>JAWMRA010000041.1:63355260-63368425 GCA_035584735.1 Pseudotriccus pelzelni
TGGGCAGGCCGTTCCAATGCCTGATCACCCTCTCTGTAAAGAATTTCTTCCTAACATCTAACCTAAACCTCCCCTGGTAATAACCCTGAATGTTATCATAAGCCAGCAGCCAGAGAGGTTTTGGATTCAGAGGTAAGGTTCTGTCTGGGTGAGAAGAGTTGAGAAAACAAAGACATTGCAGAGGATAAAAAGACGTACTGGATATGGGGGAAAACACTAGGAACAAAAGGTGGTGGAAAAGCAATACAAAGATATTTGAGCATTTGCAGGACTGGAATGACTCAGCCCTGCACAGTAAGGTCTCTGTAACACAGACAAAACCTAATGCAACACATCACCCCATCCTACACTGGAGGTGGATTAGCCTGGACTTGAACTGCATTCATCAGAGCTCCAGGAGAGGAGGAGGTTAACACATAGCAGCTCTGTTATGCCTCTGCTTCATCCCCACTTCTTTTGTATTTTCAGTGAGAAGTGGCTGGTGGAGCAGCTGAACCTTCGGCTTGCAAGTCTTCTGGCAGCAGAGTCCCCTCTGTGAACAGAATTTGCTGCTGCCCATCTGCAGCCAAAATCTCATCCTAACCGCTGATACTCATTTGTCCAAAAAAGTTCACTTCAAAAGCAACAGCTGCTCTTCAAAGAGGCAACAAATTGAAGCAAAGTGGAGAATCAGTGGCCCACCCAGCCTTGGCCTGAGTTCCTGCAAGTCTTTGGAGGGGCCCTGGCCCAGATTGCAGAGCAATTGCAGAGCAAAGAGGGAAGAGGTGGGGGGAGTGGGTTGTTTGTAACTTTTCTCAAAGAAGGAAAACCTTTACACTTTCTTTGGAAAAGTTCGTTTCGGTGCGGATTAAAGATGGAGTATTATCTACCTCCACTGAGATCACACAAAAAACCATGAATGGCCATCTGTCAATTCTCAGTATTCCTGTAAAATTACAGACCTCCAGCCTCTGCTAGGGTACTAATGAAAAAGTGAAAATTGGTTTTTTCCCCTCATTTGACTGAAGAAATGCTGTAATTTTCTGTGGCTCGTGTAAAAAACAAAAAACAGTGTTCAGATTCTTCAGCATAAACCTGGTATTCTCAGTTTCTTTAGTCTTTTGAGACTGTCAGTCTAGGTTACCATCATATATTACTGAAAGGTCATACATAACAATAAATTGTCTCTCTCCACATGGAGAGGCACTCTGGCAGCCTGGAAAAACTCCATCATCCCGTGTGCTGTTTTACATGACTGAAAAAGGGTTTATCATATATGAGAAAACTTTACATCAGGCTTCAAAACCAATGCAAACAAACAAAAATTACTATTTATGCTTCCTGGGTTTTTAGAGCTGTTCTTCCCTGCTCACTATCCCTCCAAGAAATTTGCATTTGATCAAAGACTTTCAAATTCAGATGGTCCCATCTTCTCTCTCCCTGTACTCTCTTACCCTTTCTTACAGTGTACCTAAAACAGCGACTGCATTCCCAAATGGTTACTCAAGACCCATGGTCTGCAGCTAAATGCCCTACTGAAAGTCTCATCCCTACCAAGGTTCATAAGCTCAGTTCAAAATACTGATCATGACTTCAGTGGGCCAAGAAGAGCAGACCATTTTTTGGTTTACAGAGCTTTTCCAAGGTGCATTACAGCATCCTCAGCCCTGAGATTTGTACCAGGAAAGGTCTAATAATGGCCATGGGATTTCTGAATCGCAGTTTTTTATCTCATCAGAGAAAATAATAATTTCTGTATCAGTTTTACCCTCCATAATGTCTCCACATTTACAAAACATTGTTTCACCAAACAATTTATTTTTTTTTTAAGGCACACAGAATCTACAGAAGGGAATTCAATGCACTGAACTCTTTGGCCAGTGAAGAGACAAACTGCAGAGCAAGCACAAAGCACTCTTATTCTAAGCAAGTACTAACAAGCCCTTCATTTGGGGCTTCATGCAGAACATCCAGGAACTGGGAAGAACAACCTGCTCAGAAGTGTCTGGCTGTTTGGTTGGAAGCAGACACAATTTGGACCCAAGGTACAGCAGGTCTACCTCTCATGTGCCTGTTTCCTGCCTAGGTAGCACCGCCACAAGCACAGCTTGTACTTCCTAATTCTGCAGCAATGTGTTCCTTACTTATAAAGCATCATGATGATGCAGCTTCACCCCAAAAACGGCTTCCCCAAACAACAGTGCTGGGCTGCATATTTATTATCTCCCAGTGTTTTCTCTACCAAATATGTTTCATTTACTATAAAAATGTTCCTCTTTTCTAACCCAGATAGGTTTGTAACACCACCCACCTGACCACAGCATCTGAACAGCTTCCAGAATTGCATTCAGCAACATGTCTAACATTTGTCACATGTGGTTTGCTTGTTCACCCTCTTCCCCTTGCCCAGGGAAGGTCTGTGTATTCAGTGGCTTGTTTCATTTTGGCATTTTATCTTTAAGGTGCTTCTAGGTATTTTCTACTAAAGAGACATCAGCACCAGGAAGCATACCTTAAACAGAGAGCAGAAAGAAGTAAGTCTGTGATTCCCCTTGGTGGAATTTCTGCCATTTGGTCTTAGAGTGGTCCTTGAGAAACCCTCCGTCTCCTGGACAGACAAGCTTAACAGTTCCTCTTGATCTGAAATTGTTCACAATGAGAGTTGTGAGGCACTGGAACAGGTTGCCCAGAGAGCCTGTAGATGCCCCATCTGTGGAAACGTTCAAGACCAGGTTGAGTGGGGCTCTGAGCAACATGATCTAGTTGAAAATGCCCTTGCTCATTGCAGGAGTGGTTGAACTAGATGTCCCTTAAAGGTCCCTTCCACCCAAAACCATTCTGTGATTCCCTGATCCCTTCTGAAAGGTAAGAGTTTTGAATATGGTCCTCAGTCTGACGATCTCAGAATACTGAGTACGAATGAGGGGAATGCAAACTGCTTCATTGCTACTCTGTAGAAGAACCAGAGACCCTCTTTCTTTTTTCTGCTGAACGGATTAGCTAAATAAAATAGCATCAGCATCACTGTTTTCAGACAAGAATGACACTTTAAGGTGAGAGTGACAGGTAGGAAGGACATGATGTGGTGGCACCAAGAGCAATTTCAAACAAATGGAGCAGTACAAAAGCACATTGGATGGAGCAGTAAATGGCATCAGGAGGGACTGATGCAGTAAGCTGTAGAAATTAGATGTATGCTTTTAGGTTAGATTTTAAATTAATACAGTAGAGGACTTTACCTGTTACAGTGAGGTTAGCTGATCTTGGAGACTTCCACATCCTAGGACGTGAACTGATCAGGTCTGTCAAGCTTTTCTTTCCATGGGAGACCTCAAACACCTGGAAGGAGACAAGAAGGATGAAAGAAAAGGGAAAAAAGAATCACAGTCTTCAGTTCTTAGCATCTGGAAAACTCACCTCAGAACAATGTTCTAGCTCCTGCCCAAAAGATTTCTGGACAATACCTAGTGAATATTTCACTTTTTTTTTTTTTTTTTTCCCCTGAGGATGGAGCAGCTCACAAGTACAGCAGGATCCAGGCAAGCCAAGAATCCAGCACCCAGGACACTCTCCGGAGCAAAAAGAAACTTGCCCTCCTGCCCCCAGGCAGAAGAGGTAACTAATGTCTGCAAAATAGTGGGTGCTCTCACCACTCAGTGACTGGAGAAGGGGTACAGGTGGGTAAGGTGAAAGGAAAACGTGTAAAAGGTGGTCACAGAGCAACTTCTTTTGAAAGAAGACAAGTGATTTTGCTACAGAGATCTCTTGGTAAAGGTACAGTGACAGTACTTACTACACCAAGCTGTCCAAGACTTACAAGAGGAAGGGCTGTCACATCAGGTGGCAGCTAGAGCTTGTACCTTCTCATACGTCCATCACCTTGGGGGACTCCAAGTGGCTGCCTGGCTGCAGCATCCTCTCCCCTTTATCATGACCTTATACTGAGCACAGACCACACATCAGGGCAACAGCTGGAGACACAGTGACAGCAATTCATGGGCTACACAAGCAATGCAGGGAGCTGGCCACGGAATAACAGAAGTTTCTCAATGCAGGTTAGGATTTCACAGGGGTGGTGATGTCAAATGCAGGGCCTGCAGCTCCAGAAGCCACTGTTGCATGTTTCTCTGTCTTTGCATCCGGACCGATTTCCTACAAAAAACGAACAACTGTGACCCAGCAGATCTCTCTAGAATATCTCTGTGATGGAGATCCCCTAGTCAACAATGCAGAAACTTCAGGCCATTGACACAAACCTCTGTTTCCCTAGCTAAGCAGCTCTCAGATCACTTGTAGAGCAGATTTTGACGGCCAGAGATGTGAGGAGAAAGCTAGAAGGCAGAGCCCTGGGCTGCAGTACCAGAGACTGCCCAGCATCTTCTAGCAAACTTCATAACCATAAGATGGACAGCTGCTGTCCCACACAAGGCTTTAATTGTTGCTTTACTGCAAAGAACAAGCAATAATACTAGCTCACAGGTTGCGATTTTATGGTAGTGCTGTCAGCTCGCTCGCTCCCACCCACTGTGCTGGCCAGGTTGTTAGTACCAGCTGAGTGATGAACCAGACCAGAAATGGATCCATCTGGGGAAAAAAATAACAAGACGCAGACCAACAACAAAGAAGGCGAGGTGCGAAATCACCAGCAATGCCAGGGGCAGGAGAGAGTGGGACAGATGAGGAAGGAAGGGGCTGCCTAAGCCAACATTCCAGCAATCCTCAGAATCACAGAATTACAGAACGGCTCAGGCTGGAAGGGACCACAGTGGATCATCTGGTCCAACCTCCCTGCTCAAGCAGGGTCATCCCAGAGCACATGGCACAGGATTGTGTCCATATGATTCTTAACTATATCCCGTGAGAGAGATTCTATAGCCTCTCAGGGCAACCTGCTCCAGTGTGCAATCACTGCACAATTAATTCTTCACATTCACGTGGAATTTCCCGTGCATCAGTTTCTGCCAGCTGCTTCTTGTCCTATTTCTGGGCAACACTGAGAAGAGCCTGGCTCCATCTTCTTCACCTTCTTCCTTCAGGCACTTGTAGACATTCATGAGGCCCCTTCTTAGTCATCTCTTTTCAAGGCTGAACAGGCCATTTGCTCAGCTTTTCCTCATAACAGAGATGCTCCAGTCCCTTGATGAACTTTGTAGCTCAACTCAGCAGTGAAACGGCTGCCTCTGTTTCAGCCAAACTGGCAGCTCAGGATTTAAAGGTCTTACGCTACTGGCTCACCCAGCTCCACCTGTTTGCAAACACCAAGCCTTCTTTTGTATTACTTGGGCTCAGATAAAGACAGCTTTACTAGAAAATAACACTGTATAGTAACTTTTTCCCAAGCCAGGAAGAGAAGCCTCCACTGACTACCAGCCTCTGGCATGGCCCAAGTAGGAGTCAACATCTATCTCACTGCCAGCAGAGGCTAAACAGCCCTGACCCAACAGATATGGTTTCTGAAGTCATTCTCATTGCAGTGCTACACAGCTTGGAGGTAGAACATAGAGAATAAAATGCAGCTGGAATCAGTGGAGTAGATGAAAACACCCTGCTGCCTTGTCCTCCACTGCCAATAAGACTCTAATTCTCTATTATGCTCCAGTGCCCAAGATTCATCTCCTCCTAGGAAGAAATTTCCCAAGTAGGTGAAGGGAAGGTGAGAGAGAAATCCCATGAGCTGTGGTCGGTCGAGTGGCCGATGTACGGCAGCAGCTCTGTGAGCTGAGCCAGTAGAGGTCTCTCTTCCACTAATCCACTAATAAAAATAAATAAATAGCTATATTCATCTGTGTACGCATGTGTTCTCCCTTCTGATTCCCAGTCCCCAACTAGAATAATATATATATATCAGGAAGCCAACAGCTCAGATGGGAACAATTTATCACTTTGTTCTGGGAGGGCTGGGGAAAGGGGGGAAAAGTTTGTGATGTACCAGCTTACCAAGCTTACAGCATCAACTCCAGGCTTCACATCTGACAGGAAAAATTTACAGTACGGTCAGTCCCAGACCTACAGCTTCTCTCCTCAAGGAAAGCGAGGCCCACGCTGCAACTGTGCCTGCTGGGACACAGCCACCTGCCTTCAGAGCTCTTCCAACATGCCAAGGTAGCAGGGAGTAAGAGAGCCCTTTCCGCATTTGTAGATCCCCGGTTTCAATCTGGGTAGAGCCAGTCATGACAGAAAGGCTTTACCAGGCAACAGTTGGATTTTTGGCCTCCACATAGAGGACTGCTTGGTCTTTGTGGGAGTAGCGTCTGGAGCACTCAAAATGGGGTGTCTGCCCACGACTGGAATCCTTGCTTGAAGTCTCAGATGTGAGGCCAAGGATAAAATTGGAATGAAACTAATGTTCCTCCCTGCTGGCTCCTCCAAACAGCTCTAGGCACAGTAGGACGGCCAGGTATAAAAGCCTGAACTGGCACAACCTGTCTTTGCGGATAGGGAACACTAAACCACAAGGTTTGTTGCTCCATGCTTCTACACAGAGCCGGCTGGCAGGTGTCAAGCTGCCAAGAGGCTGTGAGGCAGCCCCTGCCAGTGCAGCGCAGCAAATCTGCCATGAGTGCCCACTCAGGTCAGCTTGGCTCAGCTGGGCTATGAACTGGCATCTTCCCCTGCAGTGACATCGGCTGTGGCAGCCCACCACATAACGTGTCACCTGCCACTGTGACACACTCTTCTCCAAAAGCCAGAGCCAGAGAACTGCCCCCAGAGACCTGAGAATGGAGACCCACAGAATCCTGTAGCACCTCAACAGCAAACAAGCTTGTGCCCTTCGCTTGTGGAGAACTTGTGGATTGGCAGGTTTATTAAGACAGGAGAGTACACACAGCCAGGCACAGCTGGGAAATGGAGGGAGTCCAAAGAGCTTACCGCAAATCCCACTCCTCAGTGACAGCAGAGTGCAGGAGCAGTGGGGAACAGGCAGGAGGCAGAGCTGTCCCCTCTCCAGAAGCCATGCCCGGGGCAGACACACTCCACTGACGCACAGCTGCACCCCTGGTTGGGGGGGAGTAAGGAAAAAAAAGGAAAAACAACTGTATCTACTTAACATAAATATATCTCAATTGGAGACAGACATACGTGAACACATGCCAGCCCGTTCTGAAAGCAGACAAGTTCAGTTAGTACACATCTTGTCTGTGGGTGAGGCTTAGAGTAGCTGGTAGTGTCCTACGAAAGGAAAGCCACTTTGGGAAGCATGCTGACTGCAGGACATCTGTGTCACCTTGGTCTTCTCCACCCTCCATTCCTAGAAACCTATCATGCTTCTGTACTGCTTCTCCTACGCAGGGAGCTACAAGCTATACTGTTCACCTGCTGCAATAGCAGCTTGGGGCTGGAAGCTGACCCTGGAAAAAGTCACAAATGTCCTCGTCTGTCACAGGAGTCCTGGGAGCAGATCAGCTCCTAATCTTGTTTTCACCTCAGTGGTATTTTCTGCCCATGCTACTAGAGCAAGACCTTTCCCTCCTGCTTCTGCCTCCCCCCCCCCATCCCAGGGGATGCCCAGGCCCCTCACCACACCTGCACTCTCACCCCTTTGCCATAGCACCAGATGGAGCAGAGAGAGGGCGATGACAGGAAATGGGGCAAAAACTCTGTGGTGACCAGAGCCCCTTCATTACTGGTTGGTTTGCATCACTAGTAACCTGCTTTTGGGGGATTTTCATAGCTGCTGTCTCTTTTGGTCTGTTTTCTCCAGGGGAAAGCAGGTAATCCGATGCCAGTTTGGTTTTAGGCAGTTGCAGTTTGCACATTATTATTATATATTACTAATATTTGAATTATCATCCATTTCATATGATAGGAAATACATACATTTGCTTGCCTTTCAAGTAAAGTGAATTGGGAATATTTTTCTTTTTAATAAAGAGGGGAAAAAAAGGACAAAACCACATTCGTCTCTATTTTTTTTACCTAATTTTGAGTCTTGCAATGACTGATGTGGGCAAGGCAGAAAGCAGGCAGGGAGAGGAAAGGCACACAGGCTGCCTGAATGGAGGAGGTGGCTGAGCCTGGATGAAACACAGCAAACCACAAATGTTGATACAACCCACCCAGCATGAAAAAATGCCTTTTTTTCAGCTCAGTAGGTAAATGAAACATCGGGCGGGGGGGGGGGGAATTAATATTTAAAAAGTACAGAAAGTCTTCGAGGTTTTCCCAGTAAAATCAAAGCAGAAAATATCTCATTTGGGGAGACAGAGCAAAACAATTCACACGATATAATCGCATTACACTACTGTAGATCACACATTTTGTTAAAGCCATTATACTGGGGACATTTCCCCCTTGCTGGGTATTAAAAAAAAAAAAAAAAGAGGATAGTAGATTACTTTTAAAAGAAAATAATAATTAAAAAGAAAGGAAAAAGAAAAAAATACAAAACACTCTAAGATGACGTTGAAACAAAACATGTTGACTTTTCTGAAAAGGAATGTGGGTTTTTTTTGAAAATGAAATTCAGTGTTTCTTCAAGGTTTTTCAGCTGAAGCTACTCAGAAGTACAGATGGGTCTGAAAGCAGGAAAACATCGTTTTCCAGCTAATTTCCCGATCTGAGGAAGAGGAAGCTGGCTCCACAGCTGAAAAGCAGTGGGTGTTAATATTGACTTTAAGGGCACGTTGCTAGTACTTTCTCTTCCAGCCAAGCGTCTCCAGTGAAAAATGGCCAGACCCACATCCAAAATATTCCTGCTGAGGAACGGGTCATATCCCTCTCCTCTAGCATGGCAACACGCGGCTTTATGTAAGGGAAAGCCTCCTTGCGGTACAGCCCTGCTCCCGTTTCCCCACGGGGCTGCCCCCTTCCTCGCCGAGAGTGGAAGCCCCGCTCCCGCCGCGGAACAGCGCAAGGAGGGATGCGGGGCTTAAAAACGAGGGCGGCGGACGCAGGGCAGCCCGGAGGCCGGTGCCCGGACCGACGGCAACCACTCAGCCTCCGCACCCCCAGCAGAGGGGGAACCCGCTCCCCCGCACCGCGGGGCGCGCAGGTACGTGCGGGAGCACACGCGGAGGGGGCGCAGATCGGCGCGTACGTGTAAAGCCGGGAAGCGAGGGAGGAACAGCAGCACTACGAGTGACAGACACAGGGAAGGGAAAAAGAAGGGAATGGGAGGCACGGGGGGGGAGGAATGGGCGGCTGCGTGCGCACCCAGCGGGGCGGCCGAGCCTGTTGCATCAGACGGGGCGGGCGCGTCCGCGATCCGCCCTCCCTTCCCTCGCCCCGCCCGGGCCGGCCCGGCCCGCGGAGCCGTGCCAGGCGCAAGAAAGCAGCGAGGCAAGGTTGCCTCCAGCCGCCCGAGGAGGAAACGCTGCGGCGAGGAGGAGGAGGAAGGGGGAGGGGGAAAATGAAATTTTAAAATTTGACCCCGCCGCGCAGGCCTGCGCTGGCACCGGCTCAGTTCCCCGCGGGGCTGCGGCGGTGTGAGTGGCGGGGTTTCGGAGCCCCGGCCGCGGGAGGAGGAGAACGCGCTCCCCCCGCCGCCGCGGAGGAGGGGGCGCGGGGCGGCTCTGGGCGTTCCTCGCCCTCCCTCCCCCTCCTCGTTCCGGGTGGGGCGGCGGGGGATGTTCCCCCCTTTCTGGCCCTGGCTCCCCGCATCTCCCGGGGGTCACCCGGGGAGGAGGAGGCGGGGGCGGGTGGTGCCGCTCCCCCCGGGGGGGGGGGCGCGATGGCGGCGGGGGCGAGAAGCCCCATCGATCGGTCACGGCAACAACAGCAACAACAAAAGAAAAAAAATAGTAATTAAAAATAATAGCGGGGAGGCGGTCAGAGGGCACGTTCAAATCCTACGTGACGGAGAAGCGGGCGGGGCCCCGGCCGTCGCCTCGCTCCCCAGCCCGGGGGCTGCGGTGGCCCCCCCGCCCCGCTCCTTGCCTCCATCCCCCCGCCCGAGGGGGGGGTTTGGCTTTCGCCTGCCGCGGGGATAGGCCGGCTCAGGGAGGCGCCGCTATTTATTTTCCATCGAGATCACTTTGTTCGTTCTGGGGGGAAAACAACAACAGCAACAACAACAACAAAACAAACAACAAACCAAACACCACGTAACTTTTTTTCATTTTCGCGAGTGTTTTCCACGTTTACTGGTTTGAGCTTCGCGCAGCTCCCGCACACCGCGATGGAGTCACTCCGCAGGGGGCAGGATGGGCGGGATAGCAGAGCGCTGGGGGGCGGAGGGCAGGGTGTCCAGCGATCCCTCGCAGCCGGCGGAGGAGGAGGGAAAGTCCATGGCCAGTGCCGGCCGTTCCCGCTCCCTGCTCTCCGCCCTGCTCTGCCCGACCCGGGGGCCGGCACCGGAGCAGGGCTGGCGGCGGGGGGCTCGCTGCCCTCTCCCAGTCCCTCCCCATCGCCAGGCCGGCACAGCCCCGCGTTCTCGGGGAGGTTTCGGAGCGAAGGCGAGCCCGGGCGCGGCCGGAATAAACAACAGGATCGCGTTGCACCGGGGAGGGGGAAGGACCCGGGCAAGCCTCGTACTGGGCTGTGCTCCCCCCTCCGCCCCCGTTTCGTTCATTTACGTGTTTATTTCTCGCAAGCCCTGGGGATGAGAACGCCCTCTCCCCGCATCGCCGGGGCGGAGGGCAGCGGAGAGGGGGACGCTCACACCTTGCCGGGCGTGGAGGGCAAGGCCGGGCAGTACCGATCCCCCTCGGGGAGCCGCGCCCCCTCCTCCACCCTCCGGCGCTACCCATCGCCTTTCTCCGACGGCGCCCGGCCCTCCGCATCTCTCCCGGCGCTGGGATGAGGCGGCGGGGGTCCGGTGGCGGGGCCGGGCGGGGCGGGGGGCGGCCGCTGACGGCACCGGCATCTGCTGGGACAGGGGTGTGCGAGGCGCCATCTTTGAGAGCCGCGGCCGCGGCTGCCGAGGGGGAACACACCGGGGCTCCTGCGGAGCCGGCGGAGAGGAGGATGCTGCCGGCACAGGCACCCCCGAGAGCTCCCCCGGCAGCGGGGGAAGGAGGGCAATCCCGGGGATGTGGTGGCTCTCTGGTCCCATCCCGGAAGGTGCTCATTTGGGCTCGAGTTTCAAGCCTTAGGGAGTCAAACGACTAAGTGCACGAAATACATCGTAGTACCTTCTCTGTCTCAAAAAAAAAAAAAAACCCAAAAAACAACAAAACCAAACCCCAGAAAAACCCACAAAAAAACCCCAACAAACCAAAAGACAACAACAAAAAAACCCCAAACACAAAACCATTATGACACAGGAAATTCCACTCTTTGGCATTAAGAGGGCACCATCCCCAGTTACCACAGAGAAGACTCTTAGAATCAGAGATCGGAAAAGCCCTCTTCTCTCTCAAGATCTACTGAGTCCAACTGTCAGCCCAGCACTGCCAAGTCGACCACTAAGCCATGTCCCCAAGTGCCACATCTACACGTCTTAAATCCCTCCAGGCATGGCAACTCTACCACGGCCCTGGGCAGCTCATTCCAATGCCTGATCATGCTTCCATGAAGAAATTGTATCGTTGCAGTAAAGGTGCTGCGTCTTTTACTGTCACCTGCACTAGAGACACATGGAAAGATACCCAAAGGAAAATTGCTGTTTATTTCTTGAAGAAGTCTTGTTTCCTCCAGTGCCAGGCTGAGGGAGGTTGAAACACACACTAATGAAGACCATATTTCTTATATATGGCAGTTTTCTTTATTGATTGCTTGATGTGAAACAATATCAATCTGGATTTTTTTCCCCACACATTACAAAAAAAAAATTAAATTTGCTCAGTCTGCAATCTTTTAAGCACAGCCATATTAATTATCAGAAAAAAGAAAAAAAAAAAAAAGAACCCCCCCAAAAACCCTCTAAAAAGTCTACCAAATAGAGCATTTACAAATGCACAAAAACATGCCGCTTTGGCTTAATGGGGAAAAATATTGTCTTCTAGATTAAAAAAAAAAATCTTTTAACATAAATAAGTTAGTATAATTTCTCAGTGTCTTTACAGAGTTATGTACACAGGTACACTTCAAACTTTTTTTTTTTATTTTTACATACAGGTACACAGGCAACGTAGAAATACTGTTTAAAGATGTAGTATCCCTTTTCCCCTCACACACAAACACTTTGGGCAGTGGGTCAGACCAGAAAACAACAATATTTAAGATTCAGAGCAAAAGCCCTCCAGATTAGGTAAAAAAAATCCAAACAAACAAACCAACCAACCAACACAGAAAATCACGCAATATAATCAGGTGGGATGATATTACACAACTTTTACAGGCATTCAATTTTGGTATATGGATTTGAGGCCGGGGGGAACTTTTGCTACCATATAATGGAATCATCACAGCTCCCACCTCTTCAGCTTAATGCTGTAGAAAGAAACTTCATAAGTGGCCTATAATAATCAGCTCTGAACACGGTCACCCCGATGATACATTAAACAAAAAAGAAAAAAAAAGAAAAAGAAGGAAAAAAAGAGAGAAAAACACTGCAGACCCACTTAAAGGGACAATACATCTTTAAGTAATAAAAAACCTACACTGCTTCTCTTCATAGATTTATTTGCTTGCTAGATTGTGAAAGCAAGTTCCAATCAGTCACCCTCTTACAGTCCCTCCCCCCTCCCAACAAGTTTTATGTGCTACATAGTGTAAAAACTATATACACAGGTAGTACAATGAAGCAAATAAGGAAACACCTAATTGCACAATGCTACATCCAATGCTTTTAGAGGCAGGTCTTTTAAGAGTGCCTAAAATTTAGTGTTATTGTTTGCTTTCTGTTGATGTTGTTTTGTTGTTTGTTTTTTTTCTCAGTGCTTGTACATGACCTCCATCCCACGGAGATCGGCGATATGTATTTTTCTTTTCCACTACATACTTTACATCTTCCTCGCTTCATCGCCCCCCCCCGCGGCACCCGATGAACGAGGACGCGCACATCCTCCGCTCTGCAACGGGGTGGGGAAAAGAATAAAAAAAAAAAAAAAAAGAAAGAAAGAAAGAAAAAAAATGATGAGGGAGAAAGTGATTAGAAAACATCGAAGAGAAACGCGATCCGCGGCGCAACTGGTTCAAACCGACACCGCATCCCAGGGGCGGGCGGGCCCAGCCCGGGCGGGGCCCCCGCCACCGCCCCGTCGGGCCGGGCCGGACCGGAGCCGTGCTGCCCGCACCCCCAGGCGGTCCCGGCCCTTTTCACCCCTCGGCGGGGCAAGCGGGGGTGGCGGGGCCCCGCCGTCAT
>JAWMRA010000041.1:63376845-63428351 GCA_035584735.1 Pseudotriccus pelzelni
TCTTTCCCTTTCCTTCCCCCAGTCACAATGCAAACCACACAGAATATTGTCAGGTACAAATAAATTGGACACAGCTCAGCTCCCACTGTGGTTGCCCTGGCAGAGCGATATCTCAGGCTGAAGACAGGTGAGAAACTCCAGCTCCAAGCATGCACCTCTGCATCGACCCCCTAAAGCCTCCAGCAACCCCTTACCCCCACCCCAGGGTGCAGAGAGGATTAACTCCTTTGTGTTTGTAAAGTCCTCTGAGTATACAAGGCGCAATGCAAGAGCTGAGTAGCAACAATAACGACGAACTATTATTGTCACTGTGAGACTTAAACAGTTTTCCAGCTCCTTGCTCTGCCACCTACGCCTTTAAGAAAGTTTCCCAACAGATGAATTATATTCAGTGGAAATGAGTTGTCCTGTTTTTCTACAAAGCCTGAAGTGAACCTTTCTGGGAAGGGGATGATATTTTGTAGCAATGTTTTCTCAAGTACAATTCTTTAGGTTCCCAAGTGATGACACATTGTACAGCAACGCTCTTGGCACAGAGCGTTCATCTGTGAGAAGTGATGCTGGCCCCATTTCTTACAGCCATTCATTAAATAAAAACACTCTATGTCATATGTTATGTTCCTCTGAAATGTTAAAGTTTTTAGTGCATGAAATTATATGGTGCCTGGATAATTTTTTTTTCCCAGAATGCAGCACTAATCTCTAAGTCAGTTACTGAATGTTGTTGGACGACCTTGTTATTTTTTATTAGTGTTGTATTTTGTTTTCATTTGGTAGGATCCCAGCTTCAAGCAATAGGCATTTTCAGAAATACTGAACTATGTAAATGTGATGCTTACAGCTGACCACAAAGAGGTTGCTCACCAAAAAATAACTCAATATAAAAACATCTGCATCTGTTAGAATTTTAGGCATTCTGGGTGCCATTTACATAAGAATCTAGCCCAGCTTTACTTTTTCTTTTTCCATTTCTTTTTTCTTGTAATTTTTCTTTTTCTTTTTTTTTTTCTTTTTCCTTTTTCTTCTTCTTTTTTTTTTTTTTTTTCTTTCCCCAATGGCCTATATTAATTGCCTTAGGATCAAGAGGTCTGCAAACATCTTCCTTATGTAAACAGAGAAACTGGTCTGGCTACTTTCTAAACCCTTTACGGAAGATGACCCATCTCACATACCAAAATGATGGCATTAAGTAACAGATTACTATCAGGGCTTGAGATCTGAGTTTCTGGTTCTGGCTTCCCTTGGCCATGTTATTGCACATTGCTGCAACTCTTGGCACCTACATGTCTTCCCTCACCGTTTTCCTAATCTGTTTAGACTTTTAGCTGTTGGAAATGCTCTGTTTGTACAGTGCCACATCTTGTTTGTGTTAACCAACCTAGCAAGGGAATTGTACAATTCTGGGATGTAAAAGCCAGGGCATTAACCTGCAGTAATGTGGTGTTATTTCAGAGAAAATTTGAAAGTGCATTCTGCAAGCATCTGGCAACAGGAAAATCATTATGAGGCAGGTGATTCACATTTAATAGAATCATAGAATCACAGAATGTCCTGGCTTGGAACGGACCTTAAAGATCTAGTTCCAATCACGCTGCCTGAGCAGCGACACCTTTCACTAGACAAGATTGCTCAGAGCCCCATCCAAACTGGCCTTGAACACTTCTGGGGATGGGGCAGCCACAGCTTCTCTGGGCAACCTGTTCCAGTGCCTCACCATCCTCACAGTAAAGACTTTTTCCTAATATCCAGTCTAAACCTAGTATCTTTCAGTTTGAAGCCATTCTCCCTGGTTCTGTCACTACACGCTCTCGTAAAAAGAAGTGCTCTACTACTATCCATCCAGCCATGCCCACCAGTGGCAGTCCTGCCAGGGCAAGAGCCTCCTGAGCCCAGTTACCGACAGGCTGCATCCTGGTTAGTGCTGCTAACCCTATTCATTGATGATCTAAACCAGACAAGCCTAAAAAAGCAGAGTGAGCTGGCAAGCCAAAAGGCAAAAATTATTTCACTGAAGCCAGTCTATTGCAAAATGCACCGTGGACATGGTTTCAGTTGCTTATAAGAAAGATGGAAAAAGAGAGACCTTTTATTTACCAGCATGTGTTCTGGGTTTCCCTCAGAAGGAGTTAAGCATTTCTCTGAGCGGAGGACTAATCTGTTATGGTTTTTGACTCTCACAAACTGCCTGGTTACTCCCTTTGTTCTGACTGCCAGCAGCTAAACTGGGACATGTATTCAAAGAGGAGTACCTGAAAGCATCACTTTAAAGGATTTGTCACCTTGTTATCTCTAGTTTGAAAGATTTTTTGAGAACAACTTTCACTCAAAACGTTTGCAAAGGACAAAGACAGCTTTGCAAATATTGCAATTTATATTTAATATCTTGAATGACAACAACAAAACATAGCTAATACTATGAGAGGCCCATGCGTTCTCCTTTTCTACTCTTGCCCCACCCTTCCCCACCCCAAGTCTGCAAAAGACAAGTGGGAAATCACAGAAGCAGCAAACCCTACCATCCGACTCAAAAATTGCTCCTTGGATCTCTAAAACAAGGTCCTGAAATAATGTCTTCTATTCCTGGTGTTCTCTACCATTCTCAAGCCATGTGTAACCTCTCAGAACTCCCTTGCCCTTCCAAAATAACAAAAATTACAAAAAATTAACCCAAGCCCTCACTTCACCTCTGTGGGTGTTTGAGTACTTTTTGAGCTTATAGCACCTTGTTTCAAGTGAGACTTAAGAACCTGAGATCAGCCAGTGCTTCTCAGAGCAGTAGCAGCCCTTTCTAACACGCTCTTTGCAAGCCCTCAGAACAAACTATTAGACCTTGCCTCAATCTGATGTGGTTGTTTTGCTCAGCCCCAGGGTTAGAAACAAAAACCCCAACTCTCAGCACTCGGCAGTCAAAAAAGGCTAGTCAGCCAGCCAGCAGGCCAAATTAAGCCTGCTGGGAACTCAGGGCCAGCTCCTGAAAATCATTAATGTGTCTAAGTACCTTTGAAAACCTGTCTCTAATGCTCCAAAAGATGGTTGGCAATAAACCTTCTCAGGTACCTAATGGGAAGGAGGACATTGGGGTCTAATGAGTGCACGGCTCTGAGGATGCGAAGGTGCTCCAGGGTTTTAATAATGCTGAGCTTCAAAAGAACAATTGTTGGTGCTCCTTATAATTTCTGCTTTTTGAGTCTTCCTCCTTATCCACCAGAACCAGAAGCTCATTCTATTGCAAAGGAAAGATTCAAAGCTCTTTAGCAGTAGCATGGTTTCAGGACTGAGCTTTAAGGCAAAAAACTAATCGACACAGCAAAATAGTGAGAAGTGCTCACACTAGGAGCCAAGGTCCACTTTAGCTACACAAGTGAAAAGTTGACTTCAGCTCTGAACATATGATCTGGAGAAGTATTTGGGAAGACTCTGTAAAGCCAAGTAGCTTTCATCCAGAGCTGCTAAAGTCCTGGTTTTGAGTGTGACTTAAGCACTAGGGCACCTCAACTTCATTCTGGCATGCAGACCTCCAAGGTCACACTGTCAATAATAGCTACATGTAGCTACGTAACTCTTTAAAAATTCTTTACTGTGAGGGTGGTGAGGCTCTGGAACAGGTAGCTACATAATAGCTCATGTAGCTACATAATTTTTCTGCTGGTGAAAACTGTTTTGATTTAACTGAATCGATTTTAATTTGGCCCTACCCTACCCCTTCTGTGAATGATCCTAACAATGTTTTACAATAGCCATTTATTTCTTTTTACAAGTTGTTTATTTTTGTAAGGGTGATTTAGTGAAATCTTTCAGTGAGAACAGCAGTATCTACTACAGCTTCCTTGTCTCCTTTCAAATTATTAGTAGAAAAAGCTGATGATAATGCTAATAAACTGGTTTTCTTTTGCACATTCAAATACTGGACATCTGTAACTTTGGCCCTGGGGGCTAGTTACTTCTGAACAGTGTTACAGAGTTTTTATTTAATTAATAAGTAATTTGATTCTTTCCCTTTTCATCTTCTAACAAGCGATAACAGCCATTCTTTCAGAAAACCAAGTACAATGCTTTCTTTTCCCCAATAAGTACTTAGCTCTAGGCCTGGAAAAGGGCCAGAGCACACAGGGACAGTGTTCCACAGTAACATTTTGTACCTCATTAAAAAATAACAACAACAACAATAGCCAACTTGCACATGAAATAGAATGTCTTTCTTTTCCTCCTTCTCTTATTTTACAGATGTTAATTTATTCATTATACTTCCTGTAAAAATGCCTGCACACACGAACATTCACGCTGGAATTTTCTTCCGAACAAATGATGTGTTAAGATGTGTTGTATTATTTTTATGAATTTAGTTTGGCTTACATCAAGCTACTGTGAAAGATCCCCAATCTCAAGGTCTCTGGGGCAAGGGATTTCTGGGTGATTGATGGTTTGGATTACTTCAGTTTGGGGGTGCTTCTCTTAAAAAGATCTGTGGAAACTCATTGCTTTTAAGGTCTCTCATACTGAGTATCTTAAAGCTGAGAGACTGCTAAGTCCCTCTGGAAAATATTGGCCTGGAAGACTTCACCCATCTGTGCAAATACACCACAATCCAATTAAACTGGCAGACTTTGCAATTATTTGCAGATTTCCACAATCTGGCAGCAGCAAGCAGATACAGCCTGTATTGCATAAGCGAGCTGTCGCAAGCCCCTGTGCCCCACAGCCTGACAGAGCTCCGCAAAAACCTGGAGCAGAAGTGGTGCGGTCTGAAGATGGGCACACACTACTCCTCAGCTTCAGCAGGGCTGTAAAGGGATGGGCTCCAGTCCCAAAAGCCGGACAACCCACAGCTGAGCTCCTGGCCCCAGCCCCGGCAGGGCACGGTTAAACATTACAGTTTGCTGCACCATCCCCTTCACAACTTCACTACAATGTCACAAAGCCAGTTTAAGGGGGTTCTGTCCTTTGCCACCCTCAACCACTTTTTCCCAGTTCAACGTTAAGCAAGGTCTTTAAAATGAAACTGAAAAGTAAGGAAACAAATAACAAAAAAGATGTTGGGGGAGAAATAGTCCAGATGATTTTGCAGCACTGCTACAAACAGTTGCACTTTCTCAACAGAAGAAAAGGGAAACAGAGGCCAAAATGAGGTCTTTTCTAAGGAAGGAAAGAATCACAGAATAATCTGAGTTGGAAGGGACCCACGTGGATTCATGAAGTCCAACTCTTGAGTGAATGGCCCACATAGAGACCAAACCCACAACCTTGGCATACATTAGCACCATGTTCTAACCAACTGAGCTAACGCTAAACTCATTAGTAGCCCAAGGACTGTTTCCCCAACCTGTCTCAACATACAGCCATGCTAATGTTTATGGCAGCAAAGGGAACGAGAGTTTGGAAGAGGAAGGCGAGCAGGATGATTTCTGTAGCAGTGCCCCATCAGAGTATTTGTAGGGAGCAGATTCCTCCACCCAGACAGATTGAGGTACTCAAAGGCTCAAAAATACTGGAAGTAATTCGAGTACTTAAAGTACCACAGGATACTTTAAATTTCAAGAAGTAGGGTGTTTGTCCTTAACAGCCGATTTGAAACTAATCACATTCATTCAAGCTTCAGGATGACTTCTTAAAATCTAGGCCCTCACCAAAATGAAACTCTCAAGATCTGCTTCAGAGTTGGGTTTTCTCTACCATTACCATTTTCAGTCGCCCATTTTCACCCTGGTTTCACCTTGTCCCTCAGCAGAGTAGATGCTGCTCTTTGGCAAGGCAAGGTCTGAGATAGGTTATGGCAGTGCCTCAGGTAAAGTTAGTTATAAAGGAGGGACAGAGAGGGTTTTTTTTGATATTCAGGTCTGGTTCACAGCACAACCACACCAACAACTGTGTCAGTAGTTAGTACGTGGCACAGCCGGGGAAGGCACCAACACGTGGCCCCAAATGCCCAGCCATAGAGGGAATTCCCAGTCCTTGGCTGGTCTCAACGGATCCCTGCCAGCTGGTATTTCTGCGCACCACGAGAGAGTGATACTCCAGAGCAAATGAGATGTTTTCACTGGCTGTGAGGTTGCCGGATCCCACTGCCCTGGGAAAAAGGCAAGGGGACATGTAAGGAGGAGGTCCGCTGAGCAAGGTTCCAGGTAGGGAGTTAATAGGAAAGGCTGAAAGGGAAAGCTCTGGCTTGAGACCCACTGCTCCCAAGACCTGTGAGAGTCAGTATCCAAGGCTGCTGCAGGTTCTGCTGGAAACCATAAAGCTGCAAGGAACCCAGCCCTGCACAAGCCTCAAAACCCATTGGAGGAGGAAATGAGGGAGATGAAACCTTGCTAAACTGTGGTAGCCAGCCTGTTCAGGAGACCCATTTGGGTCAGGTGAGTCTGCACCATTTCAGAAGCGGCCTTTCTTCTCAAGACCCACAGCCATGAAGATGCTCAAACTCTTCCTTTTCAGAAATGAGAAGGAATCAATCCTTTCAAATCATGGCTGTATCCTCTCCCACAGCACATAGCTCATACAGCACCCCCGTTTCAGATCCCATCCACACCACAACCAAAAGCTCTCCCAAGTCACCCAGCCTGATGCTTTCTCATTGGCTTCTGGCGTTGTTTCATGTTGAGGGCTTGAGATATAGGTATTTTTTTAAATGGATATATATGTTACTAATTCTATTTTTTGTTCTCATATATAATTATGTCATTCAAAATTAAAATATTTCACCAAAGGAGAACTAACATGCTCTCAGATAATCAGTTCAGTAGTCTTGTCTGAACCTCCATTTAAAAAAGGATTAAAGGAGGATGATGTTCTAGCTATGTGGCATAGGTCTCTCTGTAGAAATGAGGGAGAAAATATGTGAGAAAATGAATGAAAAAGCAGCAAAGTTAAAGGAAATAGCTCCTAGAGCATCCTTCTCTACTTGGATAACACAGCTAAGGCTTTTAATCTAAAGGATGGGATTTGTCTCCATTACTGCTGATATACCCCCCTTTCTTCTTATTTCCATAGAGTATCTTCTTGCCAGCTCCTGCATAATTTTCTGGGAAACTGAACTATTCTGGCAAGCTGAAGATTTCACAGTTTGTCAGCTAACAGTCCACGGAGGTGAAATTAGCACTGGCTCATCATTTCTGGGGCAGTTTCCAGTGGCCTGTGAAAATCACAGTGATCACAGAGGACAGGATTAAAGCCACCTAATTTTAACTGCCTAATATGGGATTCCTAGTCTAACCTACTCACTTTCCCAGAAAAATGGAGCACTATCAGAAGACAAATCATCCCTCTACTGTGGGACACCAAGTGGGATAGGTGAATCACCCTCTGGATATGCCTGTGTCTGTCCACTGGCTACAAAGAGTACCTATATGTCCAGTTCAGACTGGATGTAAACATCTCACGAGTCAAATTAAGCAAGTCGAGTCCTACCCATAGTGCTGGCATCTCCCCATGGTTTCCATTTGCAGCAGTACTGTAACAGATGCTGAGAATACATTAAATGCTTTCCTAATGTCACATTCCCATGTCTGCAATCATGGTAATTGCCTCAGTGAAGTTTTGCAATTGCAAACGAGCAGGAAGCCGTCTGCAAAGGA
This sequence comes from Pseudotriccus pelzelni, assembly GCA_035584735.1. Classification (NCBI taxonomy): domain Eukaryota; kingdom Metazoa; phylum Chordata; class Aves; order Passeriformes; family Tyrannidae; genus Pseudotriccus; species Pseudotriccus pelzelni. The sequence goes on from JAWMRA010000041.1 coordinate 63,384,414, forward strand.
ATCTGTCTATTAAGATGTGGCCCCTACTCTGAAAGTGCTTGAAAAGCCCCAGCACATTTCTTGGACTAAAGATTAAAAAAAAAAATTAAAAAAAAAAAATAAAAAAATTAAAGGTCAGGCTCCTGCAGCAATATGGAAAGTATCCAGAATGCACTCCAGTGATCCAAGGAATAGACTGACTTTTGCTTCAGGACTGTGCTAATTAAATACTGCTAACTACATCTGAATAGAATTAAGTCTAATTTAAGGCCCTTTCTGAGCTCCAGGGCAATGTAGGCTTGTCCTGAAAAAAGAAATTACCGACTGCTGACAACAGGTGTCAGCAACAGGAGTGGCTGAACCAGGGCTGAATGTGAATTAGCTGCAAGTGTAGACAAGGACAAGTTAAGTTCAGCATTGTTCCTGCAGCCATGATGGAGACCTCGCTGGAAGCACGGACAAACATAGGGAGCAGAACAGCTCCGAGTGCAGCTGCCCTTGTCAATGAGTGCAGATGACCTGTGCAGCTCTATTTTTTTGTGGTGTAGATAAAGTTTTTTTGTTTGTTTGTTGGCACCACACATGCCAAAAGTACCTTAGGTTTCCATTCCAGGAATTCTTGGGTGGCAGCCAAGGAGAATATTTTGCAATGAGTACTTGCTCCTTTCCTCTTACTTGTTTCTCCTGCCCTGTGGTCCACAGGGATTCCCAGAATGAGGGATCAGGTGTGTTACTTCTCTTTTCCATACACACCATACTATGCATCCATGTTAAATTGAGCAGGAAAGGTACTACAAAGGTTTTGGACAAACCAAAGTAGCAGAACACCATTGGCCCCACTGGACCTTTCACTGGAAGCTATTTTGCTACCATTTCCTGCTGTCTCCTACACTGCCTCTCTCATTGTGTTTCTTTAGCAACATCCTGTGTCTCTTCTTCTCCTCCCTTGGTCTTTTGCTTTTAAATATACATTTAAGATGTTTTTTTTCCAGCGCCCTTTCTCACTAATTTACCCCATATGTGTATATGACTCTTATCATAAAAAGCTTTTTCTCAACTCTGTCTTTGCAGCCCGTTTTTTATGTTTTGGGTTTATTTTTAATATTTTTTGTTGTCAGGCTTTTTTCCTCCACTGCTTTCAAAAACGGGCCTGTTTAACACTTCTAGCTACCCTTCCACACATCCACAGGCACAAACATCAGTTTGATGCAGCCCTTTGTCTTCAGTTCCCTCTCCATATACTGTCTTTACCTCTTCATCAAGAAAGCAAGAAAAACAGGTTTGTGGTCAGTATTTCTTAACAGAACAAAACCAGCAGGTTTAAATTCCTCTGGGCTTGTTTGTCATTTGGTAAAAAGACAGGGTAAGGACCAGACTGACAGCTGAGGACACACACCCAGGCACCCAACCTGAGCTGAGCAGGCCATCTGCCCTTCCACAGGCACAGACAGGGGGAAGGCAGCAAATCCAGCCTCTGTGAAAGGAAAGGCAGTTTCATCCATTTCAAAAAAGTCACACCCACTCCAAATTAACATCCCTATTTTAACTTACCTTCATACCTCCTATTAGAGTAATTTATCTTCCAAGTCACATTACAAAATGAAAGTTTTGCCATGAGTTAAGAGAGTTGGACCAAGCTCACTTATAAGCCCACTTACAAGTATTTGGCACTTGCACATAGGTTAGGTGTCCTGTAAAGGAAGGAAAGTCAATCTCTGCTCCTGATTTGTGACAAGGCTGTATAGTGGGCTATGATCCATACTGGAGTCCAGAATAAAAGCCTTCAATTCTGTATCAAGAAAGATAATTGTGCATGCTTGGCTTTCCACTGACAGCAAGAAGACTCATTATGTTTGAAGGATACATGTGCTTAACACTGTCTTTGGAAAGCTCGAAAGAGTAAATGAGAATTGTTGACAGAAACTGGGGAAAAATTGGGCAGAAATTAGAACAGTTGGTGGTGGTGGTATGGAACTGCTGCAGCCATCATTTTGGACTACCCACATCAGGAAGGCTTAACTTGTTTATTGGATCTTTTCCATCTCCACTTTTAGGAGTCAGGGGTTCTAGCTAAGGGCCAGTCAGAAAGATTCACTGAGGGAACAAGACTGTTGCTACAAGACCATTTATTTTCTCCTGATTTACAAAAGGATGTAATGCTAGGCTATTGCATTGATGAAAAGCTCTCACTTAGAAAGGACAAGTCTGAACTCATTTGGGTCTAACTCATTCAAATTGACCCAAGCGCATTTGTTGACTGTAAGTCTAAAAGCAGAAAACCTTTCTAAGGGAAGATGATTCACTTGTACCTGAGAGATCGCCTTCCATGCCGTTTTTTACTCTTATTATGTTGTTGCCTTTTTTTTTTTCTTTTGGGGTTTATGGTTTTGGTTTTGGTTTTTTCATATAGTGCCTCACATAAAGGAAGACTTTTATCAGAGGGAATTCTGCTGGAAACGTGTAACTTTGGGAACTGAAATCACACCAGCAAGCTCTATTGTACTCAAAGAGGAACCATTTCAACAAACACCTAAATGTGCAAAAGAATAATTGTCCATTGGCTTCAATAAGCAACTGCCAACTCTGCCATTCACCTTCTGCCATAATTCCACTTAGGTTAAACACTTACTTGTGCTCTACCCTCCTGATGTGGGGTGGTGAAGACTTCAGAGATCATTTACACCAGTTTCACAGGATACTCTGTTTTATAAAGGATGATGGAATTTTCTATGATGAATTTTCCTATCCCTAGCAAATGCTTATACACTGGCATGCTGATGAGGACTGTAGTGAGGCTAAGAGTATCAGTCAACTGAAAGGTCCATCCAGTCCTTTGCTGACAGTGACTAAAAGCAAACAGTGAAGAATGTGGGAACAGGGCAAGCCTGTAATGCTGTTTCCCAAGAGTATTACCCCAAACTCTAATGGTTCAAGACTCACAGATTTCCTGAATGTTTTGTGTTTAATTAGCCAGGATGAATTTCCCTTCTGAAAACTTGTTCAATCACCACTTGATCTGTGTATTCTTTTAAGACCCACATCTGCTGGCGAGTCCTGGGTCTTTACTCCACCTCATGGGAAAAACCACTCACCCTTGGTTATTCTGAACTGTCACCTTGACAACTTCTTCGTTTTGTACTAGAAGAGACAGTGAACTATCTCTCCTTCCCAGATCTAAATGAGTTTAATAGGCTTCTATCATAGATGTCTTTAACCAATCCTCTCCCAGGCTGAAGAATTAGAGAAGGTTAAAAGAGCAAGCTTAATTAATTCTTGTGTATAAGCAAGCTATCCCATACCTTGGATGACATTTGTTATCCTTCTCTGAACGTATTCCATTTCTGCGTGTCTGTGGGAAGAACAGAACTGCTGGTGGATGTGGGCATACCATAGATTTGTACAGGGGCAGAGTGAGGATTTCTGATTTGCCCCCTAAAGTAAGTAAGGTCTTTGACCCTCCCTGCTGAATCCTGGGATGGTTCCTTGTGTTACAGCCCACGACTGTTACTCCGTGACAGCAGCCAGCACTTAGCCCATTGTTATCCACGTGAGGCAATAACGCTTTTTCCCATATGTATCACTCTGTGTTTATCCACAGTGACACTAATGATATATCCATGCTGCATGTTCAGACTAAACTGCTCCTTGCTGCTCTTCAGCTTTTACATACCCTCTTCTTCCCAGCCCGCAGCTCCTGCACGGCTTGTTCATACTCTGCCACAGAGCACGCGATAGAGTTGTAACTTGTTCACCCAGGTACCAAGCCAGAGGCAGAGCGGCAATATGCCCAACCTGGGGTGTAACATGTCAAGGGATAACTGTCAAGCACAGGCAGAACCTCGGGCTCAGACACCCACTTACCTGATGCTTCACACGTACCCTTCAGAGCCAAGCCAAAATGAACCACTTCTGACCAGAGCCTGCACTCTTAAATGTAAAGGCAAGGAGCTCTTCATGGACTCTTCTCTCCAACAGATGCTCTAAGAAACAAACAGCAGTGGTGAGAAGCCTTACATTTCAGCCTTTATCCTATCACTCTGCCTACTTAAATTATTTTTTTTCACTTAAATTATTCTTATTACACACTAATAATTCCGCTTGCCATTTGCACTTCATGTTGTCCACTTGGATGAAATGGTGAATTCATTAAAATCAGACTGATTAGCTCCTGGTAGGGTCCTATAACCTCTGCTCAGCACTGCTCAGCTACTGCTGTGCACTTTAAGCACATACACAGCACATACACAGCCCCAGGACCAGTGACTCCATTTAAAAGGTGGAACTGTATTTCCTTCCACTGCCCCTGATTCTTAGGGCTGGGGGATACCTCTGACCACCTGTGAAGAGGGCAGGTGCACAGTGCATCTCTGAGGATCAAGAGAGAGACCAAGGGAGGGCATAGCACAGCACTGACTGGCCTTTGCCTCCCCAGGTCTGGTCCGGGGGGCTAAGAATCCAAAGAGACCTGAAGCATAACCTGCCTTTCTCAGCCTGTTTGGATAGCCAGGCTTGTACAGAGAGACCAGAACTATAACCAGACATATGGCAAATTTCATATGCTTAAAAAGGCTTTTCACGGCTAGGCAGGCCAAAAAGAGATACTAAGATAGGACCTGAAGTATTTGGAATTTGTTTTTAGTTTGTGTCATAGGCACATGCTTTATTTATGTGTAGAGTGACTACTCAGTTAATTTTACAGTGCACATAAATAGGAACTACTTGGTACAAGGTCTGGTTTTCTGTGAATGTAAAATATGACTAATGAAAGAAAACCCAGATATTTTAAAATATTTTATCCGTACCATTTCAAAGTGAATCAGATAAAAGCCAAACAGGACACAAATCACCCCCATCAGTCCCTCCACCCCTACTCAGGAAGTTGTTAAAGTGATTTGGGGAAGGGGAGGGCACATATAAGCTCAGAAAATCAGTTTATTGATAAACTGCAGGATAAAAAAAAAATTGCAGTTGCAAAGAGCAAACTCTCACTGACTTCACAGGAGCAAATACCTTTCTTGTTTCTAAAGGCTGCATAGATTAATGCCAATGGATTTGGGACAGGACTGTGAACTGTGGGGTCAGAAGCCCCTAGGAGGAGGTGAAACCCTCCAGAGGCTCACCTGTTGCTCAGGGTGGTCTCTGAAGACCTTGCCCCGAGGACAGCACGAAGCAGAGCAGCGTCCAACACATGGCTCATACTGCAAGTGAGCAAAGAAACAGAAAGAAATGAGGCACTGAGAGGAGCGTGCAAGAGAGCAGAAGAAATATCCCAGAAAAAGGACACCTCTGGAACATCTGTCCTCTCACAGCCCCACTGGGAGATGGGATGATGAGGTCACAGGATCCATTGCGGACAGGAACTGGTGAGTTTTATCCTTACCAGCTTTCCACAGTGACGTCTTTCCAAATGGATCTCCTCTCCAGGGATACACCTTCTCTGTAGGCCCTGCCCGGCATTACATCTAGCTCACTCAACAAGGTTTGAACAGTGATTTTCAAGTATACCTGTGTTTATTAATGATCACCCTGCTTGCCCCTGAATGGGAAGGACAACTGAGATCTTTCCACTGTCTTTAATTCTTCCTTGTACCAAGGAAGAGTTCCCTGTGGCATGAAAAGAGACAGCCTCATAACATGAACAAGTCCTTTGGGGAATGCCCGAGGGAGGTGGGGTTGTTTAGCCTGGAGAAAAGGAGGCTCTGAGGAGACTTAGGGCTCTTTACAACCACCTGAAAAGAGGTTGTAGCCAGGTGGGGGGTTGGTTTCTTCTCCCAGGCAACCAGTGATAGGACAAGAGGAAATGGCCTCAAGTTGCACCAGGGGAAATTTAGATTGTATATTAGGAGAAATTTCTTCACTGAGAAGGTTATCAAGCGTTGGAACAGACTGCCCAGGGAAGTGGTTGAGTCATCAACCCTGGAGGTATTTAAAAGATGTGACACTTGGGGACATGGCTTAGTGATGGACTTGGCAGTGTGAGATTGATGGTTGGACTGAAGGACCTTAGAAGTTTTTTCCAAATGAAATGATTCTGTGATTCTATGATTCTATAAAATTAACTGTTCTCTGAAGACCTCTTTGTAAGAGCCTTTGATGTGAGGACAGATGGCCGTTGGAAAAACAAATGAGGCATAGGGCCATAGCATTTTGAGAATTCTAGAGATAAAAGTCATAAAGAACAGCAGCCTCTGAACAATTCTCCATGCCCCCCCATACAAAAGGGGATTTTTATCTTTATTTCTTTTAAAATTAATTAGCGTACATGAAGAATATCTCAAAAGAATGCAAAATAGCCCCCTCTTGAAAAATCCATACTAATTATTGGACTTCACAGATAAAGGAATTGAACATTTATTTCAGAAATTGCCCAAGAGATTCACTAATAGAATGTTTTAAAAGTTATTATAATACCAAATGGAAGGCCAGGTTAGAAAGCTACCTCAGCTAAATTATCCTGTAGATTTCAAAATATTTCAGACCATGTCAGCAAGAAACCAGAAGAGTTCAGAACCAGGTTCCCATGGAGGGCACACAAACAATGACTCAAAAAGGAAGTTTGGGAAATGTGGGGAAATACTCAGTAATTACTTTTTGGGTTTGTTTTGCTTTGTTCAAAACAATTTAACAAGGGAACATGAAATACAAAAAATTAAGCAAACAAATTAACTTAGCCCAGATTACATTCATGATTTATGAACACCTACTACCTCTGAAAAACAAACCCAACAGATTTCATACGGATAAACTCTGCTGAAATGCAGGAAGACATACCTTGAAAACCATGGCCAAAAGGGAGAGGAAATAATGGGGTTTTTTTTAAGCACTAGACTGATTCACGTTAAAATCAAGGCAAGCTCTCCACTGATTTCAAAGGGAGATGGATGGAGAACAGTAGATGAGAGTGAGCTGCAAACTAACGTCCTCCTTCAACCTGCCTTGATAAATTCCTCCAGCCCAAGGCCTAAATTTCTTTATATAAAGCATGTGTCTGTGACATGAGAGGAGAAAAGGAGCAGAGCCTTGCAGGAGTTGTCCCAGGCACTAGGTGTCAGTCCAAACTGCAGAGGAATGGGAAGGAATAGGCAAGGAGGAAAATGAAGACCACCAAGACAACGTTTCCCATCACAAGGGTGGGATGGGGGTGAGCAGCTACCCTCTGCATCAGGAACTTTATGGCTGGGTGCACAGGTACAATTATAAAACCAGAGATGCTGCTTAAGTGGCAGCTCAAAATGTGGAAAAAAAAAGGGATTTTAGGAAACAGAGGAGAGAGGTTACAGGGAGCAATGTAGTCCGTATTCCTGAAGCACCAGGCAGGAACTGGCCCAGCCAGCTTTTCCCTTCCTGGGGCTGAGAGCAAGACCTCAGCCAAAGGCAAAGTGCAAACCAGTCTTAAAAAACAGCTTTTGGCAGAAATGCTCCTGGAACGGTGCAAAGTAAAAGTCGATGGCAGTTTCCTTGCTTCAGCCAAGCCAGATAACTAAATGAAAGTACCTTTTCAAATTTATTTTCCACCTCCCTTCCTATTTCTCCTCAAACAGTAGCAGAAGGATCTTGCCACCCACATTTGCACTGTCCTTAGGAATGTGTGTGCCTATTTTTGGACAATTTGGAAACCTTTGGGAACATTCCTTATTACTAAACATACTTTCTTTTTTTTTTTTTCTGTATTCCTCTGTGAATTTCCATCATCTTCCTTTGCCAGCTATTGTGTATTGAGCCATTCATGACCCAAAAGCAAGACAATCCCTGAAACTCCAAGAATCCTAACCTGGCATTAGCAAGCAGTGGGGGAATTATTCCCTAGACCTGAAAAGCAGTTGCCTCTTCAGTCAGCTCCAGGCCTGCAGTGTTATAGTTAAGCTGTTTTGTCTGGAAGGCAAAAACAGGGGAACCTCAAAAGCTTCTGCTCAGAAAACTCTTGAGTCTGTTGTATGTACAGGGAACAAGGACAAAGAGAAGGAGGAACAAGTTCACATGAGTCTCTTGCTGTTTACTAAAAATACCGCCAACATGATGCTTCTGATAATTTTGTTTGCAGTACTGGTCCAGAAAGAGGAAGTACAGATGGGGGAGGAGATATAAAAAGAGTTTGTTTTTCTTCTCCTTGTGACATGTTGTGTGACTGTGATCCTAGAGGGAGCTGCCAATGAGGAGAAACATCACAATCTGCTCTGCCTTCAGAAGGCAAGTGTCCAGAGAGAATGCAATGCTGTTCACCCCCCACCTGCCGTCCTCCCTGAGTCTAGGATGAAGTTATGATTTCTTTTTCCTCCCCAGCTAGTTAATGGATTGTCACCCTATCTAGTTAGTTATCCACTGGAGATCAGGTTCAGTCAAACATTCACTTGCTAGTTTCCTAACAGCTGTCAGATGTCAGAACTATTTTGCCCTCTATGATCCTGTGCTGAATGTAAATGTAAAGAATAGGCCTTCATTTCATAAGTAGCTTAACTAATCTGATTCAGTTTTGCTCAGGAGTGAAAACTTGAACTTCCCCCCAAAAAAGTCAGAAGTCTTTATCTTTTTGAGATATTCCAAGCCAACTGGATGTGGCCCTGAGCAACCTGCTTGAGCTGACCCTGCTCAGAGCAGAATGGTTGGACCAGACGATCTCCCACTGTAAACAAAGAGTGGGTTTGAGACCACCCGATCAAATTGAATAGGCACAAGTCTGTGGGGCTGATGACATGTATCCCAGGGTCCTGTGGGAGCTGGCTGATGTTTAATCCAAGCCACTCTCCATCATATTTGAAAAGAAATAGCAGTCAGGCAAATCCCCTGGTGAATGAAGCTTTTCCCCCAGAGGGTGGCAGGGCATTGTTGTACTCAGTGATCCTGATGAGTCCCTTGCAACTAACCAGGAAGAAGGGAAACATCACTCCTATTTTTAGAAAGGGCAGAAAGGGAGACCTGGGGAACTACAGTCTGGTGAGCCTCATCTCTGTGCCCGCAAAGATCACAGAGCAGATCCACACCAAGGGCAAATTGTATGATGGAGCAACTGCAACAGTCAACAAGGGAAGACAAACTGATGTCATCTAACTAGACTTCTGTAAGGCCTTTGACACAAGTCCTACATGACATCCTTGTCTCCAAACTGGAGAGACGTGGATTTGAAGGGTGGACTATTCGGTGGAAAAGGAATTGGCTGGATAGACATAGCCAGAGAGCTGTGGTCAATGGCTCTATGTTCAGGTGGAGGCTGGTGACAAGTGGTGCCTCTCAGGGCTCTTTCTTAAGACCAGTGCTCTTCTATATTTTCATCAGTAACCCAGACAGTGCAAGAACACCATCAGCAGGTTGGCAGATGACACGAAACTGAGCAGTGTGGTTGACATGTCTGAGGAGCAGGATGCCATCCAGAGGGTCCTGGACACACCTGAGAAGTGAGCCCACAAGAACCTCATGAGGTTCAATAAGTCCAAGTGCAAAGTGCTACACCTGGGTCAGGGCAACCCCACATATGAGTACAGACTGGGAGAAAAAGTTATTGAGAGCAGCTCTGCCCAGAAGGACTGAGGGGTTCTGTTGTATTAAAAGCTGGAGATGAGCCAGCAATGTATCCTTGCAGCCCAGAAAGCCAAAAATGTCCTGGATTGCATCAAAAGAGGAGTGGCCAGCAGGTCCATCAAGGTGATTTTCCCTCTCTCCTCTGCCCTTGTGGCATTCCACCTGGAGTATGGGGTCTGGGTCTGGGGTCCTCAGCACAAGAAAGATGTGGATCTTCTTAAACTCTGGCAGAGTCACAGAATATGCTGAGCTGGAAGGGATCAATAAGGATATGAAGTCCAACCCTTAGCTCTGCACAGGACCATCCCCAAGAGTCAAACCATGCTCCTGAGAGCTTCATCCAAATGCTTTTCGAACTCTGGCAGGGTTGGTGCTGTGACCTGTGGAAGTGAGTCCAGAAGTGGGCTGTCACAGTTGGTGAGGAAGCTCATGTGTGAAAACCTTAGAGTTAAGGACAACATCTAGATTTAAGCCTGTGATAGCTCTGCAATAAAGTCCTAAAGATGAAAACCTGTACTGTCCTTTACAAAATTTTTGAGCCTAAGCCTTCTAACCAGGCTGTTTATCCTCTCCTCAAAAGATATAAGCAAAAAACTATCCCAACCAACTACAATAATAAAAAATGCACAACAATCCCAAAAACTAAACACCAAAGAGACATAATGAATGTTTAAGTAAATGATGTCTGGTAGGTAATTCAGAATTCATATAGAAGAGATGCTGTAGAAGAGCTAAACTCTTGTGATGCACTCAGGGTTTGTGTGGCAACTGGATTTTAGGCCTTTCTAATTAAATTGTCAGGATAAATATGCTGTGCCACACATCTCTGGTATATTTATCCTGACAACACTCCTGTGAGGCAGGACAACCCTTTTACCCATTAACTCGTGGGGAACAGAAGCTTGGATGTTCAAGTGACTTGTCCAAGATCACCCAATGACTCTCCAGACCTAATGCTCTTGCAAGTGGACCTTCCTTCCTCTTGCCTACACGAGGGATTTGTCCCATCCTGTCCACTGCAGCTGCATTAGGGCAACTTTCAAATGCAGGCAAGCAGAAAAGCCTCTCTTGTTTAATTAAATGAGCAATAGGACCTCAGTGACTCTGCCAGGGGAAATTCCTGGTATAGATACTGACTCCATATCAACCAGTTCAAGCAGAACTGTATGCTGGCTCTCTTATCTCCCCTCATCTCATTCAGATTTTATGCTCCTGTTCTACACAAGTAGTTGATAACAGGGGCAAAGTACGGTGCTGTGTGCGACTGAGGCACTCAGCAGCGTCAGGCCAGTTCTTCCTGAACAGAGGCGACTTGTCTGAGAACTCGTGAAATAGGGGGCATGTGGCAAGTGCCATGCAAAGGTCTGTCAGCAGGAGAGATCTTGTTTCTGCCTGGAGCAGCTACAGGCAGTGCAGGGGGAAGACATTTTACTGGAGCTGTGATCTCACAGGTCCAGGGAGTGCAGGTTCTGGGGCTGCCTGCAGACAGCCCAGAGGCTGGGTGGCACCTTCCTCTTGTGTTCCTAAAATGCTCCACAACAAGCACGTAGAAAGGTAGACTGTAACCTATCACCTGAAACCAAGATAAAGTTAAGTGATCCTGAGTACATTATCAGCTACCACAGAGACATTCTGCTCAATCCTTAGATATTTAACTGGTGAAGCACATCTTTCAATATGGAACAAATAGTGCATTACCTGGTAAAGCTGAACAGTGGAGAGTGGTGTGTAGCACTCAGATTCTTCAGGATTGGGAAGCACTGTGACTCCAGAGGACAAGAATACCGTGAGGATTTCTGAAGGAAATGGCAGTGGGGTCTGGGGAGGCTCTGAAAGGGGCAGTCAGTCCCCCCCTCAGTTAAGCCCCTGCTCTCTGTAAGGTTCCTATCCCAGCCTCGAGCCCTTATAGCGCTTCAGTTCCACGGCTCTGCCCTGCTTTGGCCCCTTGTTATGGGGGAGAGAGGGAGAGAAAAATATTGACAAGCAGGGGGAAAGTGCAGTGATGACCTTTCACTTTCAACTGCTGCCCCTAGCTAAAGGTTCACCACCACTGTGAATGGAGAGGTTGGCAGGGCTCAGCAGCAGCACAGCAGTGCTTTGTTGAAGCTCCTCAGCTATCACAACCATGGGATGTCACAAGGGCCCATCCCAACCAGGTCAGGGTTTGAAGAGGGAACTCTGTTTCTGATATTTAGGTCTGACATACACATGCCCTGCACACTTGGCTTTTGCTGTGCAGGAGCAGATGTGTTCATACACCAGCGAAACAAGGGCAGGGAGTCCTCCATCAGCTGAGTCAAATAATTTCTTTTCCATAACAGAGTCATCTCAGTCAGGTAGTATCCTTCCTGCTGATACCTCACACAGCTTCCCTCACAGTGCCCTGACTCCAGCACTGTGATACACCCCAAACAGGAGCAGCAACAGAAAGGAGAGAGTTAACCTTCCAGACACAAGCAACATCTCACTGAACTCAGCTGAACGGGCCTCATTCGCAAACTATCTCTTTTCTATTCACAAACTAAGGCTCTGTTTCAACAGCAGTCATCCACCTCCAGCACAGGTGCCAAAGGCAGAACATGCCAGATCCCGAGGAGCAGCAGAAAGACCTGGAGCAGGCCAGATGTGGGAGATGACGAAGCTCTGCTGTGCTGGTCTGCATCTCCCAGCAGAGTTATGCATCCAGCTGGAGCTGCAGCCTCTCCCAGTGTTAACACAGTGTCTGCACTGCCCTCATTCCCCGTGTCCCAGCTTCTACTTGTGCTTTTGTCTGAGAAGGAAAGATGCAGCTGAGCATCTCTGTAAGGTGGCTCACCTCGCTTTGGAAACTCTCAGGCATTACTACTGAAGCGATCCATCCGTGGAAGAAATGCTGAGGAAGGCAAGAAAAGCTGAGTGGAGGCATTGAATGGGTTGCCACACACATACAGAGGTCTAAGGGCCTGAGGAAGCCCTCAAAACTTTCTGTATGTCAGGTGGAGGCACAACATCATCAGTGTTTCTGTGATCCTTAGCTTCCCCTGGCCACAGGCGTGCTCATGGAAACTGTGAGCTTCAGTCTGCTCCTAATGTAGACTTTTCTTAATACAAGACAGAGAATAGATGGGTCAGCAAGGGAGGATTTTTTTCAACCACAGAAAAGTTTGTAGTTTTACAGGCTTGTAGTAAATATAAATTAACAAGCAGGTCATGGTTTAGACCCTGAAACTTTGCAGCAGCTACTATAGAGTGGGGATTCCCCTTTTACGCTGAACTGCAACTATAATTAGACCATTTAGATATTATCTTCCTGACAGAGAAAATTGCTCAGCTCCACAATGCCTACTACTACTGATTCTGGAAGTTCCCCCATGTATTTATTTACACTAAAGGAAAAATCTGAACTTTGTTTTCTTTGCTGAAGCAAAAATCCCCCTTACATCATGGGATCCCTACCCCAAGTACCCCGAGTAGCTCAGGATTAGCCTCCTGGACAGCGGGAATAAGAAAATACCTAGTTATTTACATTGTTTTCTTACATTAGCTCTCTACCCCTATCCCTCAGGGACTTGCTCTCTTTTGAGTGATGAGTTGTAAACAACACAATATATATTACAAATTGTGTATGCAAAGAGGATGGGTAATTGTTTTGAAAATATGAAATACTATGTAATCACTCCCTTCACCAGAAATGCCTTCAAATCCCAAACAACCTGCCATTGACACATAAAACAGAAGGACCAGACCTTCTTCCAAGCTCCTTTAGGCAAGCAGAGGACACCTGAGGTCTAGTCCAAAGACTCATTTCCCAGCTGAGTTCCTCATCCAGATCCCAGCTTCCCTGGGCACTTGCATCTTTGCTGTGGACATCACTTCATCACCTTACTGTTCCACTCTCAGTGAAATGGGGTTAATCTGTTTCCCCTAGGAGAACACTGAAAAATCTCATGCATAACAGCCTGAATTCACTTCCAAGGAAAATTTGGTTTGCGTGGCATTTAGGCATCATGCTTTCAGCTACACTGCTAACCTGTTATTCCATCTGCCAGCAGAGAAAAAAAAATAGATGCCTATTTTTAGTTAATTTTCATACTAATGAGAAATATTGGAACCAATATTGTTGCCTTATAAAGGAAAAATGTCAAAATTTTTTAAGGTGGCTGCTAATTAACACCTTTCATGCCCTCTAATCTCACCACAGTAACATGAAAGCAGACTTTACCCCACCTCCTTGGATAGAAATGTAAGCTGAAGTCATGCAGATTGCTTCAGGACATTCTCACCTGTGTTGCAGCCCTGTTCCGCTGCAGGCAGATGTGTCTGCATCTTGGCAAGTTTGCTCCTCTCAGAGTTGGGAAAACAGAAGGAAAGAAAGAAATACATTTTCTGAGAGCTGATGAGAAGTGAATTTGTATTCTTTTGTCTTGCTATTGTCAAAAAAAAGAGGAGTGTTTGCAGAGATTTACTCTACAGGGTAAATCTTGAGCTCACTGCAGGATGAGAAGTCTAAAATTAGGGTTTTTTCTTAAATCACTTTTAACCCCGTTGAAGGAGTAATTTTTTTCTTCACATCCCATGCTAACAGACTCTCAATTTCTTTTCCATCTGTCACTGGAAATTTTTCACAGGAGCTCATGGTGGGGAAAGAGTCAGCACCGACAGAAACAAAATAATTTAACAGAGGTCAATGCAGAAAAATGTAAAGAAGGATGGCACCACTGGCCAATGGCTGCTGGTTTCTGACACCCAAGCATTCACAGATGCCAGGAGGCAGCAGCTGGCACACACCTCACATTTACTGCTTGCTTTAGCTGTTAGACCAGACCACTGCACAGTCTGGAGGGGAGTGACGACCAGAGAAGGAGGAGTGCCAGGGTTTATAACAGGAAACTTTTTTGTCTTTCCCAAGGCATGACATTGCTGATTCTGAAGCCTTGGGGCTCACATTAGCCTAAGCAACATGTATGTACCCCTCCAAACCCTGCAAAGGTCCTCATACAGAGGCACGAAGCCTCTGTTATTAACCTTGACTCCAGTGAGGCAGGAGCAGGACAGAGGCAACCTGTGGTGACAGGGCTGGCAAGGAAATCAAAACGGGAAGGACATGGGCAGCCCAAAAAAACCCTGTATAAAAGATTAGGATATTCCTATAATTGAATAATTCATGTATGAATCAGTTATGAAATAGCTGAGATTTCAGGTCTCTCTGACAGACATTTTCATTAGAGGATTAACAGAAACGTTATGCCCAGCTGGGCAGGGAGGGAGGCTGTGGGGTGCTGCTTTGAGGAAGAAGTATTATTTTGAGATTTTCTCAAAAATAGAGAGAAGTGGGTTCCATTGACCCTCCCTTGGCCTGGCAAGAGCAGCTCATGGCTGTAGGATCACTTTCTGGATGAGCTTTTGGTTCCCCAGGACCTCCTGGTCATGGTCACAAACTACGGCGCTGCAAACCACAGGAGAAGTTTCCACTCACTTGACATCTTCTGCCCTCTCACAAACACCTCTCAAGGTGCCTGTGTGTCTGCAGAAATAGGCACGACTTGCACCTCACCTGTGGATGTCACCAGTAAATTCAGACCTCTTTTCTGTCTTTATTTAGGTGTCTGAAGAATCCAACTAGACTAGCAATGCTACCATCTACATATTCAGATACTTAATAAGCGCAGCCCTTACGCTGTGTACACACGTTCTCTTGTAGCTGCAGCCATGCCTGTAAAAGAGATTGTGACAGCCTGTTCACAGCTGCTCTTCAGTCCTCTGCCAAAGCTGCCGGCCCCAGGTCTGTCATGAGCAGTTCCAAGTGCATTCCAGCCTAAAGGAGAGGGACCAGGAAAGACTCGCTGATTAGACCATTTTAATTAACCTGGTTTATGTCAAATTAATCCAAAGCTTTGTTCAGAACTCTGACCAAACCTGAGTTTCTTTGGTTTTTGGAAAAAAGTTACCACTTTTACAGTTACCTCAGCACTTGGTGTAAAATAGTAGACCTAAGTAAACTATGATGAATGAAACTTCTTTTTAAACCCAGAGAGGCTGAGCTTTTTGAGCTGATAAATGGGAAATTTGCTTTATAAATGCTGGAATGCTGTAGGAAAGTTTGTATCATGGTGTTTCCAGGCTGACTGCAACTACCACGTTTTCCTAAAATTTTCAGCCCTTAGATGAGCGAACCAATTCTTCACACTTCTACAGTAGTATAAATCAGTATTTATCACACTTGAAGGATATTAGGTTAGGTTCAGTGCACAGGATTCCAAACACATCATTCACATGTTGGCACACATTTCTCAGCAGTCAGAGACATGGCTCGTGCTTGTAGGGGCTTTCCATGCTGTTATACCATGTGTGAACTGCAGATGATGATGGCACTACACTCAGGTGGGGCTGTAGATAATGCTGAAAAGTCATACCAGGAGGTAAGATTCACAGCTACTGACTACTGACACATCACAGCTTGTATCACACACCTGGAGGCATCAGACACCTGTGCCATGAGATCTTACAGTATTTCCTTGTTGCTCTTAAAGGTACCTGAGAAATCTTATTTAGAAACACAGGAAAATCAAGTCAACTTGATTCTTCACAGCTTTGCATTGTAGAATTCTTCCACCTTCTTGTGAAGCAGATGTAAAACAGTTACTCCTGGTTATTAACTCTGGTTTGAATGAGAATCCATGTACCAATTTCCTTATGGTAAATAACTAGGCTCCAAGCTTGCCAAATCTTACATTATTTGTGGTTAATCCATAAGCACGTGATTGGTTCTGCTGAAATTCGTAAGACACTTGGGTATAATTAAGAGTTCAAAATCAGGCCTTTCAGGATGAACTGCCAATACAGTGGTTGGAGTATTATGACATTTCAGCCTGGATGCAACACTGTCATTCTATGATGCTCACGTTCAACACTGGAAGGTATGGCTATTTGCAGATGAATATACAGAATATTTGTGCATATGCACACTCCCAGACTACCTGATAACCATGGCTTCAATTTTAATGCATTTTTAGGATATTCTGATAATATGTTTGGGGTTTTTTTCCCTGATATTGCCTTCAGTTTCTTCAGAGTTTAAGAATCCTCATTTCTTTTCTGCATGTTATCTCTACTTGTTATGCTTTTTAATGTAAAACCAGGAGTCAAAGGAATTTGATGCAGGCTTGGATGTTCACTCCATTTTACTACAGCTTTACACAATTATCAGCCCATTACCTTAAGGTCACTTTTCCTTCCTGACTTGTAAAACAGCCTTGAGAGGCAAATCCTCTCCACACATCTTAGGACAGGTTCATTTGGCCACAGACTGCTAAGGTAGGTTAACATTTCCAAACAATCTCTCGGTGATTTAGGTGCCTTTGTCCTACTTTCAGATCCGGATCCACATTTTGACTAGGAGAAAGAACTGCTTGAGCTCTTGAGACTTGATATTTGGGGCAGTTAGTCCAAAACATCTGCCAATAAGCTCCACAGCCACAGCTGCCTTTGAACCAGGAGCAAACGAACCAGCCTGCTGGTTCAGGATGCTGAGTGGGATATAACTGAGCCTTATAGAAACTCCAAGACTGGCAAAAACACTAGTTTGTTCTTCCTAGTTCTGGGCTACAGGTAAACCAAAGAGCGGGAAAGCCCAAGCTCGAGCAGTTCTAGCTGAAGCACGCTGTCAATTCCCCTTCCAGGAATAATCTGAGCATTCCTTACCCCGTGGAACTCTGCCAGGGAGGAAAACTTTGGTGTCCTGATGTCAACTGAACAGGAACAGCAAACAGCAGACGTGAGTTGTGCTGAACAGGTTCCAACGCAAATGGCAAGAGAGATGTCATCAAATAAGGGCTGTGGGGGGCTAGCAGAGGTGTGGGGGGGCTCAAAGCAGGGAGTGCCAAGTGGCTGAAGGGTCACACAGAGCTCCACGGGGGTTTAGGGCTGGGACAGTGCAGGAAGGAGAGCAGCACAGGTCTCAACCTGGGGATAAGGACCAACCTGTATGAAGAACCCGGACAGGAATTGCTGGGAAAAAGAGTAGGAAGGAGAGAGAAGAGCATGCCAGACCATGAAGGGTGGGAAGGGGGGGAAGCAGGGTGGGGCTACAGGGCAGGGTTGGGAGTGTTACAGGGGAAGCTCAGGTGATGGTGATAGTAATGCACGGATGGGAAAGAAGGTCTGGGATAAGAACAGCACCATAGCTGAACTGTAGGACTGGGGATGCTTCAGGAAGTTTAGCTGTGATGGCATGCTGTGGGAAGGAGCTGAGGGGCAGGATCCAGGCTCATGGGAAAAGCCAAGAGACTGTTGTGCATAGTCCAGTTGGTATGACTGTGCCTACACTGCAACACAGACACTCGATGTTTCGCAGTCCTGCTGCTTCAGGTGTCCGGATACCCTGGGCCTGCTGGAGGAGGCAGCAGCACCCTCCCAGCCCAGGCATGCTTTGCCTGGATAGCAGGCATTCCCAGGTCCTGCACTGCAATGAAGGCAGGCTGCAGCCTGGGGTTACCTTGCTTACCCAGCTCCGATGGCACAGACAATCAAATTCCTTCTACCATATGAATTCAAACTACTTCAAGTGGCAGAAAAGAGGGATTCAACCAGAAAATGTCTGTCCTGTTTTGGGGTGACTAAGTACATGCCTCTGCTCAGGTGTCAGTAATGCAACCACGACCGGGCAAACCAAGTGCCCTGTCTGTCAGGGACTCATTGACTGTAAGTAATGCTCACCACAGAGAGGGCTCTAGAAAAGTCTGTGCTGGTGTGTAACTCTCCTTTCCCAGCACAGCGTAAGATATCCCTCATCAGGTGCCTCACTTCAAAATTAATGAGAAAGAAACTAGCTGTACACATCAGTCACAGCAGCCAGGACTGAGGAGAGACATGTCCTGACTAACACCAAAAGAGATATTCTTCCCACCTACATAATAAAGTCATTCATGCAGGCAACTCCTGTTAGAGTTAACAAGAGTTAAATATTACAATAAGTTTTGCTTGCCACCTATCCTGAGAAAAGGATATGAGAAAATAAGGCTCTGGACTGTCAGACAGAAAGAGCAGGATGTAACAGGACACAGGAACCTCTTGTCCCTCATCAGCATCTACTATAAAACATGCTAATGAAGTACTGACTGAAAGACATGAAAAAGCAACTGGAATTGGGGAAGAGCTTTGTGTTTTATTCTAAACAGTTTTAATGCTCTCCTGCCTAAAGGAAGCCCAGCCCATACCGTGAGGGAATGCACTGAGGCTTAGCCAGGGCAAAAACATCTCTCTTTGCTCCTCCCTTCTCCTGCTCAGATATCACACTTGGCAGCACAAGGGACAGGACTCCAGTCAAGTTCCAGCAAAACCCCTTTCTCTATAAAAAACTTCATGGCCTGGAGATGAGGAGAGAAGCTTGTCTGCCTCAGTAGTTCACAAGTCCTCTTCTTCCCCGAATTTCTTTCTTTTACACCTTCATAAAACCCAAAAACTATCATATCATTTTTAAGTAAAACAAAGACAGGCCAACACAAGCTGGGACACCAAACTCCATGAGATCTCCTTGCTCTCCAGAGCATGCCTCTGGCTAAGCATAGCATGAAATCACACCACCAGCTTCCCATGCCTGCACGCACACATGCACAACCCTCTCTATAAAAGTCCTCTGCTCTCAGAGCTCCTGAGAGCAGCAGAAACAGTGACATAAGGACTACTGCTGTCTTCCCCTTCCTAATATTTTTGGTGTGTTCCTCCCACTGCTCCTCCATTCCTTCAAGGACAACTGTGGTGGTGTTGAAAACCAGTGGCTCTGCTGCTCCCCTCCCAGCTCTCCAAACATGGTTGTGCCTGCCGAGCCACTGCTATCAGTTCTCTCTTTCCAGCTGCAAGCCTTGTGACTCAGATTCTCCAGAAAACCCCTTGGCTCAGCATCATAAGCAGGAAGGATTAAAACTCATGAAAAATGAGCTTGTACCAGCCCCTTTTATAAGTCTCTTGTGGAGGGTCATATGAGCTGGTCAGACCCTTTGCCCTCCCCTTCTCTCCCTTTCCCCTTCTCTGATCTTCCTGTTATTCTTGGCTGCAAACTGCTGGGCATCTCAGCCAGGGTACTTGGATCAGGAGAGGATATCCCGTTCAAAAGCCCAAATCCCAGTGTGGCCTTTTTCTGCTGGAAGCCGTTGCAAAATTTTTTTTCTTTTTTTTTTTTTTTTCTTTTCTTGGTACAGTTTTCCTGACCTACATATTCCAGCATGCTGTAACCTATTCTCTATCAATGACCCACATTTTCAAACTGAAAAATAAAATCTTTGAGAAGAGATGCCAGCAGATGTGTATGGAAAGCAGGAACTCAGCCCTGCAGGGAGATATCCAAGCAGTTGTCCAAAAGAAGGCTGATTTAATAGCTTCTTTTTATTCCCCTTCCCCAACCCTTCACCCCAGCTGCTCCTACTTAAGAACCAAAACAAAGCACAGATCTGCTGCTAATTCAATTTTAGATTAGGAGAGGTTTTGAACAAATCACTCAGGCTGCTCCAGACTTTGCCCACAGTATATCCAAAAAGGAAGGCCCAGCACCTTCAAAGGGATTTGAGCTCCTGACACTCTCTAGGAATTAAATGCCTGGACACTTCCAGGATCTGAACCCCCATGTAGAAGTAGTGCTCCCTGAAGGGCAACAACCTGCTGGGCAAACACCCAGATGGTAGGAAGAATAGCAGAGCTGGTGGAGACCAAGACAAATGCTGGAGAGGGGACACCGGGATTCCCCTGGGGTGGCAAAGATGTACACAGAGGTAGAAAGAGGGTGACTGGAGGAGAACAGCTGGAGGAGCACAGCCCTGCCCTCAGGCCTGCACTTATCCTCCGAGTCACACCCCTCACTCTCTCAGCTTTAATTGTCCCCCTGGAGCTGATGGGCCACAGGTGCACAGGTCTTGGCATCCCATCTCCATCTCTTAGTGCAAGCCCCATGCCCGTGTCTACTCTTCATATGCTTCTTCTTGAGAAATCAGGATTAATATAGCTAAGACCAAATGTGTTTCCTTCCCCTAAGACCCTCCTGTCTTTACTCTCCTCTTCCTCTGCTCTCTATTGCAGCTGCCCATCCTAACCCTATCTCTGTGTCATGCAAAATCATCCTCCAGGAGCTAAGAGATTCCTCCTCTCTGCTTTTCCTGCCTTTATCAAAAGCTTTTTTCCATAACACATACAAAATTCAGCAACAGACATGCCCAAGCCATTATCTTTTGTGCCAGCACGAAGAGCATATTGATTTGGCACCTACACGGCCTCCAGCATCACTAACACAGTTGTCAAATCTGGTCCCTTTTCTTTAGGTCTGAGAGTCCACAGTCGCTTCCTATATGGGCTCCCCACAGACCGGTGCAACAACTTCAGACCTTCTCTCTTGCCCTGAAAAGCTCACTGTTTATGTTTCAGAGCTGAAAGACAAACTCAGGCAACCAAAAACAGGGCTTAGAGAGAACTAAATCATTAAATGATAGGCATAGGCAGCCCTTAGTGCAGAAATGTTACCAGGCATTATGAAATTATCTGGTATACCAAATAAGACAGTCTAACTTCCAAAAGAAAATCAATTCTCTCAAAATCAGAAATGAAGAGGAAAGCAGCCTGTACATCCGTACACTGTACTCTCCTCTCCTTTTCCTTTCAACGCAGGAAAATTCTGCCACACTGCGTAAAAAGCCAGTTCCTGAGACCTCAGCCCTCCTCAGGGCTTTTCGAAGTTGTGGATGCAGCCACAGCCCTGTGAATGGCAGGGCCAATACCCATTAAATTCTGTCGTCCATCAGGTAACCCCAGAGGGACATTTGGTACACTCTTGCTTCAGCTGTGACGACCTTGTGCAGAGCAAAGCCATTGGTGCCCCAATTGTGGTACCAGTTTCAGGTGATGGGGTGCTGTTTTAATCTACTTCCTGCCACATATTTCTAACAGTAATTAAAGTATAGCTGAATATATGTTTAAGTATTCTAAGTTATTGTTATTATTTAATTCTTTGCTCATCAGTTTAGATGGTCAGAAGGTCAGCAGATGTAAAAGTGTTCAACTCAGTGGATTTCCATGGCAGAAAGATGATTACTGCTGGCTGAAAATCTGTGCCTTGGGCTCTGTAACTCATTCTCTCTTTTTATTTAAAGTTATTTCTAAGCAGCTCTGTGCTAGAATACTACATAATAGTACCATTCAATATGGCACTAAATAAAATTCTGTACTGAAGATAGCTGTTAGTGAAACATTAGCTTTCTTTTCACACTTTGAAAACTGTCTTCCCTATTTTCCCCCCAAAAAATCATAAATGTCTTACCACTGAGTCATGTGCAGGCTTTAGATTATCACAGTGTATCCCTCATGGATAGTACAGTAATTGGTGCATGGAGCCAGAATATGTCGGGGCTTCCCATTGCTTGTTAGATCCTGGCCACAGGTTCTGGGCAGAGCAGGAGATGAGGAGATCCAGCAGCAGTTCAGTGCCATTGGGGGGGAACTGACCAACTGCAGGAAGGACCTGGAGCTGGCACATGGCAGCAGGAGTGACAGACAGCTATGTGCTGCCACACACTTGTTTGGCATAACATGGACAGGCGCCAGGCGCTTCTTCCTGTCTGCTGGGTGACAACCACGCCTCCAAAGCACCTCAGCACCTGTAGCAGCCTGAGACAACTTTTTCTGGGTCAGGGAAAGGGGAGGTTTTGCATGATCCAAGAGACGAGCCTGTCCTAGAGCATTTACCCACAAGTGGATAGGGCTCTGCCCCAGAACATGGGGAGATGCCTTCGGGGCATGCAAGGCACAGGTGGGGACTCCAGGCACCACGGGCGCAGCTACTCAGCACGTCACAGGGGAGCCAGGACTGGACAAAGGCATATGTGCACGATGTACAAATATGAGTTTTAGAAATAGCTTTTAAATACCTTAAAATTAAAAAAAAATAAAACAACAACAAACAAACAAAAAACCCCTTATTGAATTGGGGTATTGAATTATCTCTCATTCTACTCCTGCCCTACCTGGTCCTGGACTGTAAGCAGAAGGGGGATCATTTTCTGCAGGTGTGTTCAGTGATAGATTTCAGAGTCTAGTATGAGAGACTTGATATGGAAATAACAAGTGTGCTCAAAAACAATATGACTGCGAAGCAGTCACCTCACAGGAGGAGAAAGGAATTCAGCTACAGTAAAAAAAGTTGTGCCTAAACTACGCTATCCTCAACCTACCCCAGGGCTGGGTGCCTCTATCCTTGCGCATCTACTTGTCCAACAAAATGGCCACTGATGATCTGAGAGGAAAACTGGCACTCTTTGACTAACAATACCATGTCAAGCCCCAACTCTGAAAAGACCATTAGGAGATTATATGCGGAATAGCTTGGAGATTAATCTTCCATATGCAAAAAAACATTCTCCTTTTGAGAGACACAAAAATTCAGTTTAGATACCTTGGATTTGCCAAAGAACCTCAAGGAGGCCTTCAGACCCTATTCTTCCAATTTTGCTAAAAATAGTTGAGACTGTTTGATGTCAAGTGTCTTTCACTAAAGCCAAAGATACCTCATTTAAAGGTAGAGAAATAGAAATCAGGAATCTAAACCTGTTTCTTGATACCCCAACAGTAAGTGGCCCAAATGTCCAGAAGTGCTGAGCAGTCGTGGCTTGTATGGCAGAGCCAAGACAGCGTGCTATGAGTCTGGCGGCAAACTGAAGTGAGCCACAAGCCTGGAAGCAAGCCCAAATGACCCATTTTTTTACAAACCGTCGTTTCCTGACCTGGTTGTTCATGACTGCAAAAAAATTCATGTGCAGATCCAAAGCTTGCATCAGGCTGGAAAATTCACCATGAGAATGTGAATAGAGAGGTTTGAGGTTTTTTTCCCCCCCTCCAAGAGGACTAATGAAAAGCTTTCAGGACATCGATGGAAAGAGCTAAGAACACAACAGTGGTGTGCTGCAAAAGTCCCATTGCACAGAACTGATGCACAGCAGTAACCCAGAATCCTCCCCTGTGGACTGGGAGGGAGAAGATGGCAAGTGAACCAACGTTTGGTGCTGTAAAGGCTCTCAAGTGGAGCAACAGTCATTAGGCTCCAAGAATATCAGCAGCCTCCTCCAGCGCAGCACTGAGTGTGAGGTCTCTTGCCTGCAGGCTACTGAAGCACAACACCTTTAAGATCCCTAAGATAAGTAAACCTAACAATGCCATGTTTTGACTGGAAAGAAGCCTCCATCTATAGAAGCAGAAGCGGTGAAAGAATGTATTTTTTCCTTCCACCTCCTTTCCATCCTGTAATCTGCAAATTTTGGGAGCCACAATATAAATTTTCAGCGTTTTGGTATGCTGTAAAATCAGGACTAGCGAAAGCTAGTCCTGAACTAATGAGAAATGAGAGAAAGGCTGTTTTGAAACTAAATGAGGGAGAAATCACAATACAATTTCTGAGAAGATCAAAGGAATATTTAGGTCACACCTACAATAATAAAAAGTATGAACTCAGAAGTCTTTTGGGAAGCCCTTGAGAGTCACTGAAAATGGCCATCTGGCTGCCATGATTAATGTTGTTCCAGATATACCCCTTAACAGGATTGGATACTGTTTTATCTACGAACACAGAAGTAAAGGGTGCCTTTCCAGAAACACTGCTGACCACACAAAGAAACTATTAGAAACATACACGTGCACTTGCTTGACTATCTGTCCTACAGACCTCTCAAGAGTCTTCCTCAATACTCAGGGCCACTCCAGTACTTCGTGCCATGTCCAACCGTAAGAGGGAGGACAGTGTCAGCTGGTGTGACAGTTCATGCTATGGAGGGAGGCAGGAGGGCAGCGTGTAAAGGGAGCCTCAGGAATGATGGAATTGCAAACTAGTTGAGGCTGGAAGGCACCTCTGCGGGTCATCTGGTCCAACCCCCACACTCAAACAAGGCCACTTAGGACCGGCTGCCCAGGACTATGTCCAGATGACTTCTGAATATTTCTAAGGAGGGAGACTCCACAACCCCTATGGGCCTCCTGTGCCAGTGCTCAGTTACCCTCAGAGTAAAACAGTGTTTACTGATGCCCAGGACATTGCTGTTGTCTGAGCTAAGCATCAGGTAGTCAAGATGTCACCCGTACCACAGCCAGACAGGACATGCTGCCCCTGGGTTTCACAGAGACTTGTTAACCGGGGGAGAACAATTGGAAATTCTAGTTTCCTTTACGTTTGAGGGGACTGTAATTCTTGGACAGATATTTCTTGTAAATGTCCTGTTTTACCTCTTCCATATTTCTGGTTCCCTGTTCCAGGCCTTTTTTTCCTAGTTAGCTAAGGTACATCTCTCTCCTCTCTGTTTCCCATCAAGACAAACAGATCTCTTATCTCTACTCACACTCTCTCTTTGTATTCCTGCTTTCACTGGTCCTTCCCCAGTGTGCCTCCTTCCCCAGTCTATCCACCAGTCAGACTTCCACTGACTCAGCTTCATTTTTACCACTTGCTCATATTCACTGCCATGTCCCCTCTGTGCTGCTTGATTCATGCTCTGACAGCACAAGACTGATGCAAAGAAGCTGGATCCCACGAGAAGCTGGGGATGTCCCCTTGCCTGTTCCTCAGCAGCCATTTCTTGGTAGGAATTGCCACCACACGCCAAGGAAGAAACCCCACAGCACACTCTGTCAAGCGATGGGACAGCAGCCGTGGGGTGAATATGGAGAGTTTGAAACCCACGACAAAATATGGGCTTCGAGGTGGTGTGTGCCATCTCAAACTGACTGGTCAGTAGTGCTGGAGCAGCTGCATTGTGAGGTGCAATGGTAGAGGCAGTGTGCCACACAGTACTAAAAATATCTTACACACAACAATTTTGCATTCAGACATTTCCCCACTCACTCCACAAATCACCAAAAGACAAGAGCTGTCAAAAATTCTGCTCCCTTCTCTGGTTTTTTTTAGCATCCCCTACCTCCGTAACAACAGCAATCTGACTGCCCTTCCTCTGCACGAGAAATAGCACATGAGACATCCGGCAGAGGATAAATTAAGAGCATCACAGAAATACCCTGCTTGGCCGTAGGGCTTAGCTCTCTGCCAGACCTCAGTGCCACTGGCAAAGCATGATAACAACATCCTAATAAAAATCATAATTAATTAACAGTCTTTTCACACTCTGAACCTCTGCATTTGCACAGCCTTCTGATTCCAGGAAGCCAGGATTTTAGCAATGCCCACAACCATCTGTCTTTTGTCTGCAGAAGAATTTATCCCTGCTTTCAGATGCCAGCAGGGAAACTGGGTATGTTCAGCATTCTCACCTAGTTATAGTCAGTACACTGTGGGCTGCTACTGAAAATAAATATGTGCCTCTTGCCTAGACTTAAGGAAAGATGCTGTGTGCCAGTTTTTTTTGGGGGGAGTGTTAAATATTCCGTTGAAAAATATGATTACTTCAAATCTGAGGAATGTTTTATGGAGGCTTCCGACTTCCTTACTTGGTAAATAATGCTACATCTGCCTTGTTTATTTGTTGAAAGAAATGGCAACAATGGTTTAAATGCTTAATCCAGAAGGAAGTGGAAGTTTCCACCATCACACCAAAGTCTAATCTCCCTCTGTATAATGCTTTTTCCTTTGTACTTCCTAACATGTTGGGAGTGTTCTTGCATTACAGGCTTTCCTGAGGAATAGGTCAGGCAGGAGTGCAGGAACTGCAAGCCAGTGGAAAGGATTTGGGATGGGATACCAGAGGACTGAGTCAGCCCATTCCTGTGTCCCATTTCAAGTAAACCTCTTCTCTTGGCTGCCTTTCAGCTTCTTCATATAAGCAAAATATGGATAACAGTCTTCCCTGCTCCTAGCCAGGTGCATGGAGCTGTAGGAATGAAAAACCATGTCTCCTGGCTAGTGACCCATGATTGTGGGAACACAGCACACTGCAGTCTTCTGTAGCAAGAAATTAACAAAGATTTATCGGAGAGATGAAACCAGAAGCAGGAGGTCCCCAGAAGTTTCAGCCCTGAGGGAAGGTGGCAGGGTGGGAGAGGACAAGAGAGCAAGTGTAGGAAGGAAAAGAGAAAGCAGGACAAGCAAGAGACATGCCATATGGCATCTGAGACACTGTGGCTGTTCATGTAAACAGGAGTTAATGGGGAGGAATTAGCTGGGGAGGAAGAACAACACAGGTCAGAGAAGAGGGGCAGGAACCTTGGTTGTTCATTCAGGAGCCAGTTTGGAACTGGTTTTGATTGTGAATTTTCTCACCCTTTGCCCCTTTTGGTTTTTAAAATTCCTGGCTTCATGATTTCTCCTTGGAAACCAGTCAATAATATAACAGCTGACAGAACATCTTTCCTGAAACTGAGACTAAACTTTCCCTGTGTATATCCTATATCCCAGTCTTTGGCTCCTCGTAACTCATCATGTGCCATGTGAAATACTCCCACTTTTGCCTCCACCGAACTGTTCTTGAAATGCCAGCAGGCAGGTCTAACCTCCCATTACTCCCTTCTGCCGCCCATCTCCTTTCGACCAAATGATGCTGATGTCACTTCTCATCCGTCTCTTCTGCTCAGTCAGACAGGGAGCTCAGGGGCAACACTGAAAGAAGTCTTGGTGTGATATTTCCATCACGCACCTGTGCTAATAAACTGATGCCACTGCCACCGCCGTGATGTTTTCTAACCTGAACAGTTGGCTGAATGCTCTACCTTCTTTCTCTGTTACAGGGGGAAACTGGCCTCTGCTTCTCTCCTGTAACCTCCAGACACGCTGTAGGAATGAAAAGGCAGCTGACAAAGATGATCTTTAGCTCACGGTTTATAACCTCCTTCTAGCCAGCACTGAGACAAAAAGTTCCCCTCCTAGCATTTTCTGGGGGTTAGTCTAGCAGTCATACTTCTGTGCCTGTTTTTAATCTTCCTTGACACTTCTGCAGCAATGCACATGCCCCCAAGATTTAACTTGTCCCAGATGAGCTGTTTCAGAGCCCATAATGTGAAAACAGGATCAAAAAATCTGCTGTCTCCCTCGACAGTACAGGCTCGCTGCAGCCCCTGATGAAAACATAAGCTGTACAAAGAGATGTGCAGCCAACTGACTAACTGATTCATCTGGGGACTAGCCAGAACTAGAAGTAAACATTTGGCCTGGAGACTAGAAAATCTACCCTGTGAAAGATGTTACAGGCCACTGTCCGGGCTATCACCCCTGGTGTTTAGGAGAAATGAGATAAGTAACTGAAATAGGGAAACTGAAGTAAAAATAAAGGAGTCCCAAGAAAGATCTTAATCTGATTAATGTTGTGTTTGGCTCCTGACCCTCTTCTTCTCTTTCAGTGTGTCAAGTGATGGGTTAAGGAATGGGAAAATGATCCTGAGAGCTCCTTTTGGCAGAGGAAGCCATTAGGGCATTTCTTTGGTGAGCATGTTCTGTGAGGTGTAAGCATTTGTGCTTCCCTGAGAAGGAGCAGGCGAAAAGAGAGGGAAAGGTTGTGCCTTGGTCAGTCTTCACCAGGCTCCTTTCCTCCCTTTGCTGTTGTACATTCGGCCACCCTTGCGGGGCACAGATAAAGCAAGCAAGAGAGAGGCAGCTCTTTACCAGACACTTGTTTCATTCAAACAGCCTTATTTTTGGTAATGCTACACTGAGGCTGCAAGCAGCTCAAGTGGGAGATGGTGCTAAAACTCTCTCCTAGGCATGTTACCAGCTGGATATCACAGGATGCCAGCCCACCAGGGAGACGGCAACCCTAACATTGCAACGCCGGAGCAGACCGATGTCCATCAGCCTGCCTCAGATAGTGCCACATGCTCCAGAGGAAGGCATAAAGCACCCACCACACTGACACATTTTATGCAAGCAGGGAAGCTCCCTCCTTCACTTGTTGGCCATCAGGCACTGTGCTGAGGCACTCAGACCTGGTGACCTCCCTCTAGCCTGCACAGCTACAGGTGCAGCTTGGTGAGTCCTTTTTTGCCTATGTCCTCAAAATCTTAGAGGGTCTAGTTTCTGTGAGTGCATCTTAAACGCAGTGCAAGAGGATAAATGGAGTGTGAAAGATTGTCTAGCCCCTAATTTTTCCTGTGTTTTATGCTATAGTCAATAGTCCTAAGCCTACTTGAAAATTAATCTCTAGTGAACAGGTCACTGGAGTGGTGATTTTTCTGTCTCCACTTATCTTTTCACTTATAGAGTTAATTGAAAACAAGAACTTACTTCATAATATTTTTCAAGGCACACACTATTAGAAAGCACTGGTGTCATGCAGCAATTTGTCTTTTGGTTCACTGGCACTTCATAAAAGCCACAAGTTATAGAATATACAAGCCCTTAGCTTTGCACAAAGACCAGAGCTGATGTAATAATGTAGTTGTGACTCTTCACATTTATCACACTTGCCTTAAGTTGACAATCCTCTGAACTTGCCATCATCCTTCATTTTAATTTAGTTTCTCATTTGAGTTATCCAACTCCAGCCCAATGTCCAGGAATACAAACACTGTGCTTTTTTATTATTATTTAAATCTTAATGGTATGCACCAATAGGAAGCTTCAAAACTCTACACAAACCACAACTGAGAAAAAAAATGCATTTGTAAAGACCTACTGTGTTGGTGCTTCTGCCTTTCTTAGCCTACTTTTCCCATCTGGGACTATAAGGGCAGTATTGCATCTCAAAGTGACAATACCAATGGATCAAAGGGCATGAAGGAAACAACTGCTACATGCCCCTGTAGCACCTCAGCCTGTCCAGATCCTCAATAGGTGCCACTCAGCCCAGGTGCCACTAAAATCCATGAAAATACTCTCAGCACCTTTCTTTCCATTTGCAGTAGAGGGAATGCTGTCAAGCTGCTCAGTGTCATCCTTCTGTCCTGAAAGAATGTTATGACAGATGGAGCCCCAAATTATGGACTAAATTAACTCAGTGGACTTTTATAAGTAAGGTCCATGGCTAAGGGAATGATACCTGTGTAAAGACATATAGATATAGATACAAAGACAGGAAGGAAAATAGTGTATTGGGAAGTGTGGGATCTGGTATGACATAAATGGTATGGAATAAGGTATGATTAATGTCCTGGGTTTGGCTGGGATAGAGTTCATTTTCTTGCCAGTAACTGGTACAGTGCTGCGGTGTGGATCTTAGGATAAGATCTTATCTTAGGATAAGAAGGACATTTATAACACGCTGATATTTTAGTTATTGCTAAGCTGTGCTTTCTACAAGTCAAGGATTTCTCGGTGTCTCATGATCTGCCAGCAAGCAGGTGCTTGAGAAGCTGGGAAGTTGTATAGCCAGGATAGCCAACCTGAGCTGGCCAGAGGGATATCCCAGACCACAGAACTTCATGGCTAGTATATAAACTGTGTGGAGATGGCCAGGAGCTACTAGTCAGTGCTGGGGAATGGGCTGAGCATCAGTCAGCGTGTGGTGAGCAACTCTACTGTGAATGACTTGTTTCTCCTGGGTTTTATTTCTCTCTCTCTCATTTTCATGACAATTATATTAATATTATTAGCAATATATTTTATTCTGTTTAATTATTTGATTAATTTATTTTAATATTTAATATTGATATTATTAAAATAATTACATTGTTTTAATAATTTAATTTCTTATATTTTAATTATTAAACTGTTCATGTCTCAACCCTAGGGTGCAGTGCTCGGGCAGTGAGCCCAGTGGAAGGCAGAAGATAGGTAAAAGGATTGAAACATGGCAATAAGAGCAGTGGCTTGCACTGCACTCTGAGGACAGGGAGACCACTTTTCCGGCTGTAGTTTAAAAAGGCATGAGTTTAAGGTACCCGAGCACCTGCCACAGGCAAGTGGTGTGTCTGAAAATAAGATTTATAGTTAGCAACTTTCAGTATCAAAATTACTTAGGAGCCAGACCCTCACTGAAAGAAAATATCCACAGCATTAGTTCCCTTGCTTGTTGTCATCTGCTTTTTTAACTCCTGCATATATAAGGAATTCAGAAATGTGAGGTAACATTCCTCTGATGCTCTGAAAGCTCGATGCAGGGACCAAGCACTGAACTACCTGGGAAGTTTGTGTTTCTTCTCAATTCATTCAAGCTAGCGCAGACCTGGAGGGAACACAGAGCTGATCACTGGTAACACAGAGCTCAAGCCTCCAGTGTTTGTCCTGCATCTCGGCACAGTCAGGAGGTGAGTATAGATAGGTATGAGCTTGACAGAGCAGGGCTTACAGCGTGCTCTTAGGTGGTGCAGAAATCATGGGCTGAGAAAGGAAGGACCCTACATTAATGCCTTTGCATTTCAGAAACATTTTGGTCTTGTTTTTCAGATGTCTTAATGCGCCCACGCAATTCAGACTAAGCTGTGGGAATAGTGACAGTGCAGCTTTGGAGCCAAGACCTGGAAAGAGTCCTGAAAAAAGTGAGGAGTCATATCCTGGTTGTGCTGCAGTGAACTTGCACTGACACTGTGGGTTTCACCCTGGATGCGACCGTAAATAATGGAAATTACAACAGGCAGTACATACACATGATGTATGTTTAGAAGAGCTAGAAGCATTTGTGATTAATGACCTAACTAAGCACATTAGGAGGAAACTTTCCATTGGGAGAGGTTGTTCTATAATTATCCTCTCTGCAGGCGTTTTATCTTCCTTTGAAACACCTGGAATTAGACAAGGCCCTGGATTCGTAAGCTGTTCTGGAACAGACATAATCATGAACAGAGTAACACAGTCTTTTCTACTTTATTCCTGTGTGTTATTAAAATGTGCTAATAGGAAAGGCCATGGTTGTTTGATAAATACCTTCTTTCTTCCTGACCCTGACTCACTGGTTTCAATCCATTCCTCCTACGAATGAGGAAAGTTTCTAATACAGAGATTCCTGCAAATCACCTGTCTTAGACCTTTTGCCATTTCCTAAGACCTCATTACCTCAGAACGAGCTCAGTTTAAGCTGCCAAGGGCTTGGCACCAAATGAAGAAGCAGTGGACATGTGACTGTTAATAGCTATAATGACAGCCAGCACTACCAAGTATCCCAACGGCAAAGGGCAAGGCTGTGCCCAACACAGAAAAAGTTTTTTGTGAAGTTTGGAGTTGCTGGATGCCACCTAGAGGATTATCCTTGTCTCTGAGGAAAAGCTCTCTGCTGCTTTTCCTCAGGAAAAGTGCTTTTCCACCTTTCCTAGGCCCTTCAAGGAGTAAGGAGCATCTGTTGGGTACCTGACAGCTTTGCTCCCATTGTCAGCTGAGTGCAGAAGGCTCCTGCTAAATCAGCAGGTGTAACCACACAGCATGATGCAGTACCACCAGTGGGATCTGGCTGGTGCCCAGAAGGCACCATAGTCCCATCACACCTAATGATCAGCCCCAGATGGTGTCCCAGACTGAACAGGGCTCCTCTCTTTTCCATCCTGGACCAACATGGGAGACGTTCTCCAAAGAACCACACCTAACATTTGGAAATCAATCTATGCGCCAGAAGGGCAACCCACACCTGTCACTCTCTTTATATTTAATATATTTAATTTAATATAAAAAAAATGTTTGATTTCCTGTGGCTCTGGGCCATGTGTTTGCAGGGTGCTGGTTCAGGGCCACTAAGGGCAGGGAATAAGGTTTATAAACAATGCAGGAGCCAGAGCACAGGTGTGTTATCAGTGTTATCAGCTGCGGAACTGACACTCGGCTTCCACCTAGGACAAGGAAGCCACATCCCTCAGTATGTGAGTTTTCTGTGTCAGACTGTATGCAGAACCACTTAAGTGCTGACACTTCCCCGTTGCTGATGAGCTCTTGATACACAAGCCCCTAAGTGACATTCTCGGGGTAGGCACTTGGTGTGTGCTTGTGAGAGGATGCTCAAAGCTCAGGGGAATGAGATACAATCCTGAGAAGATAATATGGGGTACTGATTATTCCAGTCACATCTGGGTTTATGCTTGCTGTGCCTGAAGCAGCCCTCAAGACCTTGAAGACCAAAGCTTCAGGCTCTGCAGGAGCTCTGCCTGTCTGCATGATCTGTAGACAAATCACCAGTGGATCTTTCTCAGCTCAGTTCCCAGACCCTTTAGAATTCAGTAGCAAAACAAATCCAGAATTTGGCTGTTTGCTATGTTTCTCTGAGATCTTTTTTTAGCCTGTCCACTGCTTGAGAGTGGCGGCTGAGTTTTGTGGATACAGAGAGAAAGAATTGAATTACCTTTAACATGTATCTTTAAGCTCTTCCAGAAATTAAAGATCTGGAATTAGAGTCTGAATATATTTGTTATATTTTGCCCTTCTGGTCTACAAAGTCTGAAAAATGCCTGGTATTTCCTCTGTATTGTCATGTCCCAACCCTACCTGCCAGAGGAGGAGGATCAAACCCCATCTCTTCTGTCCCAGTGCCAGCCTACCAAATAGGAAATCCACCTACTGGTTGCTTGCATGGGATTTGCCATGTTAGGAAAGGCAGTGGGTTTTTTGACTGTGACCATTTTTCAGGCAACTGCTTCAAGAAAGGGGATT
Organism: Pseudotriccus pelzelni; assembly: GCA_035584735.1. Lineage (NCBI taxonomy): Eukaryota > Metazoa > Chordata > Aves > Passeriformes > Tyrannidae > Pseudotriccus > Pseudotriccus pelzelni. The sequence goes on from JAWMRA010000041.1 coordinate 63,417,352, forward strand.
AAAATACCAGGTAAGAATCAGGTGATTGCTTAGATCATCTTTGGTTTCCAACAACCCCACTCCTAGACCTGGTCTGCTTAGGAGTTGTCACAGATCAGTAAGATCGTGACCATTTCTTGCGGGCGGATAGTTGTGATGGTTCAACATTTAAAAAAGGCAGTCAAAGAAAGGTACTGAGGTGATTTCTCAAGCAGAATCCCAACAGGAAAATGGGATTCCCCACTGGGAATTTTTGGTTTTTTGCTTGGTTACAGGTTTGGCTGCAGGCACTTTTTCCCAAGTACAGTAAGGAAGACCATTCAGCCAGCTAAACCATAGGAGGAAGACCAGAAACTAGAGAAAGCAGCCGGGTCTCCCGCTGACTTCAGCTTGCATATTATACTCAGTGAAGACATCCAGGAATTCTAAGGGCAAATTGATCTTAAACTTGGCCATGTGGAAGAAGGATCTAGGTTTTCAAGTGCCTCTCACCAGGACCTGCTGCCAGGAGTGGGTTTCAGCACCTAAAAAAAAAGCTTTAGGCTTTTGAAAGCCCTCAGTTATCTTCATGCTAAGCTCTTCTGAACATCTAGGCCCTTGTTTGCTCTTCTTAATGGGGTTTGAATTTCTTTGAAAAATCTCATGCCTTATATCAGATTTCCCTTGTCCATAAGAAAGAACAGGGAAAGGAAAGCAGGTTTTGGTTTATAAGAGACTGAGATTTTCAAGATATAGACCAAGGATTTTGGTTTTGAGAATTTCATAAGAGACACCAGCTTGAAATTGTCTAAAAGATAATTGAACTCATGTTTCAGGAAACACATTGTGAACAGTGATGTTGATTTCAGACTAATTTGCTATTTGAGGGCAGGAAACTTAATTGCTAGTGAGAGGTTCATGAAGAGGTTGAAGATTAATGAAGAGTGGAACATTGCACACTGCAGTGCAGAACAATGGTATTTAATGAGTGCTCTTTTCTTCTCCAAAGCACTTTACAGCTATTAACTAATTAACAGTATAATTTACAGGTAGGAGTACAGCAGAGCAATTCCGAGCACAATATTGTGATGGTTTGAGGGGAACTGCTGTTCAATTGTAAATCTCTCATTAGGTGTGTGGGAGTAAATTATGCAGATATTTCCAGGGGATATTTTTCTTCCGTTTTGTTTTCCCCAGGCAAGAAACATTTCATCAGGGGATGTGGAAACCAAAATACCACACTGCACAGTTTAACACTTTCCCACATGTGTTTTCATAAAAGAAAGCACTTCAGTCTATCAATCAGTGCCCTTCTCTCCAGGGAATCTCGATGTGCAAGATGGGCCAAGAAAATAATTTTCAGTCTTCTCCTTTGGTAAGGCTTGGAGATCAGTCACTCTCTCAGTCCTTCTCGCAGGCACAAACACACATACATCCTTCTTATTAAATTAGGATGCATTAGATGTTTCCCTCTGGCTGGAGGCACCTTGTCCCTCTGCGCACAAATGAAGTAATTCATGCAGAACTGAGCCAGGTGAAGTCATACCTACTGATAGGGTCTGACCCCATGCTTCCACTGCTTCACTCGTCTTCTGCCATCCCATAATGAAAGGTTAGTTTAGGATTAGAATCTGAGGTTGGATTTGATCCTGGTTATCCATGTTCTGCTTTGGTCAACAAGAACACTGTAATGCATTACATTAAGATCCAAGAACATGCATTTAATTTAGACTTCCAAAAACAGCTGTGGCCCATTAAGTAACTATCGATATATTAAAATCCAGCCATGGGATTTTTTGGACATTGGAACCTCCAGGATGTAAGAAGCAGAGTTTTTCCCACTGCATTTGACTCCTCAATCATGCAGAAAGCCAGTACTAAAGTAGATTTTTCCTTCTGTATCCCTACCATTTTATATAGTCATATTCCATCTCCATTCTCTCTTTTTCACTGTGGACCCAGTATGGTTCTGCTCTGTTTTCTAAGAGAGTCTTAAATTCAAAAAGCAAGTCCAATACAGGCTAATAAACCTTTTCACTTTTTTTCCTTTATTTTTTGCCCACCATTAATCAAGGTTGTCACTCCATGGCAGCTTTTCTCTTCCAAAGTTTGTGGCTTGCTTCTGTCTGTTATACTTAGACCTTGGCTCTCCTGGGAGACATTCATAAATTCTTGCCTCCTTTGCTAAAAGTCAAAGAGAAAGGGGTAAGAATCCTGTGTTTTTATTGTATCGTTTTACTTCTGAAGCAGATAGTTCATGCAAGATGGCTGGGAAAAAATGAGGAGAAAAGGAAAGCAAATATTTAGGCAGGTACATTTGAATAACAGAAGTATTTCCCTTCCAGGTCTCCCTGGCCAGGCTTTCCTACTGACAGGCTGCAACATCCTCACTTACTTGACTTATGCCAGTACAAGTGCTCTTTAGGGTTCCTTGGGCAAACCACCAATTCTCATGGACTCTGCTGAGCATCTTAGATGCAGGTAAGACCATTTGAATATGGCTCTGTGGAATCTACATCCTCCTGGTCTCTTAGTTTTGGAACTCGTCTCCACTGTGTGGGCATCTGAGCAGTTGAGCTCTTGCTAAAATTCTTCACAGGCAGAAGTGGGAATACTGACTATTAAAGTCTTTCTGAATTTCCTCTACTAAGCATAATTCCTAATGCATTTCTTTTTCCATAATAAACTAAAGGATAGCTATATAGAATTCTTTTAAATGGAAGAAATAAGTAGTAAGGATCACGTTTGGTAACGTAAGCTTTCTTTTTTTACTGCTGTTTCATTCATCTGCTGCTCCAATAAGACACTAACAGCGGGTTACAGTAATAGCAGGATGTGATTTTCTACCAATTTAACAGTGCATTGTGCTACCCAGGAGAATGCACTCTCCTTAGGGCCACCTGCTTCAGAAATTCAGTTTAGGGCTAGCTCAGGTACCACTGTGCCATGCAGATGTATCATTAAGGAAGTTGGCTGCAGGAATCTCTCTGCACAAATCTGGCAGTGAAAGCCTACAGGATTCCAGTCATCCTTCCAGTAATGTTCTGCATTGAAATTAGTGCAAGACTTCATGCTCTGAAGACTTGATAGCTGTTGCCAATTTGCATGTATAGAAAGTTTAGGTTTATCATCCTCAACTGAGATTGGAACAAAATAATTTTTATTAATATAAACAATTTACACCAGGTAAATCCCATGAACTCTGAAGATAAATGTCATCTAGGTTCCATTTCAGCTAATTCTGCCTATGACCTGAAAAGAAGAGTAGAGTTTTTTATTCAAGAAAGGGACGCAGAGAAGAAACTCATAAGTAAACTCCCGTGTTATAATCACAGTTCTGTAGTTAAAGGTGATTTGACTTGCATCTGAAACAAAGATTCAACTGCATACGTGTATGAAAACTTAATGGATGTTCCCCCTGTGAGCCACAGTGCATAATCTCTGAGGAAAGAAATAGTTATAATTCAGTGATAATGCAAAGTTTTGTGCAGTCCTTGAACTTGCAGTTTGACCTACTAAGAAGAAGTGAAGTGCCCCATATGCATAGTCCTTTTGATGTTGTTTTGCACGGTATATTTTGTTCCTTTTAAGCAGGGAAAAAACTCCACCTCTGTTTCTGTCAGGAAAGCACTGCGGCAGTGGATCTCAAAGTTGGAGTGAAATGCCGCCGTGCTCAGATTGCATAAGAGGGTCCCAAGCCTTTTGATCTCAACTGGATAAAAGCCAGCACATTTCCTTTGTTTTGCTTGGTATTACATAACTTTATGTGAAACATGCTAAAGGTATTAGCTTTGTTCATTCAGGAGCTGTAGAGAGGTCTAAATGATTTCTTCAACATAAAAACAAGATTTGAGAGACTGCTTGAAAAGCAGCTGTTTTCAGTGTCGTAGCCCTAACTCTGTTTGTGTGTTGTTCTCCAGGTTACTACTCAGCAAAGAAGCAAGTCAAAATGAATATGCAAGCTGTTGCAAAGAAATCAACTTACTTGGAAGCAAAGACTGATTGGAAACATCTGCCAGGCTTCTTCAACCCTCAAAATTTGGGTGTGCAGGCTGTGGAAACTTAGGGGCATCCCACAGAGCTGTATTCCTGACAGCAACAGTGAAAACAGAAAATACTTTCTTTGGGATGGGGTCAGGCCAAATCAACTGGAATCACTTCGATGAGAAATTATGGGCCTTAAAAACACTGGTTAACAAATTTGGATGCTACAGAAACAGGCTAAGACTAGGAGTTAATTGTGTATCAAAAATCAGTGTATGTGAAAAAATGGTAAACAACTGTATATGTGTAATAATGTGCTCAGACAAGTCACTGTCCAGTTGAGGCCTTTCATACTGTCACATCTTTACATACCCACTTTTATGGATTTATCAGGGACAGATTATCAGCTTTCACCATCTCAACTTTACAGGTTTGACGCACTTAAAAAAATTTCCCAGCCATTTCTGTGATTTTTTTTTTATTATTATTTTTTTTATGTGCAGCATTTTGTGCTAACAGCTCTTCAGGACATTAGGTATCAAATTATTTGGGAACATTTGCATTTACATCAGCAGCCATTTTAGCCTGGTATATCTGCCCCACACACAAGAATTGGGTTGGTTACCTGTATGTTACTCGGAAAATTTGCAGGCATATTCTTGTTTCTTTCAAGTCTTTCCTGTTACCAGCTGGGCCAAATCCAGCCCCTAACTTGGGCTGTGCTGTTCCTCCTAGGTCTACGAGTTTGCACAGGGAAAGCTGAAATAAAATTTGCCATATGTTTGTCCATGGTGTTTTGAAATGCTTGATGCCTGTAAGAATGAGGGAGATGGTTCAGTTGCCATTTTCTGTTTTTTATTTGTACTACTAATCTGTCTATGAGAAAAGAAAAGGGCGTTAATAACACTGAAATATTACACGTGACAATCTTAGTGTTGCATTGACCGCTTTTCTACGGAATATGTTAACATACGCTTTTCCATCATCTACTTTTTATTTCCCTTTTTGCTTCCCCTGACTAGCTGGGATAATTGAATTTTTACAGCCCATAATAATCAGTAGGTAAACCAGAAAAAGAAACCTATAAAATTATACACTCTAAGTTATACCACTGCATATGGGCTTAAGATGCCATGCAGTGTTTAATGAACTCGTTTGGAAAGAGCTCTATAAATCTCAGGTTTTTCGAACAACATGATGATGGACAGCTGCTTTTTGCCTCAAATCAGAACAAACCAAAGTTCCTCTAGAGTAGCAAAAATCGATGTGCTTGTGTGTGCCTGTCAGGCGTGTGCTTGAGCAGTGGTGTGAGGCATACACCCTGCATTACAGCCAACATCAGGAGGGTTTACTGTGTTTGGTTTTTTCCCATTAAGAGCTACCACTGTTTAAATGTAAATAATAGTTAGTTGGGTTTCCCCCAAATGGCACAAGACAGTGATTTCAGTCTGTTTCTGTATAGTGAGATGAGGTTATTCAGCAAACTGTAGGGTCAGACCCGACTGAATTTTTGCTTTACTTAGGAACAAATCTTGCCCCAGCTGATGTCAAAGGGAGTTTTACCCAGATGAAGCAGGATGAGGATCAACTTCTGCTTGCAGAGCCTTCAATGTGTTTGTGCCAGGCCAACCTGTCACAAGCTTTTCAGACCATTGATATGTAGCATAAAGGTGTGGGACTGGAATTTTTGTGTATGTGATTTAATTTTTAAACTTCGCTTATGATTAGAACAGTCTAATCTATTTTTCTTTTTTTGAAGTGTGGTCGTTTTCTCTAATTAAGAAAATTGCACAACTGTTTCTCCATGTGTTTGCCATTTTAAAGCAGACCAACGACACTGCACCTTTTTTGGTCTTAGCAAAGTTAATTGCAGAATTACTTTCTGACTGGGATGGCATGAGCTGTGCATAAAAGCCTTAAAGTTGGCCATGCAGGAGGTTATAATGAAGTAGCTGAGTCCTTAAGAGGAAAAGGAATGCTTCTCTTTATTAGGAGGAATAATGACTCAATTGCTGTCCCAAAGAAACAAGAAAGGATTTTTTCTTTTCACACTAATTCCAAAACAACTGTATTTAAAAGGAAGTATCTGCCTTAAATATTTTGAAATCAGGGCACTATAGTGTCATAGGAGTTCATAAAACAGTTGTTTAAATTATCAGTAACACATGTTTTGGATACCAATGCAGATACTGGACTTAGAGTAGAATTTCAGTGTACTGAGACTGAAAGGTGGTTGAACACAGCTGAACCTTCGGCCTGTCTATGTTTATAGATGATCTCAGCTGTGACTGTGACCAAGAGCTCAGGGCTAGCTAGGGTAGAAAAGAATTTTCTGCTAATTACACAAGGTGGCATCTTTCTGTTGTCCGATTCATTAATAGTTTTGGAAGTGACAGAATACTGGAGATGAGGATATACAGTAACACAAAAGAAGAGGAAGGAAATACTGTTTTCATACCAGCATTTGCAATTGTATTCCTATACTTGTCTCAGAGGGCCTAGCCCTACCCTGGCACACACTATATTACAGCTGCACTGTGGAGGAATTGTCTTACTGTACACCAGAGCAGAACTGAAGCTGAAGTGTTTTGCACTTGTCCTCTTTGTTACTCTACAGAAGAAATGAACAAGAAGCTAGGTTTGTTAAAGCCATTGCCTCCTTTCTACAAGAGTTTAAGAGGGAAAGAAAAATGGTTTCTGCTATGATTTTCTCTGTGTGACAGCTAAAAATAGAAACAAACTTCTGAGCTTCATCACCAGCAGGATAGATAAAGTATATCTGTGTTTTGTTACCATGCTGATAAGAAAGAGTGAAACAGGGAACATTTCACTATTTTGTTCAACTTTTGAATTGTACTTTCTTGTTATACACAGTATGCATGTGAGGATATGCCAAAGCTGTAATATTAGTACTTTTTTAATAGCATGTGGGTGTAAACACCCCCATCCTTTAAACAAGGCAACAGACTCGACTGAAAAAGCAATACACTAGAGCTAAGTTCCATGGGCATAAACTCTGTGTGTGCTTATGGGCTGCAGGGGTCTATGGCCATCCCTCAAACCCCAAAATGGCACTTTCTCGTGGTGAGAAGCAAGGGGATGTGTTCAGACTTTGGGCACTGAAGAGAGGGTCACAGAACTGGTGTAAGGATTACACAGCAGAAGGGAGACTGCAACAGGAGTCACAGCAATGCATTAACCTCAGGATGCCAATAGACAGGTACAGGTACATCTACCTGAGCCCTTCTCCCTCCCCTTTCTTGACTATAAACTGCATGTGTGACTCAAGCCCACACACTCAACAGCCACAGCTTAGCTTCTGCTAATACAGTGGTGTCTGATACCATGGTGTGACCATCATACACATTAGGGAAATAATCATAGTTCAGATTTTTTCCATCTGAGAAAAATATGTCCCATATGCAACACAACCTGAGCTGAAAATGGGACAGAGCAAGTCCAGAACACTTGTTTTACATTTTGTGCAAACATGGGAATCATCTCACATACGGATTATTTCATTAAATTCCTTTCAGCAGCAACTGGAGAAGGTTGTTTCACTTGGACGAAAAAGCTAGGACAAGAGATTCTCCACATGCTTCTAGTTACTTCAGAATGATACAAGTACAGCTTCTTCCTCTTAAAGCCACTTCTCTACAAACTATTCTGAGGTACCGTACCAACTTATTTTACCATTACCTTTTGGATCCTTGTTCACCGGTTTTGGGGGTGGACCTTAATATCATAGAAATATTTGGCTGGAAGGGAGCCTAGAAGATCACCTACTCCATCCCCCTGTGCTATAGCAGGATCAGGACTTGCTTATTCCAAAGCCTGCAAAGTGCTGTAAGAAATTATTTTCTCAGCTCATGTGGCAAATCTCAGGTATCTCCCGATATTCAGCGTGTCTGTGTTATACAAGATGTTTTATTTCAGGTGTTCATTTTGCTTTACTTGTTTTGTTTCAAGGCTGTAGACACAGTTGAATTCCACATAAGCAAGCTGGTTCTTTGAAAAATTTGGTTGTCAGATGTGGATATTTGCAATGTCCTCAATAAATGCCAGTGCATAGGTACGTTTTAATAGCAAAATAAGTTGAGTTTTCTTCTTTTTTAGGCAGGTGCTTCTTGTTTTGTTTCTGCACTGCTCTGGCCTGGCCTGCCTGCACTGATGTCCCTGAAATTCCACTGTCTGTAATTCATCACTTCCATGCACAAAATTTTGGCTCAAGCTGTGGGGTGCTATAAGTTAAGCTAACTTACTGCCCACAAAATGTGTTTCTGAAGTGGATATTTCATGGTTTCCCACTGAGATGTCACAAATCATACAGGAGGAAACTCCTGCTGGGTTGGGGTTTTTTTTCTTTCTTAATTTTCTGAGTTTTTCTATTTAAAAGATGCTGCCTCTCTAATTTTCAGCATTCTGCTCACTTGGCAAGCAATACGACTATCAGGTGTTTAAAATTAAAGTTGTTAAAATCAAATTAGCAAAGGCAGGAGGGTTTGCCCCAGTGTCCTGGACATAATCCAACTTTGGTAATTACATCTCACCTAACTCAATCTGTCTTGCAGTTTTGTGGCGTTCTTCCTGTCCCGCTGAAATCTGTTACGGGAAACTGCTGTGACATGACATGTTAAACATCTGCCTTGTTTTTACCCAGGAGTGGCTACGCTTCAATGTGAGATGAAATGATTTATAATATATGGCATACATATACACTGATTTTCTTTTTACAGTGACTTCTGCTGAACTGGAGGAGTTACTTAGAAGCAGCACTTCTGAAAAAAATATCAGCTCAGGAACCAAATATGGATTTAAGGATCTGATTCTCTAGGTCCCTCTTTCAGATGATCTCTTCCAAACCCATCCCTTTGTCTTATAAGGTGGTGCTGAGAAGTGGTGTGTTCATGTGATCAGCTGTGTTTATAGGATAATAACCTTCACACTGCCCAGTAATCCCCTCCATAAAGGCAAAGAGCATTCCAAAGTGCTGAGCAGCTTCAACGGTCAGGGAGTAAAGCCAGCACATACACACCTGCTAAATAAATATTTTCCCCAGCCTGCTATGAACATGCCAATTTTTCCCACACAGTTTGCTCGGCGAGAGCCTGAAAACAGCAGTCTGCCCAGCTGCAACACGAATGGGTCGAGGTAAGCTGGCCATTAGATAGGAGTGCCCCGGACAAGTGTTTTGCAGCACTGTCTGGGGACCTCTAGCGGTCCCTGAAACTCCAGGAAAGGATCCATGTACCACTTGCAAAATTAAAGAAACCAAGGACATTCTCACAGCATAGCAGCAAGCAGGCAAAGTGGAGAAAGGGCACAGATGTGCAAAGACCACCCCGATGTTTAGCTGCTGTAAATGAAACTCTTGTGGCAGTGGTAGTATAATTCATCTGCTGAGTCGTTTTCATAAAAATTAAGGTGGTTTTTTGGCATGAAGAAAGTGGAGAAACACTGTCATTATTCCACTGAAAAAGAGAAACTCATGGGATTTGGGTGATGTGTATCAGTTGCTTCTGGTTTTAAAGGCTCAAGCAAATTTACAGTTTAAAATCATGTTACAGTGAGAAGAAAAACCTTACTATGAATCTTTTAAAATCTCTGTCTCAGATGCATCCTTGGAGCTGGAGCCATGCCACTAAGCATATGATGAATGAAATCCCTTTAAAACTCTCCGATAGGAAAACTCTAATTGTTTCAGATCATCTGCATGCTGTGTTTGGTTACACGGGGTAATAAAGATCATCTGTCTCCTTGCTTTCCAATACATGGATTTATATCTGTGTGCAGAGCTGTTTTCACTAACGCAGCGCACAGACCCTCCCATGTTAAGAAAATGTGTGTATCCAGGAATGGCCAAACTTTCTGATGTTACAAGCCATTTATTCAAGTTCTTCCTGTGGCTGCGAACCACGAGAGGAGCCTTTTGGTGTGTCAAGGAAAGTGGGGAACTCCAGGCAGTCTGTTGGGGCAGAGGGATGGATTGGGTCCCAAAATAGCATCTGGCACTGTCTCCCTTAATGGAAAATGAGACATTATCTGAATCTCTGTCCTTTTTTAGGGTTTCAACCTCCTATAGAACTCACTTGCACGTGTCATCGTGGCCAGGCAGACACACGCGCACAAGATCTCACTGGCAATGTCAGGACCCTGTAAGGAGAGTGTCTTGGGCTAAAGGAGGAAGGACAGACCTGGAGACAAAGAGTGGAGAGGCCCATCAGGCACTTGAGCTGTGTAAAAAGAGCATAAAGATGTCTCCAGCCCTCAGGGTAAAAAGGTTTGTTTCCGTTCAAGAAAAATTTTTGCGGTTCAGTGCATTTCCTCCTGGTTTCAGAGTGAAAAAGGTGCAGTAAAATTTCATTTTTCTTAAAACTCAGGTTATGCTGAAAAAAATTAAATCCTCAGCTGGCTTGTCTGGCTGTGGGGCAAGGACAGCACCAGGGGTGGGGAGCAGTGTATCACTCTCTGCTTTCACCTCTGCCAGGCACAACCTCTGAAGGTTTCTTAGCCCAAAAAAATGGCAAGGAAGTTATTGAGAATTGTAAATCAAGCACAGTGGGGATAAATAAGCTTTACGGTGCAGCTACATTAAGCTCCAGATCTCCTTTCTACAAATATACCTTTCGCTGAGATATTGCAATAGTAGACTTCAAAGGCAGCCAAGCAGTGCAGTACATTTCTTCACTCAGATTAAAAACATTGTTTAAATTCTTGTGGCTAGACAATTTGTCTTGTCCTTCAGAAAAAAAGAAGAAAAAAAAAAAAACGGAAGCCATACTAAACAGCAGAGCAGCACAAAGAGACTGGGATATAGGACTGAGAGACTGCAGGGCATTTTTTGCTCGCCTGCTACAAATCAAGATCAGCCTTTTTACCTTTCCACAATCTTTCTCCCTTTGTTATTTGTGGTTACCACAAAATCTTATTCAAAGATTCTCTCAGATGTTAGAATTAGATAATGTCTCTGGAAAAGGGTGTCACGGTCTGGATAAACATAGCCGTGAATAAAATACTTTTGGTAACGACACCTTTCATCCAGCATGGCTTCACGGGGA
>JAWMRA010000041.1:63428451-63468007 GCA_035584735.1 Pseudotriccus pelzelni
AAAACCCTATAAAAGCTCATATTTATTATTTAATAAATAATAAGATGTTTTGATATCACTATATAAGCCTATAGAGATACAGATGCATTTGCATCTTAGACTCAAAACACTTTTTGGCCTGATACAAAGCAATCCTGTTCCAGGGATGAACTAGAGTGGCAAGTGGGTAACACATAATGCTGATGATGCGTTTTGTATAACAAGGAAGCAACACAAAGCTTTTCCTGAGAGAGGAACCTTGCAAAAGGTGTGAAACAATCTTCCCCAGGGCTGCCAAGGACATCCTTGATGGGATTTTCTGGTGTCCAGTGGCACTTGTTTGCATCCCAGGCCAAACACATCATGCCAGGCTCAGCAGAAATGACTACAGAAAAACCTGTGATGTTTTAGTGCCAGTGATTTTTCTGTCTTACTGTGAGCTGTATGCCAGGGAAAGGCCTAGTTAAAAAAAATGGGGATATTCGCATTTACAATTGTCCAGTCTGGAGAAGAATAAGGTTGTTGTTCATCTCCAAAAAGCCTGGTGATATCAACCTCACCAACCTGTCTTCCATGACTGTTCAATCTCAGGCAGTGTAGCAGGGGATAGATAGAATTCACTGGTCAGAACATCTTTAGGCAAAAGAATGCCTGAATAAAAAAATGCAAGAAGCTACAGGAGCATCAGTCTCAGCAGTGAAGAGGAGACTTTGTCACTAAACCCTGAACTCCACATGTTCACCCACCCATGCACTTGTCATGGTGTCCAAGAGACAACTGTAAAATGATTTTCTTGATAGCATATTGTTTACTATTTCCATGTCAGTAACTGTTTTCCTGTAATTTAACATGGAAAGAAACTGTAATTTGGATGGCTGAGGTATTAACCTCCTTTCATCTGCAGCCTGTTTTAAACCACAAAAGCCATCTTCAAGCATTTCACTTAAACCTTAAAACTTCTGTTTTTCTTATATACTACAGACACACTGCAACACACATAAACAACTCAATAATGTATATGTAAATTTTGGCATCTGGCAGGTCAGAATAAGCAGATACATCCATGCAGCCAGAGACTCATTTAATATCATCAATTGTATAAAACGCAAAGTTTACTCGTGCCATTTTTCAGCCCCCACGGATTTCAGCAGCGTGCCCATGCTCAGCAGGGCTTTAGGATCCAGCCGCAACTTTGCGATTCCAGATGCCACAATTTGCTTCAGCCCACTTCCAGCTTTTATTTTTTTTTTAAATAAAACACTTCTTCTCTTAGGGAACAATAATGAGATCATCTGATAGTTTTGTGAAGGTGAGTGTCTGATCAGTGTCTGAAAGGGAGGAAATGACAAAGCACCCAAGTTCTTGTTCTCACAGAGCAAACCTTCGCAGTGAGTATGCTGGTTCACTTTTCTCAAAAAAGCCTCTAACTCAGGGTTTCATGCTAAGTGGAAATGAGCAGACTGCTCTGCCTTGCATATTTGTACATGAATCCAGCCCAACGGAAAAAAACCAAAACACCCAAACTATTGAAGGCATTGAAAAAAAAAATAAAATCAGTGTGTGGAAAGGGGCTTAATACATTCACAACGTTATTTAGCTCTAACAAAGAGCAGCAACCCCAGATGACCTCCTGGCTCCTGCCTCCACCCAAGTTCCTGGCCTCCGTTCAACGTCCTGGCAGAAGTTGCAGACATCCGCCACACAATGCCAAGTAGCTGTTTTGTCTGTAGATATGTAATAGAGATTAGCCGAGTGCTGGTGGGGAGCTGCTACACATAAACCAGCACCTCCAAACAGGGAGCTGGCACACCACTCCCAGCAAAGAACTCTTTTTCCCGGGCAGTAACGAGAACTTCCCCAAGCCTTTGGTGGATGGGCGAGAGAGAAAAATTTCCACCACTTCAGCTCAGGGGGTTTGGCGCTGCTCTCCCCAGCCCACTCCCACGTCAGTGTCCGGGCGACTCTTTCATGTCAATGATTAACTCGATGCGACGGGGGCTCCGCCGTGTGAAGGATGAATTGAGTGCAGGGCCCATTACATCATACCTTTCTGATGCGCTCAGCCATGGATCACTGACTTGCCTCCGATTGCAAGCTAGCAAAGCTGACACTTGAATGGGAAAGAGAATGTAACCTCGTGCACATGGCTTGTTAACACCTCCCGAGCGTGATTGCTTTTAGAGAGGCGCCTGAACTGTGCCCATAATGGAAATGCCTTTTGTTTTCCCATAGTAGGCTTTAAAAGAAAAATCTCATTTTGACTTTAAATACTTTTTCTTTTCCCTCCCTTTTTCCAGAGACAGGAAACAGTTCTTTCATGCATTCAGAAATGTAAATTATGATTGGCAGAACGTTACAATGCAGAAAAAGAGCTTTTGAAGGAGATCCTGGAGGAGCGATCAAGACAGATTAAACGTTAGGCCCCGCACCTAGCTAGCCAATCTCCCTGAGTCACACACCTCCTGCTTGGGACTTTGTATTTTTATCAGAGAACTGGATAGATCTGCAATTTCAGTAAAATGCAAAGTGGGAAGGGAAAAATACTGGGCTCTCCTCCTTCTTCTTTCCTCCTCCTTCTCTTTCCCCTGCTCCTTCTCTTTTTCTCCTTCTCCTTTCCCTTATCCTTTTCTTTTTCTTCTGCATCTCCTTCTTCTTCCCTTTCCCCTTCCCTTTCTCCTCTTCTTCCTTCTCCTCCTCTTCCTCCACTGCTGAGGACCTGAAGAGCCAGAAGACTCTTTGAAGAATTTGTCTTTTCCCCCTCTCAAAAATGGTCTCCATTACTGATAACTGGACACAATCATGACATGAGAGGGGACACTCTCTGGAGTGCATCAAAAATGCTTGGCAGAAACCTTGCTGTAAACATTTATGCTTTGTTCCTGTGACTAAAAAAAAACCATATTTTTTGAGAAAAAATAATATAAAAATATATTTATATAATATATAAAAATAAATAAAACACTTTCATCATTGGCTTCTAGTTTGTAAGAGGAAAAGTGACAGGTGACAAACTCACTGGGCTCCTCAGCCTAAAAGCAGGAGTAATTCAGTGTCTGATCTAAGAATGGGGGAAACCAAGATGCAGCAACTGAGCAGAGCTGCTCTCCCTGCCCCCAGGCTCCTTTTTCTGCACCTCCAAAACAGGTTGGGATTCATTCATCTGGCAGTGCAGCTTCACGTGGGAGAATGCTGTGTATATACGCTCCCTCTAGGAATAATTAACCCAGGTCAACATTGCTGGATCCTTGGACAGGAAACCTTCAAGAAAAACACAGGCACTACAAAAGTGGTTCCGGTAACTCTGTGTGTGGGAAACCATCCCTGAGTCAGAGATGAACCGAGCGCTTTTCACAGCAGGAAGGACTTTCATGGTGCTGTCATTCCTGGCCCTTAGCTTTAATCTCACACCACACAACATCTACACTACAAGCCTGACGGCAGCTCCAGGCCCTGAAAACTCTGATGAGGTTCTGTGTCTGACGCCAGCGCTCTTCCCTGCCTCCCTCCTCTGTGTATTTGGCATTTATTCAAGTGGGGGAAGTCCAGCATAGCCATCCTCAGACGCCCTGTTTCTGACCTCGAGGCACTCCAACGCCTTCCTATCTGCTTCTGTCACCCCTCCATAAGAACAGAGCAGGCTGGCTAAGCAGATTGATCCCACAGTCTGGGTAGTTTTAGTGCAGGATACTGGGTGTTTTCCAAGTTGGACACAGCAGATTGTGATGTGATGACGTGATGTGAGCACATACAATTCCATTTTTTTTTCCATGTCAAATCAGCAGGTGGTAGTACATATAGGGGAAAGCTGCTCACTTCACTTTGGCTGCTTGAGAGAAACTTCCAGTCTTTCCCAAATAGCTCAGCAAGGACAGAAAATGGAGATTCCAACAAGCACATACCGTTGCACTTTCCACTGAAACTGGCTCTTGAGACTCTGAACCATCAGTAAGCTGTAATCCTGTCTACTCAGCTGCACTGTTGGTTGGGGCAATATCTACCTGATGCATTGCATTGTATACCAGGACAGCAAGCACAGCCACTGTGCTTTTGCCCAGTGAGATATCAGCATTTTGGTTTTTGGAGAAGTGATCTGATTCAGTTTGTAAAGTGCTTCTGAATCCTTTGAGAAGGAAGACGTCAATAAATTATTTCTATAGTAATTCCTCTCCTCTCATTTTTTATTCCTGTTTCCTTTACAACCAAAAACATTCTTCCTTCCTTCTTCTGAACAGGGATCACCTGATTTTTTTCCAGCTAATAAGGAAAACAACAAATGCATTCTAGAGACTTGAAGAGAGCTGTGCTTGAGAGCACTGATACGTTGTGAAGATGAGAGGGTGAGAGAAGAGAAAAGACCCAGATGTCCCATTCTGGATGTATCCAGCAAAGTTACTACGTCAAGTCTTTGTTTATACTGGGTCCCGCAGCACAAGCATATTTATTAGCATAACAAAGTAGCAAAAGCCAAGGAAAGTAAAAAATTTCTTGCTTAATGGAAATGAATTGTGCAGCATAACCTGGTGGTACAGAGGATTCTATCTTGGTATTTAATGTCTCTCCCAGCGCTGAAAGAAAGAGTCCTGACACAGGCGCCAATAGGTCTGTAAAGCCATTGGTAGACAGCCAGGGCATACCATTTAATGGAAGGACATCATAAAATATGCCTTTATTTTTATTACTTTGTAATATTATTATGCAGCTGAAATAAATCAGAAGCCACAAAAGCAATGAACTGAGGGGCTTGCTGCTCAGTCTCCCTGCAAGCAATCTTCTGTAGTCTCTGTAAAGAGCAAAACTTTCACATCATGATCAGCCCATGGCCTTTTGCTCTTTCAGGATTTATTAAATGCATTAATAAATAAGTACAACTCCTTGAATTCTCAGGACCAACTTCTAGGCTTCTACAGGCAAACAGGAATGGCAGAGTCCCCAGACCAAACTGGGGGAACAGGAGAGGTCTGGTGCAGGCCAAAGTTGTTTTGGCTACCTTGTCCAGTTCCTGCATGGCTCCCACATCCCCTCCAAAATCAGAGAGTTGTGAAGGTGCTGCATGCTCACCTAAGTAGTAAGCTGTAGTGCAACATCAGTGAACTGGAGAGGGAATTTCAGCCTCCCACAACCAGATGGGTAAAATAGGAAGTCTTCAGGCATGCAGCAAAGAAATTGAAAAGAAGATGTAAAAAACTGTGCTTGGACCTCCACCAAACCATCTGATTGGCCTAATAACCCACTCCTCACTTCCAAACATCAGCAAGGAGGCAGCACATTGTTTGGGTTTGAAACAGATGGACACTCAAAGCTTTCCCACACAGTCACACATTTTCTTATCTCTCATGCAAGTAAGGACTTCATGGTGCAAAATATTCTAAAAAAAGAAAACTAAATGTGCCAGCAGGACATTGTTAGCCATCATGTGATAATTTTAGCTTAACACAGTTTGTTTTCGCTCTGCTTCCAGTTCCCTCTGAAAGCGCTGCTATGTGTGCAAGCTCTCCCTTGAATGCTCTTTTTTTCACTTGCACATGCTCAGATTATTTCAGAGGGAGGCAGAGTGGCAGACCATGATTTAGAGAGCACTGCTGAAATACTGGCATTATTTGTGTAAAACATCCATTAGTTACTTCTCATCACCTTTAAGAAGCCTTTTTCTTTCATTCTTTTTTTTTTCTCCCCTGGGTAAATGTTAACAGGAGGTTTATCATTAACCACCTTCAGGGTTTTGTAAGAATTTATATTATTCACATAAGCAGTGTGTGTTGCAAGATTCCCTTTTTCACTGTTTAGATATAAATTATTCACAGCTTGAGTTTTGTCTAAGTTGAAGCCAAACTGATTTCAGTTTTTGGATAAGCTCTGACTCAAAAAGGAACCTCAAAAGGCTTCAGTTTAAGTCCGGTTAAGTCACATGTATCACCTGCGTGGATATTGAAATGTGTGCAGATCAAAGAGATGAATTATTGTACTTCAAGAAGAAACATTAACCGTAGCATGTTGAATTTGAGGAGATTATTCAATTAATCCATTGCATAAGTTTAGAAAAAAAATCCTTATGGCCTGCTCCTATCTGCAGTAAAATTGTATCTCAATCAAGCTTATTCTTACTGTAGCAATTGCAACAGGTGGGTGCAAAATTAGATCTTCTCATCTGACAAACAAATG
The DNA here is from genome assembly GCA_035584735.1 of Pseudotriccus pelzelni. NCBI lineage: Eukaryota > Metazoa > Chordata > Aves > Passeriformes > Tyrannidae > Pseudotriccus > Pseudotriccus pelzelni. Next base: position 63,434,590 of record JAWMRA010000041.1, read on the forward strand.
TCAGAATGGAGACAAATGAAGGCTCTTACAAAATTGCAGCCCATACTTTAACACTTCTGCGAGAAGCACTTCTATTTGTGACCAAAAACAAATAAGAAGAGCTCTGTTAGTTTGTATTCAAAGACTGATAAATCTCTTGATTTCTACAAAAGTGACATCCCTGATGGCTTCCATGTTTCTCTGTCAGCAGCATGTAGCTCTGGTGCACCAATGCTCAGGTGTGAGCAGCAGCAACAGCCGTAGAATAGACAGAATCTGCTCAGATTTTCTTTCTAAATGAAAATGGATTGTAGAAGAGACAACTCGGAGTGACCTGTCAAAGTGAGACAGTAAACCCTCCAGGCCCAGTTGCTGACTAGTTCTGCTACAGATCTTCCAAATCATTTTATCTCAGTATGCTTCAGAGTACCTCTGTAAGATACTCCTTCACACAGCAAGGAGGAAGCCTTGAAGGGGAGGGTGGAAATGTGTGGTAGAGACACAGTCACTCCGTCAGCTCCCCACAGTCCACACCGTGAGAGAGCCTTCAAAAGGACAGGTCTGCAGGCAGAAACGTTCAGCATTGCCTACCAGCATGGGTTTCACAATTAGTCCTTGGCATCCGTTGAGAGAAAGGAAAGTTCTTTCTGTATTTCTTTTTGTCCTAAAGCTCCTGTTTCTGAGCTGGTGGAATGCCTCCTTACCATGTCTTCGCTCTGTCCCTCTGCTATGCACACACCCACACAAACAAACACACACACATAAAACCACAAAGAAACTTCTTATTTGCATTTGGGACAGGGATTAAAGAGGCATTCTGTCCTAAAACTAGAAGGACCTGTGCTCCCAGGACAACAGTCTCTTCAGAGCACTAATTTCCCCCTCCTTCTTTTCCTATGTTTGTCAGTGGAAAAACTTAGCAAACCCTATTTACAAATATTTTTGCCTCTTGGCCCTCTGCCTGATGCTGTACTATTAAGGCTGTCGTTGTTCCACTAAACAATTGCAAATGTTTTTGCACGCATGCATTGGCTTGCTTTTGAGTTCAGACATTCTTATTCCACCAACTGCCACTGCCATCCCTTGCTTAATTCAAGGTGAATGCTCTAGACTTCGAGCTTGTCAGAAAATTTCCCCTTTATTATACCACCAAAATATACAACAGTTGTAAAATTCCTGCATTAAGATGTTTTCTTGCAAACAGTTTTTCTGTCCCAGCCTCTCCTTTCATGATACAAAATGCTCTGCTGACATTGGAGCAGTATGCCCTAAAGCCTTACACTTACATCAGACAAGGTCAAAGAGGCTGTAGCCAGTGAAACCTCAGGGGAATTTGAGTACTGAATTCCAAATGCTGTGTCTTGGGGAAACATTTTCTCAGCTGAAGCCTGATCCTGAAAACAAGGATCCTTTTCTGCATGCCCAAAGATGTCTGAGCAGCTTGGTGTCCAAGCTAAGTTATGATCAAGGCACAAAATATTTCTCCTCCTCTTTTCCATAAGACCCCTGACCTAGTAACCATTCTCAGAGCATATTTCCAGGATTCTCCTCCCTCCAAAAGGCCATGGTGGCCAACACTTTCTTTTGAAGTAGAGAATGAAGTAGCAGACATTGTTCACCTTCCTTTTTCTTTAACCCTCCTCCCCACATTGTTTAGAGAAGTGGTCCAGAAAGGCAGGTACCTGCTTCCCCTACTTCATCTGCTGGGACTCAGACTCTTGAGGATGCCCTTAAGGAGCATTTTCCACCCAGCTGGGGACCAGCCTTGTCCCTCATCACTCGTACCAAACCTGGGCCAACATTGCTTACAAGACTGTGTTGCACATGCCCCGTTTGAAGGATCACTGCCATAATGATTACTTCTTTCTGTGTTCTCTATTTAGTGGAGAAGTGTCTCGGGTCTGTTCCATGCCCGTACAGGCCATTTGGGTTAGAGATTGATGCATTAGTTCCTGATGAGCAAGTAGAAAATGTGGTGGCAATGGTATGTGCTTCAGCACAAGCTGTTCAAATACACAGCCCATGGATGGCCTTACTTTTCTGCTGCACATTAGCTTGGTATTCAGACAAAATATGGACTATATACAAAAATTATAGCAAATTCATCTGAAAAAAAAGGATATTTCACAGACACTCAGTCTCTCTTTAATTTCTGTGCAAGTAAATGCATACTTCTCTGTACGGTGTTTAGTCCCAAATGGGAGAATGATACAGTTTACTAGCTTTTCAACAGCAGTTGAAATAGCCAGTGATAAATGGATGTTGAAGAGCAGTCAAAGAAAGCAAGTTTCATATCTGTAATTGCAAATGGTAGCATGGGAAATGTGATTCTGAAACAACAAAAGAAAGATCTTTGTCTCTAATGAAAACAGATCCAATGTCAGATCCAGCATAACTTCCCAGACAAGATAAAAACACAAGCATTATCTCCAGAAATTACTCAGTGAAATATTCTAAATAACAAATGCAGTTGACAAAATTGCTTGGGCAGTTTGCAAACAGGAAAAAAAGGAGGATATAACAGATTTATTGATCATTGTTATTTATGCATCTAGCCTTGCTAGCAGTGCAATATAGTAAAATAAAGCCCAGTCAAGGTTTCCCCATGCTGTTTGGTTAGTGAACCTTCATCATGGTCTGAGGTGCTGCTGCTTTTAGGCCTGTCCTGCCATGCTCAGCAGTGTTTCTAAGATCATGAAGTGCCAACACATGAGAGCTGTATGGTCTTCAGGAGAAGCATTCTCAGCACTGATCTTTCTCTTTGCATCTGAAAACTGTTGGTATGGGAGGCATAACTGCAAGTGCATAAAGGCTTGTCTGTATGGCCTAGCCTGGATAGTTTAAGTTAACCCTAGGAGGGAAGGGGAGCCACGCAGCTGTGAGTTCAGGTAGCAACACAGTATTTTGGAGGACCACTGACTCTCATCTCAACCACATACCAAAGCCCAACACCCATCCATTCCCTGGCTGGCGCATGTGGAAATCAGACCACTTCCTTTGCTATGTGAAAGTGTCTTATATCATTGCCACCTTCTTGGCTTTCTGGTTTGACAGCACATCCAACTGTACTGATTTAGTCCTACATCTGCCCTCAGGAGGGAGGGGACAAGTTAAAATGTGCTCCTCCTTTTATTTGGCTGTTCAGTCGCAGCAAACACGGAGTAACCGATCACACTTATCTAGACAAAGCCTTTCTTGGGGTTGGACAAAGATGTTTTTTCTCCTGAATTCCCTCACTCTCGCTTTTCAAACATTGAAGTGAATACTCGCCTTGACCAGATGGATAACAAAGCTTGTTGTCCAGGTGTCAATACATCTGATGGGAATATTGCAACATGAAAAATTAGTTCTGATTCTTTCCATGCTGGGCACATCCTAAGTGCCCACTGAAGGAACATCCATGCTGGGACAGAGGCACAAGGACTATTGAATATCTTGGCCTTGACCATCCTGTCCGTCTGTTCAAACTCTGCTTAGGACTGTGTCTTTAATTAAACACTAATGACTTAAGACCCAAGTTTGTGATATTTAGATTCATATAAAGAAAATGTATGATTTGCAACAGACAGGAATTGGGCAGGATTTAGATACTGATTCAGAGTCACATGAGCACAGAGCCACCCAGGGACTCTTTTTATTGTATTTCCAGATTGTGCCACAAACCACGAAGACGGAGAACACTTTCAGAATACATACAAAATCTGCTTGGGTCTTGTATATCCCCAGTGAAAGAAACACAGTTATTCTCAGCAGGGATTAGAGCCAAACCTTATTCTGTAACTAACTCTCCCTGCCTGGCCAAAGTTGCCTTGTTGTGACAAACTGTCCTTAATTAATTAAAAGGAGCAGGCAGATACCCACTCTGCCAGCTCCATCACTAACTCCTTTTTAGAGGTGCTGCCAGACTCTGCATGCATCTTAGGACAAGCCTCTGTCATGCCCAAGAAGTGGAAATTAACCTTCCTTGTAACCTAATCATGGCATCACCACAAATGAGACCTTATAGCTTAGTGCTAAAAGTGCACTAAAGCAAATCAGCCAGCTCACCCTTTGCATTTCGTTTCTTTGCAAAATGACACTGGTGTAATTGTCCTAGCTGGAAATGGAGGTGATTTAATGCCTTAAGAACTGAGTAAAGCTCTGTAACCTAGGTCCAGCCCTGTTCAAGCACTATTCCTAATCTACTGGAGTGAAGAGGATTGCGCTAGAGGTGCTTCAGTCTAGTTTGACAAAACAACTGTTAAATACCAACAGTAGTTAAAAACATGCTGCCAGTTAACACCTGCTCCATCCTTGCTACATCCCTGTGCTTCCTGGACTCGGGTTGTGCCCTACTTCAAGTCCCCCCGAGGGTTCCATCCCACCTTCCCCAGAACAAATGTCATTTATCTTTCTTGAAGATTATGCATCATCTCTGCATTTTAAGGCTGAGGCAGAGCCCAGAGACTGAAACTGGGCTTGGTGCTGTGAGCAGGGAGCCTGCCCAGCACAGCTTGCCATGTGGTGAAGCAAGGCAAAGGCAGATTGGCTGTACATCAGCAATGTGTCTAAGGTGCAAGTTAATGCTATTATTAATCAAACCTTTCTCCTCCCTCATGGAAATGCTGTGTCCAAGGATCCTCTGCAGTCTTTTTTAAACGGCTTTGTGAGAGACATCCCGTCACCACATCCCTTCACAGCACTAGCTTTTAAACATGACCCCAAGTCCTTTTATCAGTTAAAAAATGGAACCTGAGATATTGTAAGTAACTGATATTAAGTAATTTCCTTTGCAGGAGGGGAAAGGGTAAAGCCTGAGGAAAACCTTTGCCCATAGCTTAAGCACTGGTCTTGAGGTGCGTGATTTCCCTACCAACCTTTCACATTATTTTATTTCAGGCCTAAATCAATACCAAGCAGAACTGTAGAGTGCTGGGTACACTTCAGTGTATAAAACATTCTCCACCAAATACAGCTCAAAAAAGGGAAAATGAAATGAAAAGGGTACAAATGACCATGAGCGAAGCATTAAATCAGCTGGGTCTGGACTCCTTCTTCAACATTATTGCAATGCAGCTTCTGGAGTAAAAAGATCACGTTGAATTAGTGCAAGCAGAAAATTTGTTCGCCAAAAAAAAAAAAAGAAAAGCAGGGGAAGGAGGGAGCTGTGTGGGAAAAATTCTTTAAATAATTTTTTTTTTCCTTAATTGGAGAATTGGAAAAGTAAATTAAGAGGCTGGCAAATTTTCATCAAAACATTTCAATAGTCCAAGCCTAAATTCTGGCATTAGTTCTCTTTACAAATGACCACACCCTCTGAAAAAATGTCAATAATATGAGAAAAAGTTATTTTTGTTTTCATTTTCTACAAAAAAGCCACATCTTAAGTGCAACTCTCATTTCATCCTGTACCAGTCATGAGCTCCATGGGCAGATATTTTCACCCTCAAATAACTTCCCTCCATTAAAACCTTGGGGAAGAAGGAATAAGACAAGGAAGGATAGTAAAGGAGTCCCAATGAGGGGTAGGACAGAAGAAAGGAGGATGAAAGTACACAGAAAATTGACAGAGAGAGAGAGTAGGAAGCGTGAAAGAAAGGACAGTGTTATTTTTTTTCTCCTCCTTCCCGTTAACGTAAATTTAATTTTCTTAATCCATTACGGAAAGCTCAACATGTTTATGGTTCTAAGTGGTAAAGACAAAGCCTCAGAAGGGAAACAGAGTAAAGTAAGTTGTATTAGGTCACAGCCTGTTTAATCTCCTGAATCCAAGCCCACACCTTTGCCCACAGTATTTTAGCTTTTAGTATCATTCACTGATCTGCTGCCCATTAGCTTTCTAAGCAGTCTGTAACAAGATAACAATGTAGATAAAGAGAGGTATCTACAGCCCACACTAGTCTTCAGTTAGCCAAAGGAGACCTAATATTTTGAAAACTCCTACCCACACAATAGTTCAGAGCAATGCTGTTTGGAAACAGAGGGTTCAGGAGCAGGGAATTATTTTCAGGAAAAAATTTTCTCTAGTACATTTCTTTCAGAAGAAGAAATTTTTACAGACAACTGAAATGGATTCATGCTGTTTTCTTTGCAAAACATTGTTTCTTCCCCAAAAATATGTCAATTTTGGGTAGAGGCGCTTAGCCTGTGCATGGTGTTGACCACTTTTTCCTTAATATGCCTATGCAATTTATCACTCAAGATGTCCTTATCAGAAAACCATCCAACCATGCAGGGTAACTGAAATACTACAAATGAAAACAAACACAAGAGTTGTTTCTAGGCCACCCCTTTCCCTGCAAAGCTCCCTTAATCCTGCCTGTGCAGATGGGCAGCAGCCTGACACTGCTGCCAAAGAAACTTTCAGAGCTGCTAGCAGAGCTTGTTGGCTGCCAAAGACCTGGCTTCGATGATACTGGACAAGCAGGCACAAGAGGGCAGAGCTTGGAGCACTCTAGGCACGGAGTACGCACCAATTTTAGGAGGGCAAAATAGTTATAAAACCTCACTGCTGCTTGGCTGCCCAGCTGATTCAGGTGCATCCCTGCAAGCTCTGGTGCCTTGTGAAGCACGCGGGTGAAATGTTTGCTTTGTCCTTCACTCGGCCCCGTGAGCACATGGCAAACATCCCTGGTACACTGGGTTCCTCCTGGAAAGGGTGCGCTCGATCCTCCTGAAAGCCTGGCAAGGAGCAGCAGTGAGCTGCGGTCATTTGTGCCGAGCTCAGCTGAGCGACGTGCCTGTGGTGCTGGTGCCCGAACCCGTGGCTAGGGGAACAAATGAGGCAGCAGGCTCTGCTGAGGACACCATCACCCCGACAGCTGGGTGGCCTTTTATGTCAGGGACAGCCCTGCTCAGGAACCAAGGGGTGAGCTTTCCTTTCAACCTTTGAACAGTCCCTTGGCAGAGAGCTGAGTGTTTCAGTGTACAACTTCTGGAGTCTGGAAGTAGTTCAGATCTGCACTACAGCATGCAGAAATGCTTTTAGAGTCACAGGGCATGGGGACTGTGTGTGAGTTAAGTAGAAATCCTCTAAGCAAACTTACTTCTGATTTAGTGGTTCCAGACTGCAAACCATAAAAACATAACGCATCCAATTAGCCATAGAAAGAATTCTAGGAAATACCTTTTAATGTTTTACCAAAACCCCCTGTTATTTAACTACTTTTTCCTCCCCTTTTCCTCCCACAAATATTGCAGATGAACATACATTTCCCAGGAAGATTTCAATACGTTTTTGCAGAAAGTGAATTTACCACTCCTGGCTGTGGGTACTTTTGGTGGAAATCCCAGGGTTGCATTCATGTAGCCATGGAAGAGAAATGACATTTTGACTATCTAAATGCTCATAGGCAAGCTACAAATAAATGATTATTCACAGAAATTATGAGCAGCATTATTTCAAACAACAAACACATTCAAGAACATCCAGGCAGGCTTACAGATAGTTTGCAAACAGATAAAAGGCCAAACACTTCCATTCAGTAACTTGCTGTTGATTATTCACACAGCTCTAATAACAGTCCCCTGTCTCCATGAGACTGCATCAGATGCAGCCCAAAACTGGGATGGTGGTGAAAGCTTCCACTCTATCACTGTGAAAACCCAGAGTCCAAGCTGTTTTTTCTTTACCCATTCATTTCTACTAAAGAAAAGAAAAGGATGGGATTATCTTCACAGAGTTTGATTTAGAGTTGCTTCATTTCAGTGGTATGCAGATATTTTCCTGTGTTTTTGCAGGGTGACTGGGAACACCTGTTAACTTTGAAAGAAAAGCACAAAATCCCTGCAAAGCTGCAGTTTTATTTGGTTAGGTTTTTCATCCTATTTCTGTTTTTTTACGTTACGACAGCAAACATAGCTTGCAACAAACATTGTTTGGAAGCTGTAAAAAACCAGTAATTGCTGTTGATGGGTGGCTGGTTGCACAGCGTATGATAAATGGCCTCCCAACGGCTACACTTAATGCAGCCACCAGGCTCTTGGCCAAACCCTCTCAGCAGCTCACAGCCTCCCACCAGCACTCCTCAGGGGTGGCATCCACCTCCCAGCTGTTCCCCCTTCCCCTGCTGATGCCATGAAATACTCCCACATCTTGCTTGGGTCTCAGCCAGCTGGGATGCACACCGTGAACCTCCATCAAGCAAGAGCAGTGGGCACTCTCCCACAAGGTAGGGAGCTGAAAATGAGCCCTGCCAGCTTTTGGGGGTTCCCAGTGGGGCTTCTCTCACTAGAGGCAGTTGAGGATATTGATTTCCCTGGTTCAAGCCTGTCATCTTCATCCTTCGTAGTCAGTGTGGCTAAAGAAAATAGTTTAGGCTGGTGGCATGAACTGCGATTCACCTTGAAATGCTCATGTCTTTCTCCTGGAACTGTTGGTCACAGGTTCACATTTTCCATGAACCAGACCATGGTTTGATTTCCTTCATCTGGAGGGGTTTTAGCAGCAATTCATCTACATGACTGTCATATACGGGTCAATTTGGGAGCTGAATGACCATAGTACCATAGCCCTGGACCCAAACTCACATCACTTGCTGTGCTCTTCACACCAAAGCAGTACAACCGTATTGCTTCTGTGCCGGCTCTGGTTAATGCCTGGCCCACTCAGCAATGCTGACAGAGGCGTTACTTGAAGGATTTGCTAGTAAGCCTGATTGAAATGCTACACAAGTTTGTGGCTTTTTGCTACAAGACATAAACTATGATGCATCTGAGCACTTAAACAGATGCATCCGTGCTGCCAGCCAGCCTGCCAACAGTGTCCAGGGGCCTGCCCCTCAGTGCAGGCATACGAGGGGATATGTAAGTCATCAGGGGTCAAGTCAAGGGCGCATATTTGTCCAAGTCAGTCACACAAAACTTTAATTTGTTTTTTGGACTCCCATGGGTGAAACTCAAAGGCATCCTCTCACCGCATGTCAGCTGGGTTGGTAGAAGAGCAATCAGGTAAGAGTGTCCATAAAGACTGGCTGAACTCAGCCAGTTCAGCTTAAGAGAGCTGCCATGGTCATGTGAGGGCATCTGGTGTGCCTGCAGGGAAAATCAAATTGTATTACTCTAGAAGGGGCAGGGGCTTCAAGGTCCCTTTTTCTCCCAACAGCATTTTGGAACACTTACTGTCCCAGGACAGCATTGCCCGAGGTGGTCATGACTAACTTGCTCTGACCAAGGGTGAAAGTTCCTCAAGGAGTTCTATCCATCAAAGCAGCCACACTGGCATGGATGCCATTATATAAGGGTGGAAACTGTCCTGTTCAGTTAAGTCATGTCTGTACATACACATACATGAGGCAGCAGCTCACAAGCTGTTCCTCAGGCTTATTCCTTTGTGTTTCAGCAAGAGAGGATGGTGACAGAAACTACAAAGTGCCCCCTGTGTTCCAGAAGACCAGGCAGTACCACTGGAGAGTACAATTGCTTGCTCTAAAGCAGGTCTTTATAAAAACGGCAGAGCAGGATGTGTTAAAAACATGTTAACTTGCTGAGATTGCTCTCAAGTTCCTGTTAGACCTAGACTTTTACCAGCTGGCCTGTTTTAAAGAGAAACAAACTACATGCCAAATTGTGTTTAAAATCTTAGGCAGGCCAATACACTTTCTAATAGGGCTTGTTTTCTTCCCTCTTCCCTGCCTCTTACCTACTGGAACATGCAAACCAGTGTTACCTCAAGTTGCAGGATTCCTGCATCAAAACTCGTTTGGGACCCCTTAGGGGACAGGCTCCTTGTTTACTGCAAAGAGAAAAAAGAGAGAAGAAGTGAGGAAAACAGAAAGTGAGCTCGCAGGAGCACCATGTCTGTTGTCTTGGGCTGGGGCTTGACCTCCTGCCCACTGCTGACACAGTAAGTACTTCAGCTCAGGTGAGTCACGGACATGTAAACAAGCAAAAAAGATCTACCTGAAAACATTTCAGACCTTGTCTTTCTGCGATAAAGAAGTGGGAAAAGTTTTTCACGACATAAGTCACCAAAGCTAGCTCGCTCTTTGTTTTAAAGCCATCTTTGCTTAACTATTGCTCTCCTGAATGACGAACAGCCATAAAGGCACCACTGCCATCCATCCTGTCCTCTACCTCTTGGCCTGGAACATAGACAGCTATTGTTGAACAAGGGGCGGGCATACGGGCTACTCAAACAGAAAACTCTTCAGAAAACAGGAAGTTTCCGAAATAAAGTCCTAATTATTGAAAAAAAAAAATCTTGATAAGCAAATGTTTTCACAAAAATGAAAGCCTTGCAGATAAAAGTTAAGAAATGCTAGGTTTTGACCAAAAATATTTAATGAGGAAAGCAGGCATTTTCTTGAAAATACTCATTTAGCTGAAAGCCTGATTTTTCAATCAAAAAGTTAAAAATGAAGCAGCCAAGCATAGCAAATGGACATTACAGTCCAAATGCTCTCTTTGTGTGTCAAGAGAAATGGAGATACAACAAAATTACCTGTAAGATCAGGAGTTATAGGTTAATACTTAACACAGGGAGGCTGTTCAGGAGCTGTCATACAAGAGAAACACCTCCCTCCACAGCCAGCACACACCAGCTCTTTGGTGGCAAAGCCAGTACCAGGCAGCAGGATGTTTGGACAGTTTCAAAGCAACTGAACTACACTGAATAGCAAACAAGTTTGGACAACACTCTATGTGGAGCTCTCTTCCTCCTCCTTCACAACCTTTGGCCAGCAGAATGACAGCTGCCCCAGGGATGTGGAGGGAGAGCTGAGTTTTGGAGCACAGCATCACAGGGGCTGGCCCTAAACGCTTCATAAACTGCATGGGCAGCATAAAATACGCAAACATACTCACACAGGGGAACTGTGTGATGTTGCTTGGGCATTCCCAGTCCAAGCAGCAAGCCCCAGGTCCCAGAGGAGAGAGGGAGGAAAACGAAAGTGAGCTTTTCTTTCTGAGCTGCATTAAGTCTGCTCCCTTCCTCAGCTCCAGGACTGAACACAAGGCTCCCTCTGCTGAGTCTGCCGCACAACTGATGTCCGCTGGATCCAGCATACTGAGGGACTTTCCAAAATCCTCCCACCTCCTACACTTTCAACTCACCCACTAGGCAGGTAGCAAGCCATGGAGGAGCCAGAGGAAGACCTCTAGCACTTCCACAATTGGGGAAGAAAGAGCTGGAGGTGTAGAACAGGACAACACAACAAATTTTTCTTGGAAAAATGTGTATGTGTGTATGTATATACTATGCCATGGACACTTACACATCTCCAAATTCTTATTAAATATCATTGGTGCAGTTTCACTGAAGGATGCTCCCTCAGTCAGCCTCAGTGCCTGGGCTGTGGAACTGCAAGCAACTGCTCTAACACTCCTCTGGTTAACTGCAGAGATGCTATTACCAAGACTGAGATAAAACAATCCCTCCATTTCAAAGCAGATTTTGGAGGTTCCTGTATCAGATGCAGAACAAGTGTTGCCCCATCTAGAAGCTGAAACGTGGTATGAACTGGCAATTTTATTTGTGATTCTTCCTTGTTATCCCAGAAAATAAAAGAAAAAAATCAAAATTAAAAAAAAAAAAAAAAAAGAAGTAAGAGCGACCTGCTGTGTACGCAGAGCTCTTTTTTTCTCACTTTACTCCTCACTTGGCTACACATCTTCATAAATGTACTCTGCTGGTTTCAGAGCCTTACATTTCTACATACCCTTCACTTCCATCCTCATATCATGGCTTTTCAAAGCACAGTCCTTTTCCATCACTAAAAAAAAGTGCCTTGCACTTCCTCGAGTACATTCTTATCCTTCCACACCCCACAGAAAAACTTGACGCTTTGCTATTCATTCCCTGTTTCCCGCTTTAACCATGGTTTCCATTTCTACCAAGCAATCTAACTAATCTCTGTAAGAAAAATCTCATGCCTAAGCTTGCTAGGAAATCCAATTGAGACTTTAAGCCCCATATTAGATCCTTTCTCTCCTTAAGTTAAGCATTTGGTACCCACAAGTTAAGTGGATTAATCACATACCTTCTATAGGGTACAGAACAAAAAAGTTCCAAAGTACTGTTGCCCATAAGAGCACTGCTGCAGGACCCCCAGATTTCTGTGACCTGTACTCATCCCTCACGCTCAGAAATGTCAAGATACATCTTCAGAAGGTGCTGTGGGTTTTCATTATTTTATGAAGGCTATTTGAGCAGACGAGTGATTCATGGTATTTTTTGATAAGCTTTCTGATACCTCTGTTCCTCAGCTCCAGACCTTCAGAGCTCAGTGCTGTAGCTGCGAATTGTCTGTAAGCTGAGCAGGTTTTCCCCTCAAAATCCATCCACATGGCTCCATAACCAGAGAGGAAGATTGGGAGCGACCTTTTTGCCCATTCCCTGACCCACAGCCAAGCTGAGCAAGTCTCCTCTGTCTCTAACCCTCCCTCACTCTGTTTCCAAAACACACACTAGCTTAAAATGCCAGGTCTGGAAATTTAAGAGTAAATAGTAATGTCCTGCCCCTATATTTTGCCAACACAGTAACAAGATAGCAGACAATATCTCAGTCCCTGAGATATTTATGCTGCCAGCATGGCTGCAAAGTATTCCTATCTGTATCTTAAAAAAGAGGGAGCTGAGGCACAGAAGGATTAAAGGCTATAGTTAGACCACCTACCAAGGCATCTGTAAGAGACATATATTTCTGTGATTCGAAAGACTGAAGGAGTGTTTAGATGTCCTGTTCCCAGGACTGCCAGGCCTTGGCTCCCTACAAGAAGTCATTAAAAAAAAAGTAAGAGTTGTATTCGGTTCCTTTCTCTGAGTCACTTAGTATAATGCAACACACCACCTCATACACCATATAAAAAATTTGTCTCCTGCCTGGAGAGGAGGAGCTGAGAACCTCTCATTGCTCCTTTTAGCCCTGGAGCTCATCTCCCAGCAACCACAGCTCGGTGCAATTCACCACAGGTAACATGGCAAGTGGTGGTAGGAAGAGATGCAAAACCCCATCTACCTCTAACAGTCCATCACTGCCAGTGACATTTCATTAGCTTACCACTTCAGAAAGAGGGTTTTGCACAACACAACCCTGCTGTGTGCAGCCACTTCCAGCCCAGAGCAGAGCAACTTGATTATACCTGCACCCATTCACTTACTTAGTCTAGATCTCAGAAGATAGTCACCATGGGTTTCACAGCTTGCTTATAAAAGCAGCATTGCTCCTTCAATATACTTCCCAGCTGTCTTTCAAAGCCAGCAAAGTGGTCATTCTCGCGGGTGAGTCCAAAGAGTGCAAGAACACAGACATTGGACAAACATCCCCATCCCAGGGCTTATCTCTGCTCCTACTGCATTGTAATGGTTTGAATCAGGTGTAAGACAAGAAACATGCTGTAGCCCTGAGACACCAGAGGGTGACTGTTATCAGCTTCATTTTACAGGTGAGGAAGCCAAGGTTTGTGAGGTGAAGCCATCTGCCCAAGGCAACAACACATTGGCAAAGCCAGGATGAGGTGAGTTTGTCTAAAACACCAGGGGGAACTTGTCTACAATGTTAAAGAAGCTGGGAGATCAGTATGGTTTAACCAGTCACAAAACTCCCTCCTGCAGCTTTCCACAGTGCACAGCCCATGTGTCGGTGAGGTTACTCAGTCTCACCAAGGCAAAACTCCCCAGTCATCCCTTCTCTCTTTCACAGTATTGTCCTTGTATTCCAACCTCTGCTCATTTGTTTGCCAAGTATTTCCTGTGGATCCCATCGTGATTTTTTCCTTGTAGGATGCCCTGGGAGCAACAGCTGCAGCCCACTGACACTACCTGACTGATGCAAGGAATGCACAGGGGCTGAGGAAGGAGCAGGGCCAGGCAGGGCAATGTTGTCCCAGGAAGCTCCAGAGGCTTCATCCTCAGAGAGATGGGAAACCTGGCTGGGCATGGTCTTGGTCAGCCTGCCTGAGATAGTCCTGCTTGAGCAGGGGATTGGACCTGCCCAGGGACCAAGCAGAGTCAAATGCTGTCAATGAGACATTTCCCACCTCAACTGATGAGAACCTCACATGTTCAGCCTCACAGGGTCCAAACTAAAACTAAGGCAGAGCTCTCTTCCTCTCCCAGTCCCCTGTAGGTGTCTAGTGTTCTAGTCCTGTCCCCATCACACCACTGTCCCACCACTGATTATTTACCCTATAAGAGCCATTCCCTGCTCTCAGGCACTGCAGGCCAAAGACACCTTTCATAAGCCACTGCAAACATGGGCCTGATTCAATATCCCTGAAAGACAAAAGTGTTCTTTTGTTTAAGTAGTACCAGCTGTTACAAAGGCCATGTCTTTATATTAGTACTTGGGAGTCTTTCCCTCCTCAATTCCCAGCACTTTAGTAGCACAACATTTTGGTGTCTTGGTACCAATCTGTACGGAAGCACCAAAGACAAACCGTTTTCAATCCCTTCCAATAAGATTGTTCATCATTTCCATTTACAGAAGCTCATCTCTGATAGGCCATGAGCATCTACACAGACTTCAGGCACGCTGCCTAAAAAATGTACCATCCAGTGTGAGTGGAAAGGTAGGATTTAACCTTAAACGAGCAGAACACTCACTTGGGTATAAGCACTACCACCTAGAGGCAACTCTGGTAAAAGGTAACCCCTTTCATCCTAAGAGGCAGCTCTACACCAATATATGCCATAGCCAGGTGTGCTTTGCTAGCGAGCCAGAGCCCCACCTGCAAGCAGTTTCACCAGCCCTCCCTGCGTTAACTTGGTTTTCTTATCATTCCACTGCTGATATCCTGTGGCTGCTTTCGTTTTATGAGGTAAGAAGACAGCTTTTAGCACTCTCAGGTTTGCAGCAAAATCCTGACCCAGGCATTTAGACTATGGTGGCAGAAAGGAAAAAAGGTGTAACTTGATACCTACCTTTTAATCCTTTCTAAGCCAAGTTCACAGTTCAAGGAGGGGCTAAACACTTTGAATGAGTAAAATCTGCAGTGTTAAATCTACAGTCTTCCACGGGAGAAAAACAGTCACGTAATCTTCCTCATTTCACCAAAGAGCCCATTAAGGATACTTCCTTCCTCTCCTTTTCCCTGAAGTGCTCACATGCTAAATGACACACAGGAGAATATACAGGAAAAAAGGTCAGACGGTATTAACAACAGGGGAGACATCCGTCTCGATTTTCCTTTCCTGAGCATTCAAAAATTCCCATAGCTTCATTGCTACAGAGCACCGGCTAGCAAAAAACCAGTGCAGCACCACTGCTTTCAGCGAAACTTTGGTTCATTTGGAAACCAAGACTGGTATCAGCAGGTGTTTTTTTTCATGATGCTCGTTTGGAAGAAGAGAAATAGCATCGTCATTGTGAAAAAACGCATGCTGAATTTCATCAGAATATTTAGGCCCTGGAGGAAGAGGCAGCATGAGACCTGGGTTGCTCAGGTGAGACAGATAATTCATTTCATGCCTCAGCACAAGGTTGGCAGCAGTGAGCTGGGGCCTTAAAGCCAGTATGCACATACAGAGTATGCACAGCAGTTATGTGGCTGATGTGCCCTTTTTATTTCAAAGGTGGCAACCTAAAACCAGCCTTAAATATAACCCTAACTATATATAATACCATATATAATGCATTTTAATCTGCTACAAGTATGGTCCCTCAGCATGAACATACTTACATGCCTGGCTCTTTCTCAGCATTAGTAATACCTCACTTGGGCTTCATTATTCCTCCTATGAACTTCACATATGATAAGCATTAAAATCCCGTCAAAAAACAGAAAAACTGCTCCTGCAAGAATAATCTTACCCTCTGGAGAGATTCCTTGTGACTCTTGGCTCCCCTTCCCAACTACAAAGCTGGGGGACAGGCAGAGGCAAGAGATGATAAATTTTACCCTTCAGATGTTGATGTCATCATCATGTCATCATTTGTGTATGAGGACAGAAGTCAGCCTGGTGTCTTTCTGATCATGGCATTCAAGATGTCTCTTGAATCAAACAGGGCTCTTGGTTCACCTGCTGCTCAGCTACAATAAGATCAATTACAATTTTTTTGTCTTGCTTATGAGAGCTCAAGTAGAGATGAACTACACTGAAACAGGTAGGCATATGACAGTGTAAATGAGAGCAGGGATCGGGCCTCTTTTATAAAAGCAAACCCATAAATGCCCCTAAAAATAGAGAAATGTGGTATTAGAAGCCAGACACAGAAATGCTGCTAGAAAAGAGAAGGGTTGGTTGGAGCTGTTGGATTTCACTCTGTCTTGACTGAAATTTTTCTGAAACTCTTCATCTACTGCATTTTTTTCATGTAATTGCAAAGCCAATTTTGCTCTCCAGTACAATGGAGTCAGCCCAAAGTTACTTTACTTACTTCAGAGCGGTTACTCCAAACTTAAACTTAGTACAGAATTTAACCCTGTTTAATGCACCAACACCACCCTAACTTTCCAGCTGTCACCTAGCATAGCACATTTATTTAATCTACAGCTGCTGCTGTCTTGACATTCCGTCACTAAAAACCCTCCCTTCATGAGGTCTCACTATAGGAGTGCAGGCATCTCTGGCCCTTGGTGACCACCAGACACAGGTCATTAGAAGTGACCTGGAGATTTTTAGTACAAGGAATGTGGGCATATGAGTGAAATAGGGAAGATAAATGAGACACCAAGGCCTCTTGAAGAGTCATGACCTCCTCCATCCAGTCACTGGGAAGGCCTAAATATAAATAGGCAAATGCAAAAAAAAAAATGGGATTCAGGGAAGTCTGGTTGTGATTGGCACTATCGTTACCCAGAGGCTGTGCAGGCACAGATGGCTGTTCAGGCTCCTGATTCTGCATTCAGTCTTGAGTTTACCTCCTAGTCAAGGGAAGAAGCATGTTCCTCCAAAGGGCAATGACCAACAACTCAGTTAAGCTGTTATTGTTCTTTGATTTACTGGGTGGGCTTCAAACTCAGCTGTCAGAACAGGAGACGTGGAAAAACCTCAGAGCGGAAAACCCATTGCCTGGTGGCTCTCTCTTCTCCCACCGGAGCAGAGAAACCATGCAGAGAGGCTGACGGACATCTGGAGCATCCTCCTGGCACAGAGAGCCCAGGGCCGCGGGAGGGCAGCATTGATTTGCTTTCCGAAGTGCCGTGCGTGGGAGGTCAAGTAAGTTCCGTCTTCAGGAAGCTTGTAAAATGCTAACCGCAAGACTGCTGTGGGTTTTTGTCTTGGCGAACGTGTGAAAAGTTACAAAGGAGTGTCACTAAGAAAGTGCAAGTGCAGCCTTTGCAGATTTCTGCTGCAGGAAGGCAACACCTCTCCTCTGGTTCATGAACCCTTCAAGTCAAAGTCATGATGGTGAAGCCTTCTCGGCCAGGCGGCTGGGACAAGGAACAGATTCCTCTGAACATCACTGTCCCAAAAGCATAGTAACTATAGACAGTAAATAGCAATAACCACCTGTGACCACTGTTTTCTATGTCTCTTTGGAATACATTTCTCTCTCGTACAGTTTCATGCATATGAGAATTTTCTTTGTCATGACTGTGGGAAGATAGGGGAGAAGTGGAAGTCCCTGCAATGTGCATCCTTCGCTGTCCTTCCCCAAGGCAAGCAAAGAGCTGCCAGGGCACTGCTAAAGCCATTCCTAAGACCCACACGTCTCTGAGTTCTCCCAGCTACCTTCAGAAAGTGGCTCAAGGATTAAAAACTGAACCTGTCCCAGAAAGGATTAATGACCTGGGTGCTCAACTGATGCTCAGAGAGGAATTTACATCCTAACATAGGCGTCTCCCCACCAAATCCATTTCAAGTGCTCCACAAGCAGAAGAATTGTTCTGGTATCACCACCTCCCAAAGCCTCCCTGCCTCCCAGCCTTGTACAGGGGCAGAGCCAGTGTCCCCATGGTCACTCCCACCTTCCTGCATCTTTAAGATGAATCCCTTTGACACTGGGATTCACTGTGCAGCTACTGCTTCACCCAGGGAAGAAAAAGGGCCTGAGTCCAGCAATGTTACTGTTGACACTTCAGAGGGGTGATTACTTTCAGGCTGTTCCCAGTGAGAGAGCATTCAAACTAAGGGCTGGAGGGTTTCACAAACAGCTTCATTTTTTTGCACAGTGGGAGCAAAGAAATCACCATATCTCTTCAAGTAAGAAAATCCAGTGTCCCTAGTGAGTGGCAGATGATAGCTATTTTTATAATAGACATATATAATAGTCTCACAGCCATTTTTAAGAGCAAATTCAGAAGTAAGGGGAAACAACAGCCAATATGTGGCAAAACCTGGTGTCTGTTCTCAGGGCTTCTCCATCATCTGTAGTATTTTTATTTGAAATAAGTGTGCCATGTTCCTCCCCCCCCCTTTTTTTTTTTACAGTGGTTACAGATCAGCCAGAAAAGAAGCTGGCTTTCTAATGACACATTGTTCTCCAGCCACAGGGCTTCCTGTCTTATATTCTCCCAGAAATACATTTCACAACTAAGGTAACATTCAATCCACTAACCGAATGTTCTGCAGACCTCGAAAATCACTTCAGTTTCCAAATTTTTTGCACAGCTTTATGACACAGAAGTTACTTGTTTTGCTAGTAAAGACTTACAACGATATGGCATTTATAAGTAGCTCATAAAATGCTAGTGGATAAGCATGATATGCCTATCAGCAACATTATCATGGGTGCTGTGAGAACATCAGTCAAGGATGTTTTATCAGTTGTCGTAAGCAGCCCTTTGACCTTTGGGGCCCTGTAAGAATTACCTCATCAGTTATTAATCCTTTAATAAGTTATTTGTATAAGTAATTTTAAGATAAAGCCTGACCTTGTTTCCTCTGTGTAACTCAAGCAGACAAATCCAGAGTGGGAAATAATTTCCCTGCTGAAGTCAGTGGGAGTCTTTTTATTGATTTTAATGAGCCTGTCATCAGGCTCAAAGCAAACACACCTGTAGCACTTCTTGGGTGTATTTTCCTCACAATGCCATTTGATTGCATCTTCTGGAGGGAACAGATGAGCCTGATTTTCCAGCCAGCATCATCAGCCAGGGTGACCCCATATGGGTTGAAGCAGTGTAAGGGAATCACTAGCCCTCCTTCTCCAAAGCAGAGACAAGGCAAGGATTTTCTGAAAAATATCTGAAATAGCCAGTGCATTACATGTGAACATGTAAAAATGTTTATGGGAATATGAAGAATATGAAGAATCTTAGTGATTATTCAAAAGAGTAAAATTTTTTAATTTAAAAAAAATCCTATTTCTTATTTCCCTAGGCCGAGTGAGAAGCGTGCTTTCTTTGCTGACCTGGTTGATAAGGGTTCAGTTCGCAGCTCTACCGTTTCACTTCCTTTTGCTTCTGTTTCCAAAGCATAAGACAGAGCTCATCAGAGTTTGGCCCAGACTTTGAAAATCTATATTATCATTGCTCTTTTCAATATAGCAAGTATCTCATCCCAGATTTGGGGTTTGGTGGGAGTAGTTTTGCTTCGGTTTGGTTCAAAGCCAGCTCACATCACCTGTTCTGGTCTACACAAGGCCCCCAAGCTACACTGACTGAGTTTGATCCATCCTGAGTTCTGTGGCCCTATCAGGAAAGTAAAAAAGCTTCTGTTATGCCAAGCAGAAAGTAGCCACCCCAAAAATCAAAAAAGATCTCCCATTCGGTAATGATCAACCAAGAGCCTGTATCAGACTAAAATAACGCATTGTGACTATTTTACCCTTGGCACTGGATTATCCATGCTTCCTGTGGTTCCCACAGCATTGCCCCCTGATGCCATAGCTCCCTCCCTGTTTAGGATTCCCTGACTGGCATTGCCAGAAATCCTTTCTGTCCTAACCCTCTTGACCTGACTTTGACTGGTGAATCCACATGACTGAAACTGCGCCTGAGTAAGAGGCATGGTCAGTGTCTCCAGGGAATAAGTTCCTCTTTAAAGCAGGTGCAGATCTTACCACTTAAGAAGTGCTTCTTAATGAATGGTTCAGCATCAGTCCTTCTCTGTTTCAAATATAAGCATTAATTTAAGAATGTAGGAGCTATGGCAGCGTCAGACACAGAAATCTGACTCATCCCAGCTGCACTCTGTGCATGTAGGTCACATGAAATGCCATCCACTAGAATGCACAATACAGCATATTAACTTCAAGGGCCAGTGATTGCTGCTTTTCATGCATTGCCTGGGGAGGAGACAAAGTAAACTAGTTCATAATAAGCTTTAATTAAACAGAAACCTAGACATTGCCCTACTTTTCCAAACACCAATAAGAGTGGTCTTATTTCCTTCAGGTAAGTTACTATTTTCCACACCAAGTACATATAAGGTGTCCCCAGAGCTTGTTATCCCAGAATTTCACTTTCTTTTCGCATGTCTGTGCTCAGACCTTGCAGGGGCAAGATCAGACCTTACAAAGGTCTGAGTCCAGCTGAGCAAAGCTATGGTTTTAGCTCAGCTGTGGGACATTTCTCACTGCTCTCTGAACCACTTTGGGATTTAAACAGATGAAAACATAAGGAAACGAAACCAAAAAAACCACAACACCTGCTCTTGGTGGGCTACCCTTTAGTGGTCCAGTTCACACTAGATCTAAAAGTCTTGAGGGATCCTGCCTGAGGTATGCCTAGTCACCTTGCCTATCCCTCAAACACAACCAGCTTGAAATGCAGCGTTCTTAGAGAACATGGAGTCATTCTCAAGGCCCCGTGCCAAATTCAGCCCTCGGACAACCAGTGATGACATGTTTGACTGGTAAGTGGTCAGGCTGTGCCATGTGCCTTCAGTGGAGTCACTTTGAATTTAATCCAGTGCTCCTGAGCTGAATTTGACCCAGAGACATTAAATGATGTATCCCAAACTGCATGTCAGAGGCATCAGCAGAGGCAGGAATTTAAGACAGACTTTTTCTTGCGCAACCCCAGAGCTGCCTTCAGCCCTCCAGGGCTTGCAACCCTCGTGTACCAAACCCAAGAGCCTGATCCCACTGAACAAAACTGGGAAAACTTATGATCATAGAATATCCCAAGCTGGAAGGGCCCCACAAGGATGATCAAGGACAGATCAGAGTTTGGCCCCATGCATAAATGACAGTACTTTCCCCCTGCCTGACCCTGCAAACACAGGCTCCACATTCTCAACAGGGAGCACCTCAGCCATAATGATCCTCATATACAGAAGGCACAACAAGCCATGAATTTCAATTTGCACTCATTACCTCTTATCTCTTCATATGATTTATTTTTCTGCTCTCCCTCCCTGCAGCAAACTGTCTAGTGATGAACACAAAAAATGCCCTTTTGTCAGGTGTCAGTTGGGGTTCCTAATCTGTCTGCCTGGGTTTATCTCTGGATTCATTGGCAGGAATAAAATCTTCTCTAGTAGTAGGAGTGTGACAGGTGTCAAATAAACAATCTGAGATTTATTTCCAGCTTTGGTCAAACAAATGCACAATAAAAACAGATAGATGGTGAGTGAAAATTAATTTGCCCTGCAAAAGCAGTTCCAAAATAATGGCTCTGGCAACAATTGACATCAGATTTGGAATGACATGGGTCATTCCAGGACAAACTTGAGAAAATGCTGTGGTCTTGTCAGAGAAACAAGTCTCCAAATAATAAGGACCAATGTTTCAGGCTCTCTGGATATACTGAATGACGTGTACATCCTCATCCAGTTTCTCAATACTGAAATTATCTACTTGGATTTTATAAAGGCTTGATTAATCCAAAATCCACTGGAATAGATAATGAGATCTAAGCTCATGAAAAACTAACATTGCTTCATATTTCAAGCCTTGCTCCTTACGTCTATGTGGCAAAAAGGAGAAAGTGAGCCCCATTCCTCCAAAACATGGTGCATTTACCACTGCCAAAAGCTCCATCCCTAAACTAGAGGAACTGAGGTATGAGTCAGTCCAGCAGTTTCTGTCTCCCTGTTTAACACTTCATGAACACAAGGATCAGGTTACTTTCCTTCACCCTCCGGCACTGTCAGGAAAACCATACTTTGAAAGAAGTTGGAAATTAGGATTTTCTTTATCTAACACTGACAGTCACAGGGTGGAAAACGGTAAGGGGGTGAGGGAGGGAGGGGAGGAAACTTTCTATTTAAAAACTGGCAGATTTTTGAAATACACTGCGTGAAATATCTGGAAACATATGGTCAAGCTGCCATTACCATTGTCATGGTCTAACAGGGCAAGAGTATATTGTAAATGTATTTAGAAAGTTACATTCCTAGCCTGAACATTATAAAATTATCAGTTTATAAAAATACCTTGCACTTACATTATTGGTTATAAAAATGCCTTTCACTGAATACTTTCTCCAGGAGTTCTCCCAACCTCCAACTGTACCGAGCTCAGATGACTTTCTGAAAGGAATGTGTTTTACTTGTTTGGGGGAGGTAGCTCTATTTAGCATTTTTCCAAACATTTGTTCAATCTCCCCTCAATTTCACATGAAATTCTGCATCCACATCATCCTTTAGCAAGGAACTCTAGGAAGTTATACCAGCACTGTCAGGAAACAACCTCCCCTTCCGCGTGTTCTGAACTTTGTTCCTTCAACTGATGCTCCCTTCCAAGTTCTTCCACTGGAAGATGAACAGACAATCCCTATTGACACTCTCCATGTCATTTACTCTATCAAATCTGCCCACACCTTACCTTTTGCTAACCTGGTCTCTTCTTTGTATAGAAGTTATTCTATGTTTCTGACTTGATTCCCGGGGTACCCATTCCACTGCATGTAATGTAGCTTAAAACTGTAAAAATATAGGAAATTACATTATACTAGAGTAATTATCATTAAAAAACATCACACTGTTTATTTCAATATTCTTCCTTGAGAGTAGCTTTCAATAAACAACTGTACTTTTTCTCCACTGTCCTAATGACATCCAGTAAAAAAATTATAAAAATATACTTGGAGTTCTACACTGAAAAATGAGAGAAAATTAGGGAAAATAAAGGAACATACCAATCCTTTGAGCCAGCCTTTGTTGGTACAGTTTACCCATGCATTTCAAATCAAACATCCTGAAATAATAGAAATCCATACACTAAACAAATTTCTTGGCAGTTCACAGGCAGAAAGTTTGTCAGGACTAAAATGATATCTTCCTTCCTTAACCATACAGTGTAATGTAATTTATGGAGCTGCTGTACTTCTGTCACAAAAAGGTTTGTCAGAGATGACTGATTGAGATTTGAGGAGGGTTGTTACAATTCTGACTTGTTTAATAAAGTGTATGTGGCAGAGAACACGGGGAAACGGTGCCATTCCCCATAAAATTAAAAAGGTGCTCCAATTTTAAACAGGGGGACCAGGCGAGTTTCAGTATCCACACGGGAATTAAAAAAAAAAAAAAAAAAAAAAAGAACACAAATTCCCCGAGGCGGCTAATTAAATATTCTCTCCACCTCCCTCGCCTTATTCACTGCCTCCGTTCCTTTCAATTGGCGGGGTCCCATGGCGACCATCGCCGGGAGAGAAGCATCCTCTTCAGCCGCCGCACCTCGCCATGGCAACCGGGACGTCAGCGCCGGCAGCCGAGCCCCGCCGCAGGCCGGGGGGCGGCCCAGCCCCCCTGTGCCCTGCGCTGCTCCCCGGGGCCTTGCGGGACACGGGGGGGCCCGTCCCGTCGGGGCGCGGAGCGCTGTCCGTGGTGCCCGTGGGTCCCGCCCCGCACAGACCCGACGGCTGGGGGGGCAGGAGGTCCCCGGTCGGCTGGGTCCTGGTGGGGGGACAGACACATGATCCGCATCCCACATGACACAGAAGGGAGATGAGCAGCGGCGAAACCGGCGAATCGTCTTTTTTTTTTTTTTTTTTTTTCCTCCGTTAAAGAAGAGGGGGTAGAATACTCCGTCCCTCCCCCTCGAGCAGGTTTGCAAACAGCCGGGCAGAGACAGCTACAGACGTGACGATACCCCGTGGCTCCCAGTATGACTGGGACCTTTCCAGGGGCGCCTTCACTTGGGATAACAGGCAGAGCACGGAGGAGACCAGCGCCTCTGGGACTATGCTTTGGAGCAGGTATGTGGATGGATAGGTGCTGTGCTGAACACTGCTGTAGCTAAAGGGATAGTTCTCCCTGTGGAGACAAATGAGATGATTTTTTTCCAGTAATTTATCTTATGCATATTTACTCACATTCATTTAAAACCCTTGGGGTTTGGCAAAGAGGACATTCCTCGGGAGAAAATGCTCTGTGGGGCTTTAAGCTTATTCTGCTGAAAGCAGAGAGATGTGTAGCATTACTGCAGAATAACTCCCTGTATTTTCTGCACAAATATACATTCTCTATATTTATATTCATTATTTTTCAATTATGCTACTTATTTGTTTAAAACAATCCCCCGACATCATCAGTTCAATGGAAACAGAAAATTACTTTTACAGTAATGGAGCAAACCAACCTGCTCATCTGGTTTTTTCTGTCTCTGGACACTTCAAACAGCTTCTTCTTTCCTCTAAAACAGCTGGTTTTGTATTTTGCAGTCATCAATTTGAAATCATCCTTTCTGAAAACGCTGTTTCCCTTTTTCTGTGTGGGTGCCTGGATGCAGCTACTTAGGGAAATACCACAGGCACAGCAATCCTTGCTTATCTGTAGCCAGCACAGCAAAGAGGGCTATTCTGGTTTTGCTAATTCAGACACATATTCTCTAAGAATCCGTAGCAATATTTCTCATTTATCCAGCTGGCTTCCGGCATGTCAAACAGTGTGTTGGCTCCACAGAGTAATGGAGAAGTAAAGCTGCCTTCTACTTTCAAAAGGCCATTTGTGTGTATGAGGCAGGATGCATAGCCAGTTCTTTCTGGCGAAGATTTTAAAATGTGGTTCTGGAAGATTTGTTGTTAAAGTCACTATTAATCACTTAAACAAGTGGCTTGGTTTGCAGAAAAGCTGGCTGCCAATCCAGGGGCATCCTTAAAAGCTAATCTGTATCTGGGTGTCTAAATATGGATTTTTGGAAACTTGATTTATGAGTAAGCTTGATTTAGGATTTATTTTAAGCATGCTGGTCTCAGATGAGTCAGTATAGGGAGGAATTTCTGCACCTTAGACACGTTTGGGAAGCTCTACTCCTTATCTTAAAGTAAGAGCTTGCAGACTCTTACTCCCCCGCAGTTCTCCTGTGAAGCCTCTGTTTGCAAAGTCGTGCAGTGCAATTCCCCCATCTGGGCCACACCACAGGATCTCCATCTGCATTTTTCTTTGCAGCCCCACCAGGCATCCCCTCTTAGGTGTTTAACAATTTAGAGAACAACTTCAATCAGGCAATGAAGAACAAACCCCTAACATCCTCAAGTGGAGTCTGCTCGCCCTCACCAACACAAACACAGTTCTCCCAGTGCCAAAAACATGACACAGAGCTTGCGCACTTGGGATTTCTTCATTCCAGCAGCTTCCATAGCTCCCTAGACTTCCCGTTTGACAGGCAGCCAACACAGTTCTTGCAATTGGCACCCTGTCCATGAAGATATCTCCAGTTCAGGGGTTATCAGCAGGTTGACATCTTGCCTCAGTGGCTTCTCCTAGGTTGCTTTTGTCCTCCCTGAACCTAGCTCAGCGGAGAAAACCCCTTCCCACAATCATCTCCACACTAGGCATTTCCAGTTTAACTATAGGCTTTGCATGGCCTTCAGCCTCCCAGTTTCTCCAAAGAAGTTACTATAGGCAGACTGTGAAATGCTCTCACTGATCACCATGTTCTTGGGCAGAGACCCATGGGAATGTTGTTCTATTGCTCATTCAGGTCTCCTCCTCTTATTCCTGCCAGATAAGTCCTCCTGGAAGCATCCTAAGATCTCTGTCAGCCCTAATTATTAGCCACCACTGCCACCCCATGCTCTATCACTGTGTCTGGCACAGGTGACCTGTGTCTCATGAGCACAGTTCCACATTACTGAGAAGAGCCAAGAGACATATGACAGGCAGTCTCACATCCCAGCACAAATGTCTGAACTGGTGCAAAAATCCTGTTGCCGTATTAATTTTTTTGTGTGACGAGAAAGCAATTTTCATGAGATTTAATATCAAGAATTCCTTTCTAAATGACCTTCCCATACAAAAGCAACAAAAAAAACCTCCTAAGGTTCTCCTGGTAGAAGAACTTGTGCTCACTGACAGTGAGAGGGTGAGCTAAGCTGGTGAAGTCCTTGCTGTAGCTGCTGGCACATTTTCCATGTGGGAGAGAAGACACTCAGTAGGAAAAGGGTGAGAATTTCCAAGAAGTGGGCAGAAAAATCAGCCAAGCATGAGATTCACCACTGCTTATCTGTCAGCACCCACCATGGCAAGCCACCCTTGGTAAGCACTCTGTTCCTCACATCACACAGCAGAAGAGTGTGCTGTGTCGTAGGCAGGGCCTGGTGTTGCCAAAAATTAGTGCAAGCACTAAGTGGGAGAGAGCATCTATTTTTTTACCTCTGAATCAGGAAGCCATGTCCAAGCCTAGCCATGTCCAAGGACAAACTCAATCCCCATTAAAGAGGACTAGAAGCCTCCAAAGTTTTATTTCAAGCTTCTCTACACTCTTCTTGGACAATTTCAGTAGGTGGAACCTATTTTGACAGGAGACTTGGAAATTAGGTTAGTCCCTCTTCTCCACTTTTTCATGCCCCCACAGTCACACTGGGCACAGATCTGGGTTCTGCTATCATTTTTAGACCAGTGCTAGTCTGGAGTTTTGCATACTAGTCACAGCAGTAGGAAGATGGAGTAAAGTTTTGAGACATTCAAACCTTTGGGTCTTTGGGGAAGAAGAGTTATGTCTATAACAGGAGACATGAACCCCTGTGTGCCTGTTTGTAAACAGTGTGGTAGTAGCCACATGAGGTAGTAGCTGGAGCACTGTTCTCTTTTTATCTCCTATGATTAGCCAGACCAGGCTGTGGACAAGAGTAGAGGAGACAGGTGGAAGGAACAGGCAGTCCAAAGGTCTTGGCAGACCCAACAACTCTTTTGGCACAACCTGGGTCTGTGGAAGGATGATTGTGTCCTGCCTGGGCCTTACGGACAACCCTACCCTACAGCTACTGCAGGAGTAACTTCTCACTGAAAGTGACCCTGCCTATCTCTCTGGAAAGGCCTCCTTTCTACAGATCTGAGTGTTGCAAACTCCATGCGTCCTGCAGTGGAGCCCTGGCTGAAGAGAGTTACACCTGTTACCTCACTCTGGTGGGGTGAGAGTCTGTGTCTGGGTAGTACTGAGCACAAATCTGGCTCATATTTTACCACTGTCTGTCCCTGAACCAGAGCATGATGTTGGGTATGAGTGGAATCTGCAGTTACTCTAAGGGCTCTTTCTCCCTACAAACAGAGAATAAACATCTTAGGGTTTACATGCACAAATAACTACTGGGTCTTAGCAACTCATCTCAGGTCAATAGTCCTAGAGTGACTTCCAGTATGTCAGTCTTAACTCACATGCATGAGAAAAATTCATTGACTTCAGATTCAAGAAAATGCCATTGCTCCTAGAACCTTTAAGACCAGCATGAGCTTCAAGTGTATTAAGGAGATTATAAAGCCAATATGCAGTGACTTGTGACTTATGTTTGGGTTTGAATCCTGCTTGTTCATCGAAGTCATGCCTCATGGATTTGCCCTGAACCCAGTGCTACAAGTCTGCTGCCCGAGTAGTTACTCCACATGTGAGCTAACAGACCCAGAAGCAATAGATGGGCCCTGTTCTTCTTCTAGTTAGTTACTGCGTGTCTCACCCATTACTAAGGTCAGTTAAAAGGATGAAGCTATAAAAGGATTCTTCATCAAATAGCCAGTAAAAGAAATGTAAATTGATCCCAATCTCAGCAAGTGTTGCAGTATTATATCCTTGTCCTCAGTTTTAATACCTTGTTAAAATAGTCAGGAAAGAACTTGAAGAATCAGTGAAGGTTGATGGCAAAGAGGCTGCCTAGTTGCCCTTAATTTCCTTAAGCATACAGGAAAAAAATATCTTGTTTAGATTCGTGCTCATGCAGTAGCCAAACAACATATATTCTGTAGAAGTGCTGGAAATTAGAACATTTCCTTCTTCTATTTGATTCCATCCATATTTCCTGCTCCCATGACCTCACCCTGCAATACAGGCTTGACCCTCAGATCCTGATATAAGATGCAATAACACATATCAGTCAGTTCAGGTCAGAAGCTTTCACTGAAAGCTGAGCTGTGTCCACATCAGCACTGCAAGCTTCATCCATGAACCCATCCACACTTAGATCATCTTTAGTTACCCATGCTGCAGAATAGGAATTCCAGCAGCTGACTGAAGCTTGGGGGCAGACAGCAGCATATGAGATATGGGTATGGATCTCAAAAGTTTTACTGAATTCAAACCACATTATTCTCCTGATAAAATAGGGGCAGATGTTTTCTATCCTCATGCATTGGAATGCAGAGAGTGAGGAAGAACACACTTCACCTCAAGAGATTTTCGGGCTTTGCTCAGAAAAGCTGCCCAGAGAAGGGAAAAACCTTCATCAGAAGAGCAGGGCAAATAGCTGAGCATTTTATGAGCACTGGACCAGAGAAAAGAACTGGCAGGGAAATGGTGTACTTACAAAAGCGTGTGTATCTTCACTGGAAGCAGAAGTACTAAATGGCCTCAATATGCACACAGTCATCTCCACATAGCAAGAGACTAAGACTGCATTCTTGTATAAAGGGATTTTTACATTGAGAAACCAAGCATTCAGGATAGGTAACTTGAATTTAGGCATGGATGAGCGGCACCTTCTAGCATCTTACAGTCAGACAAAAGCCCTCCCTCCCTCATTCTGGTTCAGTTTACTCACATTTCTAATATTGATTAAACTCTTTTAGATGAAGCATTTCTCTTCCAGTCTGGCAGCTGTTCATGGGATACCCTTCAGAGAGGGAAGTTCATGGAGTAAATGACCAGTTTAATGCTTTTGAAATAATTTGAATAATTTTTGAAATAATCTTATATGCAGTAGTGATTTTATGAAGTTCTTGTAGCTCAAATACTCACTCTCAAAGTAACAGGTCTGTTTTGGAGAGTTAGCTATCAACCCAAAAGGGATAACTCTGAAATTTGAGAGATTTGTTTTCCAAACTGCAAATTAAGGTCAATAAAATGGAGCTGTGGCACAAGGAAATCTCTTTTTGATAATTCTGAGTGATATCACATGTCCTTTCTTTTGCCAAGCAAATAAACATAAAGTAGGTTTTAAAACAGAAATACAGAAAGTCCTTGTATCAGTTTTAAAAGGATTCCCACTCTAAAATGTTTGAAAGACAAAGTGAGGGAAAATTAATCAAAGCATTTTTGGTAACTAAAAATCTAACTAGGCCTCACATGTTTGCTACATGTCATTTTTACTTCTTGTATTTCTAAATTGCTGCTAATTGACTTGCAAGGCAGAGGGAGGTGACAGAGCTCATCACTGTTTTTTACAGATCTGATATCTGCAAGTTGAATGACTCACTAACACTTAAAATGTATTTCAGTAAACAGTGCAGCAAGCAGGAACATGGGAATTGAGAATAAATAATGTAGCAAGTTACAGAATCTTCAGGTATTTGCATCCTACACTCATGGAGAGTTATGCATTTGCTGAGCTTTCCTGGTCATGTTTCCTTTTGGAGCACTACTTATAATGCAGAAGTTCAAGTCTCCACTATAAAAAACAGACTTTCCTACAGAAGAAAAATATATGTTGGGCCATAGATGCTAAGGTTCTTAGTGCTAAATCACGGCATGATTCTGATCTCAGTGCCACCTAGGGATAATAGGCTTGAATAGAAATCCTTTAATATAAAAGAAATCAGCTTCTGATCCATTTGAAAGAAATTATCTATGACTAAGAATGCAGAAATCTCAGAGCACATTGGTTAATTAAATAGCATTTATTTTTTAAAAAATAAAACAAGTAATTGCTGTTCAAGCAGAGAAACCTTATGCTCAAGCTAGTTTAAACTCCCTACAGTTGCACCTGTAGCTTGTGGGCAATGTGCTGAATGATCTTGAATTTTTCCAAGGAAGAAAGAATCACAAAATACACTGTTACTTGCACATGTGTTTGGTACCTCTTCTGCTTTACTCACAGTGAGGAAATCACCACCTCCAGAGTCACATAACCAGATACTCTACCTCTCAACACAAGAACGATCTCTGGTGAAGGGCGGCACATGGAACAGGCTCTTAGGCTTATGTATTGCTTCCTCTGCTAGCAAAGCTCCAACACAAGACAGCTGGATACACCTCTTGCTGTTCTCTTCCCTCTGTAGGCACTCACTGGTTAGCTCTCCATACATGTCTCTGAGTGGCTCACATACTGTTCCCTGCTGGGGCTGCTGAATTCCTGTCTTCTCAAAGGCGTGTTTGCAGGTGACATGCAGGTTCTCCAGAAAACAGTGGTTGGGCTGACTTTTAGGCAAAATACATCAGGAAAGAAAAAGTACTATCTGAGTACTACAACCCTGTAACTATTTTCGGTTTTACCCACCTGCATAGCTAAATGTTTCTGGTCTGAACAAACACAGAGAGCAGATTTTGCCCACAAGGAGAAATATAATGGAAACAGTGATAGCCAGTCTGCATATTTTAACACCTTAAGAAGGTCACTGCATTCTTGTATCAGACTCTTCAGTACTGGTCAAGAAATTTTGTCTGGTTATTCTTTTATGAAGCTTAATTTGTAGCTGGCTATTTTTAATGGCACATACACCTGCATGGCAAGAAGGGAAATTAAGGAAGAAAATTAACCCATAACATTCTTTTCTATCTGGTTAATAGGTTCCACATATATTATTTTATTACAGATAATTCTAACACATAATTTAGTGGGTTGTACTGTCAATGCATCCTGCCACTCTGCCAAAGACAGCAGCCCAAATGCCCTGCCAACAGCTGATGACAGCAGAATATCTCCAGGGGAGCTGATCCACCTTGCAGAGGGTGGTGAAAGACAAGCAGGAACTCTTTGAGAAATCAGGAATCATCTGCCAGGCAAAGCCGGTAAGGAAACAATGAAGGAAGGCAATTAAGGATGAGGGGGAAGGCAAGGCCAGGCTGGGCAGCACCCACAGCCCTCCAGGAGAAAAGGGGACTAAGGGCAAAGTATGATCTGCTGACGGACCCCTCGCAGGCAGTTGACAACTCAACCACCACGACACCCACTTCTCAGTCTCACTGCTGATGTCCCCCAGTGTTATTTTGGCACGAGGGCGCCATGCAAATATTCTTTGTTTAACCAGCTCCACTGAAACAAGCTCAGTTGTTACTAGCCTCAAACTGTTCCAGCTACAAGTCCAGCTTCACCTGAGTAGTGTTCTCAGCTCCTGGCCACTGCCCACATGCAAAAGCTGCTCAACAAGCCCAGCTACTGAGGGAGCAGCGCTGGTGACCCGTGTGTGGACCCACTTGCGTGCCAGTGTGATCTGACGTGATGCAGAGTCAGCGGCCAGGCACAGCGTGAGGAGAGCACAGAGAGGTCCCAGCTGTGTAGACTGGTGGTGTCCATGCAGCTGTGCTGTGCTACTCTCAAACACACTCTTCATTTTCAAGCACACTAAGTTTATGGCTGTTCTGTGCAGCTGATTGTACCTCATGACTGCTCTCGTGAAACAATGTCATATTAGTGCAGCTAATAATCAGAGAGTCTAAAAAGCTAAAGGAAAAAAATCTTCAATAACCATGCCAAGCAATTAATACACCTTTTCCTCTTCCACATCTGAGTATTTTTTTTCACAGCATTATTGAAGATGACATGTAAAACAATGCAAGGAGCAAGATCGCAAATTCATCCAGTGGCTCTGAGCTTTCATTCTCTGCTCTGAGTAGGCAGACAAGGAGAAAATAATGGGTGATAGGGGCAGAGCTAGAGTAGGCAGAGCAAAAAGCATCAGCAAAGCAGTGAAAAAAACCCATCAGAAAGAAAACCTGGGAATTTGGATCACTTGGAAAGCTGAGGAGGGTGGTGATGGCTTTTTGAGCTTGTTTAGTTGGCTTCTAGGATGAACTTTTGATCTTCTGGTCATTAAGGGAATCCTGATTCATCTTGCACAGTATCAAGCTCTGGAGTTAAGCATTCTCACAATATACCCATAGAAACAGACTTTCTGTTTCTAATGAGTAAAAGGGTTTGCATGTCAATATGATGACTGAAAGGGAATCAGATTGCAGCAAGGTGCTTGTATACATATAGCCACTAAAATTAGCTATTTTCCCATTTTATCCTTGTGATAGGCTACGACCAACCCAATCATCTAGCTAAATTCAAGATTGGAAACTCTGTCTGTTAATATATGCATTCTTGTCTCTTCCTCCTCAAAACAGGAGGTCGTACCTATCACATTCTGTGGTGTGCCTGTCATGAGGGTATAGGAAAACATCTTCACACAGATAACGCACTCAGACAAACTCTAAATCTCGAGCAATGAGAGATTAACAGGTTATAGGCTTGGTGTTACCAGCTGGGGGTATTACTACTCCACAGACAAGAACAATGACCCAAAGCGTGCCCTTGCTTGCACACATGCTAAAGGCCTGTCCTTCTTTGGGGGGGGTGGTGCTGGTAGTGAGGGAACTTAATCCCAGGAAGTCTCCTTTGATGGCATCTCAACCCCATGGGAGGGACTTCCCACCACAGACTTGCTGCTCCAAGGAAAACTACACAAAAAAGGTGGTTTCCAGTGGGGGCCTCATTTATAACCTGGTCCAGTCAGGGCTTGTGGGTATACATGGCGATGGTCCAGAAACTTCTCTGGGCTGAGCTTTCTCATTGCCTGGGGACTCTACGTGTTGACCAAGCGGTCCTGCCCTTCTCCTTCCCCCCACCAAGGCAGGGATGGGGTGGGGATGTAAGGCATGAAAATAAGGGCATGAAAGGCTGGCAGCCACCACGTATCAGTGAGGAGGATGGGGTGGGGTCCTCCTGGCACAAAGGACCAGCCTCAATATGATCGCAGCAACTGTATTTCAGTATTAACTCAGAAATACAGAAGTCACATGAGCAACCATGCAGTGTATGTTTCTCCCAGTTTCTCTGAAATTAAGGTATACTACTGAGAATTCTCCTGTGTTGCGTAAAGTGGGCTTTTCACACAGAGCTGTTGAAAAGAACCTTTTCTCTCCTCTCCTTTCGCAGCCTGAGCAGAAGACATGGCCGAGTTTGCCCAAAGCATGGATAACAGCAGCAGTCCTTTTCTTCTCCCTACCTTACTACTCCTGCTGCAGAACACGAGCAACCCTGAAACCTCCATCCCTCCTGCTGGCTATGAGGTGACAGAATCTCCACTCACAGGAGCCGGCTCAACCAGGAACCACACTCTCTTTGACTATGGACTGAGGCCAGGGGAAATTGCAGCAGCCAGCATGGTTTGGGGAGGGTTGTGGCTGGTTTCCATCTTGGGAAACTTCCTTGTCTGCTTAGTGATCCACAGGAGCAGGAGGACACAATCCACCACCAACTACTTTGTGGTCTCCATGGCCTGTGCAGACCTGCTCACCAGTGTTGTGAGTGCGCCCTTCCTGCTGCTCCAGTTGACCTC
>JAWMRA010000041.1:63468107-63507900 GCA_035584735.1 Pseudotriccus pelzelni
TTGTGGTCTCCATGGCCTGTGCAGACCTGCTCACCAGTGTTGTGAGTGCGCCCTTCCTGCTGCTCCAGTTGACCTCCAGCAGGTGGATCCTGGGGAATGGGATGTGCAAGCTGGTGAGGTACATACAGTACCTCACCCCGGGAGTCCAGATCTATGTGCTCTTCTCCATAGGCGTGGATCGGTTCTACACTATTGTCTACCCCCTGAGTTTCAAAGTGTCCAGGGAAAAAGCCAAGAAAATGATTCTGGCCTCTTGGCTCTGTGGTGGTCTCTTTGCATCACCAGCTTGTTTTCTCTACGGCTCCAACAGCGACCACCACTGCAACTTTTTTCTACCCAGTTCTTGGCAAGGAGCTGTCTATAGTATCGCCCACCTCTCGGTGGTGTTTTTGATCCCATCCCTCCTCATTATCCTCTTTTACAAGAAAGTAATTAAGTACATTTGGAGAATAGGCACAGACGGAATGACTGTCAGGAGGACAACAAATATAGTCCCAAGAACAAAAGTGAAAACCATCAAGATGTTCTTAATGTTAAACTCAATGTTTCTCCTGTCCTGTCTCCCTTTCTATATGGTACAGCTGTGGCACCCACAGGAAACAGACTACAGAAAGAGCTCCTTGGTTTTCCTGGTTGTCACCTGGATCTCTTTTAGTTCCTCAGCCTCTAAGCCAACCCTCTACTCCATCTATAATGCAAACTTCAGAAGGGGGATGAAAGAAACTTTTTGTATGTCTGCCATGAAATGCTACAGAAGCAATGCATACACCATCACCACCAGTTCCAGGATAGCAAAAAAAAATCATGTTGGTATTGCAGATATCCCAGCGACGGCCAAAAGTGTCACCAAAGACTCCACCTATGATGCTTTTAACAGAGAAGCCAAGGAAAGAAAGCTTGCCTGGCCTATTCCATCCAATCCCCCAAATACATTTGTCTAGTAGACTTCATTGCTTTGAAAAGCTACCACATACCCCCAGAAGAAGGAATCTTCTCTCCCTTTTGAACCAATGTATAGTTTCATATTTTTAACACAGGTTTTGGGGGGGGGGGAAGAGATGTTTTATTTTATTAAATGCTTTGGGTTTGATGTATTTGTTCTATTTCACTTCAGTTATCATGTTCTGCTTTGGGGAACTGCTCTTCTGGAACCAGGAGCAATGCTATTCTACAAAACAAGAGTCCTTATACTCTCTATCTGTAGGGGAAAAAAAAGGGAAAGAAAAAACACTGTTTGTATTAATCCTCACACAGGATGGGCCACAGCGTATAAATACCTAAATCCACCCAAAGCCATCTAAACTTCCTTCCATGTGAATTCCCTGTGAATACCATTGCACTGTGGTTGTCCCTCTTGTTGAGACCCCACAGGCAAGATGTCCATACATGGAGCCTGTTGGCCTCACTCTGAGCCTACTGACCTCATCAGTGGCAAAATTCCCACTGCCCTGGCAGGGTCAGCATCGGGCCGGCGCTGGATGCTTTTGCATCTCTGTCCTCGTGCCTCTCCAGAGGTCTCACAGGCCAAGCTGCCCAAGAAAACTCCCCTCCTTGGTCTCGTCCTCCTTGCCTCCTCTCAAGCTCCTTCTACACCCAGCCTGGTGCACGCATCCAGAAGCCAGGGCTGGGCACAGCCAGGGAGCAGACCTGCTGGGCAAAAGGAGCCCTGTGTGTGACAGGCACCCAGGGCCTCCTCACATCTGAAACTGAGTGTGTTCCCTGGCCTGCATCCCATCTGCTGAGACACAGCTGTGGCACTGCAGCAAAGAGTGGCCTGTCCCAAACATGAGCAGGAAAATGAGCTCTGCAGTCCCATGCTTGCCTGAGGGCATCCTCCACAGGGGTGTGTTTGAAGAGGTCCCTAATAGGTGTCCCAGAAGAGACAACCTGCCTGGGAGCTGTGGATGCAGGTGGAGGCAACTCCTGCTGCTCATTCTCTGCCAGCACGGTCCCAATGGGACTGGCTGGGGCTTCAGTCCTGCTGGAAAGAAGAACAACACCAGCTGTGCAAACTGGAGACAAGTGGAGAGAGGCAGGAGCTTCTTTGCACTTCCTTGAATGCCACAACAGTGACCAACTCATGAGAAATGGGCACTGATAAGTGTGCACGGGGTACACAGGCACCCCCACGCTGGCCCCAAAAAGGGTGACCTTCAGCTCCACCATCACGGGGCTGCAGGGCAGGGCAAGGCGGGGGGCAGGTGGGAGGTGTTGGGCTGAGAGGGCAGCTAGGCCAGCCCTACATCCCAGCTGAACAAGGGCATGGGGAGCCCATGTCCCTGTGGGCATGTACACCTTAGGGCCTCCCGCTTGAAGTGTGTACTGTAGAGGCAAACCTGGCTTACACCTATCATGAGGAGGAGGTAACAGCACGGTTACGTCCCAGAATCTGTATTTCAGCACTAGCTCAGAAATACAGACGTCACTTTAGCATCCAGGCAGGTGAAAAACATCATCTAAGAAGTAGATGGATTATTGATTGAGTCAGCGAGGCCCCCAAGTTCAACTATGATCCATCTGATAGCAAGCTAACAGGGCCACCATCTCCT
The DNA here is from genome assembly GCA_035584735.1 of Pseudotriccus pelzelni. Lineage (NCBI taxonomy): Eukaryota > Metazoa > Chordata > Aves > Passeriformes > Tyrannidae > Pseudotriccus > Pseudotriccus pelzelni. Next base: position 63,470,657 of record JAWMRA010000041.1, read on the forward strand.
TTCAACCTGGTTGCAACCTTTTTTTTTTGCCTTGTGCTCAGCAATCTGCTGATATTCACTACCTGCCTCTGAGCCGTCAAGGCTATGTGCGGTCAGTGCTTGGGAAAGGCAATGTCTGTAGAGGGGATGGAAAGAAGAAAGAAGGACTGCAAGGGTCTGGCAAGTAAAGAAGGGGGCCTACATGAGAGGAAAAGGAGGAAGGAGGGACTGTAAGCCAAGCCATTCTGATTTAAAATGAGCTGGGCTTGCACTCATCTGGCAGCCCCCGCAGCTCTGACAGTCTGCAGGTCATGTCAACAGAGAACTGCTGAGCTCAGAAGTTTTGCACATGCCAAGGCCAAGTCAAGGCACCCAGGTCCCTTCCCAGAGTTGGGCAAGACCAGTCTTTATCAGTGCCCTGGACGAGGGGACTGAGTGAGCCCTCAGCAGGTTTGCAGATTACACCAAGTTGTTTGGTATCCACTGGAGGGTAAGGAGGCTTTGCAGAGGGATCTGGACAGACTGGACTGATCAACCCAGGCCAGTTGTATGAGGTTCCACAAGGCAAAGTGCTGGGTCCTGCTCTTGGGTCACAACAACCCCATGCAGTGCTACAGGCTGGGGGAGGAGTGGCTGGAAAGTTGCCTGGTGGAAAAGGACCTGGTGGCCAGGACTAGGAAAAATTTCTGTAGTCATCTATACTTCCTGAAACAGAGGGCATTATTTTAACTTTTTTCTGTCCCCCAATTGTCAATCGCATTAATAAGAATTGGACTGAGTCTGTGTGGAGAACTTTGATTTATTTTTTTTTTCAGTTCTCACAGTATTGCCCAGAAGTACAGTAGCACACCCTCAGAAAACACAGATAACTACTTATCCACTAAAATAAGTCAGCACTAGCATCTGGTCGGTGAATTCCCCTTACTCTGTTGGATCAATGTGTTCTGTGTGCTGTAGCCCTGGAAGGTTCAGCCCAGAAGGCTGCCCCACCACTACCCTGCAAAGTTTTCCTTTTCCTCTTTTTACAATATTGACAAGAGAGTCAATCAGCCTGGAGGTCCATCCATCCATCCTAGCATTCTATTGTTTACTGTAGCCATTAGTGGGTGCTTGACGACAGTGTAGGAAGCAGAGAAGCTGCAAAGAGGACTCCTGGCACGTCCTTCCAGCCTCCAGCAGTCACTGGTAGGAATTAATACCCTCCACAGAGTAGCTGCCAAAAAGTTGTGCCATTCAGTAAACCCAGAGCAGGTGCGGAATGACCTAGTCACAAAGTCTGAAAGACAGGACAAACTGCCCCACTCTGCTTGCTCAGACCCCATCTGAGCAGATTTCAGGAGGTTTTTGCCTGAGAATCAAGGATTTTACCTCTTTTCAGTTGAGGATCTCAAGTGCTTTTTCCTTTTCTCTATTTTCTTCTCAACTAGCTCCAAAAAAGTTAATACATGGTGAATAGTCAGTCCCCATCCACTCTCTCTGTGCCAGTCTTGGGTTTGTAAATCTCTCATGTATTGTCTCAGTTATTTCTCTCCTGAATTGAGGAGTCTTATTATATTCTGTCATTTCTTGCCCAGAACAGATGAACCTCTCCTTGGAGCACCCTGATGTAGCCGGCAGAGCATGGCCAAACATCCTCAGGTCCAGGCTATCAGCAGGCATTTCACACTCCAGTCATCCTAAAAGCAGTGTGGACGCTGATCCCAAGTGTTAAACTAGGCAATAGAAGACAGTTTGCAGCTATCCCACCACATACTCCTGTTTCAAAATTTCAAGTTCCCTGCTGCTTAAAAGAGATATCCCTCAGAGAAGTATTATTTTTTTTATTCTGCTTTCAGAATGTGGCACACTTGGGGTCCTGTTCATGCCTGGAGCCTGAAAGTGCAGCAGTAGTAAAAGTTAATAGAACAAGAGCAGCAAGTACTACAGGGTGTAATAAAGATGCTCGAGAATCTCCCTTTTCCATCAGCAGGGAGCAGACATACATGTGTGTTGGAGCCCCAGGCTGACATCCTCTGAAGAGTCTCTTGTGCTGGCAGTGGAGAAACCCCTTTGTTGAGAAACAATCCTGCACATATGGTAGAAAACTTCCTTCCTCCTCTACAATACAAAGTATGGTTGTAAGAACCCTCACTGACCACAGGAACACTTCTAGTACGTATTTCATAGATTCAGAAATCCCCATTAAGTAAGTATCTGATATTTCTTGTAAAGCCGTTAGCAAAAAAAATTCCCATGAATTAGGAGATGAGAGGACCTTGAAAATGAGAAAAGACCGGTATTTTCTGTATGGTTCATATTCTGAGCCAGTTGTTTCTCCCTGAAAGATATGCCTAGTTTTTCTTTGCCATTTAGTTGCCTCTGACACAGTAAAATCAGATCTAGGGCCAGGTCAACTTTGCAACACTATTTTTAATGTTGGAGAATGTAACAACTGTATGCAACGAGTCCTTGCTCAGTTCTCCATTAAGCAGACACACGTTAAGTGGCAACTCCATCATTGCCATTTATTTTTGTTAATAAGCATCTTGCACTTGGAAATTACTATTACAAATTGTCAAATTATGTCCCTCTGTTTTTATTTCAGCAGAAAACTGGAATTTTGGTTAAACATATTTTAAAAGTTTCCAGCTGAAGTGGTGGAGGCTAGTGAAAAACAGAGAAACCCATTTTAGCTATTTTTCCCCCAGGCTCCCGGAGGTGATACTGAAGTGGCTGTCACACATTACTGGATGTAAATTTTGAAATCCCAGTGTAAGTGAGCTGCTGATTTCAGCTTTACAGAGCAGTCTCCAGACTCTTCAACCCCTCTGGTTACACAGAAGTCTTCTCTCTTAGAAGGACTCTGGTCAAAATTAATCCAAAATGGAAAACTAGAACCAAGAATCTCTCAGACTTTTGGGTACACCAAGCTTATTTTGGGACTTGTTTATCACCAGCCTGGTTTTCTGGGGAAGCAGGGCTTATGTAATTGTGTTTGCAGCCAGCCTGCATCAGCAACTCATGGACCCCTTTACCAATTCCAACACAATTTGAAAGGGAAGTCATAAAGCCAATGCAATTAACAAACGTAAGGCTGAGTGGACTAACCTATCCACTTGCAGGGGAAAGCAAAAGAGACTCTTTTTGTACTCTGAGAGCAGCACACCAGCCAGACAGCACGTGCCCCTGCTTATCCACCAGTCAACTGCAAGCATCCCTGAAGATCAGCCACAGCCTGGCTGTCTCCTACCCAGAGCAGGGCTCAGGGAGTCAGAGGGGAAAGGAAAGTGGATACTGAGTGAAGGAAGAGAAAGAATAAGGCAAAGATCACGAATTCAAAGGAAAACACGCTGTTGGGACTTCATAAACTGAACAACTTGCTTTATAGTGACACAGTCAGAATCCCTTCTCATGAGACTTTACCATGCAAACATTTCTCTAATTTCAGTGTATGAAAAGAGCACAACCAAATACATTAACAATATGAGACAAGAGGGAAAAAACATTCTTCATTCTTCATTCTTCATTCAAGTGTTGGTGCAAAAATAAAAAACACTAGTTATGCACTTCTGTAGGATTTAAGTGTATGATTATAAATGAACAAATTGGAGCAGTTTAAGAAGCTTCTGCCTTTCAGATGAGAAAAAAAACCTTGACTCTAAATAGGTGCAGTCCAGTCAAAGCCGAACAATCTTATGAAAACAGTGCTTCAGCGGCCCCAGCAATACCACAAATACTCTCTGTTGAAGATTACAGTATTTTAATCTTCAGTGATTAAAATAACAATTTAAAACGGCAATTCTGTCCAAGAAAACTTTGAATAGAAAAACAAAGCTGGTATACAGGTAGGAGGAGAGCTTAGAATCTTAGATTAATTGTTTAATGAAAAGCAACTCAAGTTCCATTTTTCTTTGGAGGACAGAAGAGGAGTTTGCAGGGGTTCAAGCTTTCAAATGTCACCTACCCACAGGACAAACAATTGCTGCCAAGCGCTGGCACCCACACTTGATTCTTTCTTGTAGCCTGATCACTGCAAGGGGAAACACTAGTAAGTCTTCCCTGACCCTTGCTATAGTAAAACTGCGCCCTCAAAAGCTCTCAAAGCTCTTTTGAAGGCGAGCGATCAGTGCCCAACGACAAAACAAAACTGGAGTGCATCAGTATTGATCCTCCATTCTACTCTTACCACCTCCATATAGATCTTCCAATCAAGCATGATAGAAAAATGGCACACATGGAAGAAATCAGCACTTAAAAGCATCACTGACAATTCCTGCACTTCTCTCCATCCTTTCTAATTAACTTGGAATTGCTACTTCATAAAATTCTCCCTGATGTCTGAAAACAGGTATATACTACTAAAGTCAGGGGAAAAGAAGTTTTACAGTAATAAAGACAATCATTTAAATCCATGTCAACAGGTGATAAAATTACAGCTGGTAGTAGTATTTCTGGCAGACCAAGGCAAAGCTGTGTTAACAACAGGCACATTTGTTTTGTTTCTATGCCTTATTTCATATAAAGAACATGATTCAGAAAAAAAATTGTAAGGTGAATGCAAGCAATCACAAGAGACCATTCATCATTCTGCCTACATTCTTTTATGAATACATTCACAGAACTGCAACTGTGCTCATTCCACAAGTAGTCCATGACAGAGGGATTAAAACAGATAACCTTTATAATTGTTCTTCAGCTGTCAGGCAGCCTTTTTTATCTGCCAGCATGTGTAGACAACATCAGCTCCATTACAGTGCCACTCATTTAGTGGCATTGGATTGAAACGATGACAACATTAAGTGGCTACTGAAAAAAAAAAATTACATAAATTCAAAAACCAGAAGTAGTTAACTGGTTGTTTCTCAAACACCCAGAGCAATCCTCTTCGGTTCCGTTGGTTACTATTAATAAAAAATTACTATTTTATTTCAGAAGGCAAGAACCCCCAAGAATAAAGTAATGAGAAACACACCTTGCTGAAGTGAGTGTTCACACTGATATATCCCTGACTGAGCCATCACCTTGAGAAGGTTTACTCAAATACTTGTCACAAGAGTCATTAGTCATCAGAAAGTCAGGCAATCCTCCTTCCCCTTTTGCTATCCAAGATCCCAGACAGGACCCCAGATTTAAATGGAAAACCAACACTGTTATTGTATGTACTTTGATGAAACATTTTCTCGTGATGTTCATGAGATAAAACCACTTTAGGCCAAAAGTATTAAAATTAATCCCCATCCCTAACTCCATAGGCTGTTCCAAGTGTGTAAACCTAAGCTAAACTTCTCCCATTGTTCGAAAGCACTGTCACTGCCGAAAATGCCAGGCAACCTAGAATTTTACAGAAATGCAAGTAACAGAGTCATCTAAATCCCAGTGTTTCAGGTGAAAGAAGGCTTACCGCTTTGGGAGGAGCAGAACTGTTTCAATACATGCCCAGCATCTGCAACTGAACAGCACTGCTATCTGCAAATGTTTCTGCCTTCTTCCTGATCATACAGCTTACCAGAAAAATGCTTGAGCAAGCAGAAGACACTCCGGGGTGAGCTGATACCAGCTCTGCTTGCACTCAGCTGAGAAACAAGAGGGTCCTGAGCTACAGAGAGTGATGATATTATTAAGAGCTGGCAGTGCAGAAGGGGTATTTACACTGATGTTACTGAGAGCTTGAATGTAGAAAGGGTACTCAGTGTGAGTTGGTGGGTGTGGTACAGAGTGTGTGCAGAGGCAGAAACAGCAGAGTAACTCATGTTTTTATACAGTCCTCTGGAAAAGGAACCCCTGGCAGCTCTTGAAAATAGCTGCCAGGCCACTTGGGGAAGAAGGGAGATTCACAGAATACCCTTTCTCTGTAGGAAAAAGGGAATGTGTACGCAAAGTGGATTTCAAAGTGGAGAGGAAAGAAAAAGCCCAGAAATGCAAAACAGAAAACACTGACCTAGCAACACGGCCGGATCTGTGTTCGATATGGAGTAGGAAAGAATTGTTCTTACATCAGCAGGCATTCACAGCATACCACATAAGGAGATGGTGAAGCTGGAGGCCACTGCTGGTATGCTCTACCACAAGAAGATAGAGCATTGCTGTTGCCAGTGCTGTAAAACTTGATCAAAATGTATTTTCAACATTGCCATGAGAAAGGAGGTATGGATACAAGCCACCCTTCGTGACAAGTTGTTTCTATTCACACTGAATACAGTCTCATGAAAACGCATTTTATAACCCACTCGCGGTCTTTTATTCACAAATATTTTTCATTAAAAGAATAACTATCAGCTGCAGCATAGTTAAGAACATCATCAATACCCACCCAAACATATAGAGATCATACACAAGAATTGCTTGAAGCAGCAATCAATGTTACCAGCATTGATTAAGCCAGTTGTGAGTTAATGCAGACATACCAAAAAGCTGAGTTAATCTTGTACTTCTTACAGAAGCAAAATTCTGCCTTCCAAGTGCTTTTTATGGAGGCAAAAAAGACACTGAAAATCACTTGTTTAGGTTTTTTAAATTGGTTGGGTTTTTTTTATGAAGTCCTGATGAAAATCATTAGCTGAACAAAGACAACATTTTCTAGTAGCAATTAAAATATTGCTCAGAGCCCCATCCAACCTGGTCTTGAACACATCCGGGGATGGGGCATCCGTAGCTTCTGTGGACAACCTGTGCCAGTGCCTCATCACCTTCACAGTAAAGAATTTTTTCCTAATGTCTAATCTAAAACTACGCTCTGTCAGTCTGAAGCCATTCCCTCCTGTCTTGCCACTACAGGCCTTTGTAAACTGCCCTTCTCCATCTTTCTGGTGGGCTCCCTTCAGGTACTGAAATGCCACAATACATATACACAAGTCTTTACTTTCCATAAATGTATTTATGCATCAGTTGAATTTTAGTCCACCAATGTGCTATTCTGTATGTGATACCTCAGACTTTACTGTGGATTAGAAGTCTGTGTTTTCTCTCACAAATTCACAACAGAGTCATATAAGAAATTCAGTTATTAAAGGAGAAATTAATGCTCAATGCCACTAGCAGCAGTAACTCACAAACTGGTATTTTGCCTTGCTTGCCTGCAACAGGGATTTCTACATCAGCTGATCCTCTGTCATTCATGCTTCAACTCTTAAGCATGAAGAGGACTACAGTTCTTATTTCAGGTTTGTCTCTGATTTCTCTGCATTTTGAGATTAGTCTCAAACATTTGGTTCTTATATTGACACTAATTTTATACGTAATTATAGAGATTATAATTTCTTGGACAGTAGCAACTGGAACTATGATCCCAAATGTTCTCCAGGTCTTCACAGGATTCCAGGAAAAACTTGATTCATTATTGATGTAGATTAATCTTCACCCTAAAATGTAAAAAGGAAAAAAAAGAAAAAATAGTCCATCACAGGCACTTTCTCAAAGTTAGCCAGGTTTCAGCTGACAAGAGAGAGAAAAGCTTTTTGAAATTTGTCTGATATGTGAAAAAACCCAAACCTCTGATATAAGTCAAAATAGTCTTTGAAAAGCACTTAACAGAATACTGATTTTTTGACAAACACTTATCAGATTATGAAAGCCAACTTTGATGGGTTTTGTTTTGTTTTTTACACATACTTTCAAAACGTTCTCAGCTAAGTGACAAAATTAAATGTATCCACTTCACTGTTTCAGGATTCTATTCACAAAGCATATAAAAAGACAAGACTTACTGCATGTTTTTCTTATGAAGCTGCCACTGTCTAGTACATCCTTGGGTTACATTCCCCAAAAGGATTAGTGTAACTCTACAGTGCTTACTCCATCATCATCAACTGAGTTCAGTCTCACTACACTTAACTGTAATTACAGTTCTAGTGTTGTTGTAAACACCAAATAGTACAGACAGCCTTTTCTGCATAGTTTCAGACTGCACAGTTTCCAAGAGGTACCTACCTTTAGCTGGGCAAATGGCTCTAGCTGAGCATTAGATTTCCATGGGAATTAGGAAAATGAAGTGTTTCCAGTATTTCCTTCCTTCAGCACTTGTGAGAGAGAACCAGCTGTGCTCACTAACTGCAGCAGACACGTGAGAAAGGCTGTACCCATTTTACACAAGGATAAGGCTGTACCATCCTCCATTATTTAGGGTACTAGATGAGACTCCTAGTCAGCGGACCTGGCTGTATCCCTTCTAGGAGCCACATCAGTGCGGACGAAGACTGTAAGCATTAGAGTAGCAAACAAATGTGAACCACGAACATTGTTTTCGAGGGGAACTGCTACACTTCAAGCTCTAAAATGAAGGGCTCCTGGAGGTCCAGCTAAGGCCAAAAAATTTATAACACAGCACGATCTGTCTATTGATTGAAGTCATGGAACTTTAATGATTGCTGCTGGGAATCCTACATTCTGTAATGAACTGCAGCATTTAGAGCAGATTGAAAAGCTACAGTTAGAGCCTGCAATGGTGTGTCTCATATTGTTGCTTGGAGGACAAACAACAAGACCATTTAAGATGATGTAGGCTGTAACATGCCTCCTGCCCATCCGCATGAAGTACAAAAAACCTGTTAGGACACGGGTGCCACTATCTGTGCCACAGAGCTGGGCTCAGGCTTGCCAAACACAATCCTGTAACGTCAACTGCCGATTAAGCCGAGAAGCAGAAGCTGCCATGATGAGGAAGAGAAAAAAAATGTTGCCCATCACAATGAGAAATTCTGACTCACTGTTTCCTTCAGAAAATTAAACTTTTTGCTGAGAGGCTTCTTGTTTGGTATCACGGCAAGTGAAACACAGAAAGAGGGAAGAAAGCAAACAAGGTATTCCTGGCAAGCTCAGAGCTGTGTCTGTCACATTACCTAATGCTGAGTGGACTTGTTCTTGTCACATACCATAACTCCCGTGCATGTTTTCTGCATTCCTGTTTCACAAAGACACTTAAGTATACACATAACATTTGAAATATATGTTTAATTACAATACATTGTTTACATCTGAAAGTAGACTGTGTAAGACTAACTCTAGCCCAAAGTAACACATTACACTTCTGGTATGATCACGTTACAAAATCCAACTAACAAGGTGCGCAGAGTGTGGTTCTGAACATTTGGCCGAGGACTTTTCTTCCTCCAGAAAACCGACATGCCAGCATTCAATACAGACAAAAATCCCCAAACTTCTGTGTTGTCTTTATTGCTATCTTTCAGGACAAACTGCAGTTCCAAACTTCAAACACACGAGGTGGATGACCGGGGTGGGGCAGGACATGGGCAACATTTATACCAATTGTTAACTAAGTGCATGCTTGGAGGGTCTAAAGAATAAACTTCAAACCATGCCTTAAGGTACAATATATAAGTGCTTAGAATGGAATTCTGGAAAAAATTGTGCTGTACACTGAAATTATTTTCAGTGATTCCAACCCATCTGGAATTGAGGCAACAGTAAACAGACCCAATTAGTTCAATAAAAAGAAGGCAACATTCACTCTAGCAAAGTCATTCATTATAATATTTATTCTAGGAAACAATGAAGAATACTTAAGATTAAAAAATGTTCCATGCATTTCAGAAAATACAGGGGAAAACATTGCCATAAACAAAACAGAATAAGCAAGCCAAACCCCCACGAAAAATTCAGAGAGCTCCACTCCCCACATTACATCATATGAATACAAAAAGCACATCCAGGAGAAAGAGCAGTCTGAAGAAAGTGGCAGCTTATCTGTAAAAAACCAGGATGAGTAAATCAGCCCATGAGAGTTTTGCCATTACCATAAAACCGATGCTCCTTGGTTTCCTTGCTACGAGTTCTTGGCATTATCTTTGGCTGGGAAACCAGGACAACACAGCAGAACCCATTTTAAGTTGCGGTCCAGGAAAGTACCAGAGCCCAGTAGCTCCAGAAAGATAGCAGGGCCCAATGGGTGAGAGGGAATGGCTGGAAGCAAGATGCAGGGACGTGCCTTGACTATCTTACCAGAAGTATGGCAGGTAGAAAATATATTCAGTGAAAGAAGTATGGGCAGAAGCAGGAAATATATCTAGTACCTCTCTTTAAGAATCCATATCACATATGCACATGCTGCATTACAGAAGGATGCTGACAGCAACATCTTCATTTAGGTTACAAATTACATTGCTATAAACCTTCTTACTGAAAGCTTTTGATCCAGTTCGTTCTCCTCGACCTACAGTACTCTGTTGGGCTTTATCAAAGTTGTTACAAAATCCTTCTTTTGCTTTTTACTTTACAGAATCTCCCAGACTCCCACAATGGTTAACAACCACATAACTACCAAAACCAGCCTAATTCTGGGCTCCGATATAAAAGCAGCCCCCATTTCATACTGGGAATTCCCAAAAGCTGCCATAGCTGTATTTGGGGAGGGTGGTGTAGCGAAAGAAAGAACAACGCTCCACTTACACAAGCACCGACTACCCCAAAAAGCCCCACTTCACACAGCCTTAGGAACACCATCAAAGAGTTTCATGTGGGGAGGAGCAGAGAGAAGACAGCAGACTGGGATCCTTGCCCCTGCATCTGGGGATGCATCCTCTTCTCAGAGCAGCATTCTTCTGCGAGCTACCAAGGTATCTCTGCTGCAGCGCGGAAGGTTCTGCATTGGCCTCCTGTGAGGGATGCACCACAGGGGAAGACTGTTATGGTTAAAAATGTGATTTTCATGTTGATTCTTTATTCAACATAAAGCTAGGAATTCCTATTTTTAAAAAAAAAAAATCAGTAGAGTGTAATCTAGCCTGTAGCACCAAATATTGCAAAATTAGAAGTACTAAGATATCAGATTGCCCATGCTACATCTTAACTCTCTCCCTTTGCATATATATACTTTATATCACATGATCTCTTCACCTTCCAATTCCCGGAATATTCCCTGGACAAACACAAATGAGTCAGAAAGCAGACTCCATAGGAAATCCTAAGTCCAGCATTTCTCACTTCTGAGTGCTTACAGCTACAATAACGGTTTTTTTATGAAGATTTTAAAATTCAGTTATGTTTTATGTGCTCCATTCACCTTGCATTAAGAAAACAGAAAATGCTGTAAAAGATTAGGGTCTCAGGTCTTCACAGGTCTTAGTGAAACACAAAGATTGAGTCCTCTTTTAAAATAACTGCCCAGCTTCCTATCTAGTGTAGTATCTGTGTTGTCCATGTAAACATTACACAGAGTCTTTGTACCACCCACAAAGCTCTTTGCTTCAATCAACTATTTGTGCCCCAAAGCACATCCTGATGTTTCTTCCTACACCACAGCCAGCCTCCTACACCACAAAAGATGTAAAAAAACCAGGAATTAAGCATAGGCTGAATACTTACAGGGATTGCTGCTGTTTGCTTCTGTCTTCCCAGCCTTAGCAAGTTTGGTTGAGTTCTGCTGTGCTTTGCCTTGCTCCTCTCCAGTTAGCAGGGCTTTTATTTCAGAGGGGATTTTCCCTTGGTCCATCGCCATGCACCACTGCTTGTACTGAAATATGCAAACACATTAGGCATTAGCAAACTGCCAGGATCACATTAGCAGACAAAACAGAGCTCTAATCTTTACCTTCCGGTATATTCATTTAAAGTCTGAATTTACTGAGCTGAAGCCTCTTACGAAACTGCAGAGCACTAATGAGCTAAGCACGTGTCCATGGTTGCATACCTGGCCTCAGCAAATCCTGTTTCAATCAATAAACTGCTACTCAGGGGCCATACTAGACAGAATACTGTAATTATTAAACAACATGGAACACTTTGTGCAATTTCTTGCTGCTGACATGCAAGAATACCGTTCCAGTTCATGGCCTATTAAAAACAAATATTTCACATGACTGTGCGGCTGATGGACTATTAAGAGGTCCTTTCGGATTGTGCAAGGCACACTTGCACCTCATGTGCCTTATTCCTAGCTCCCTCATCTTAAGTTCTTCACTGTCAAACCCAGAACCACACCAAAAAGCCTGTGGACAGCTGGCTGACTTTTCACCTGATCCTAAACGTATTCACTAATGCTGATTAGTCCTGTCTACTCCAACAAACCTAAAGGCGGGGCAAGGCAATATCCTCAGCTCCCATGAAATTTCAGTAGCATCTCAATATCACCGAGGAGCTCTGTTTGATTTCCAAATGAAACATTCCCTTTGGTTAATGCCACTTATTTGGCCAAGACACCCACCTTACATGTGCTGGAAAACAGGACAGCTGTGCAACCATTTCCACAGAGAGCATGCTGCAAGAATCAACTTCCCCAATTAGAAGCAATGACACACTGTGGATGTACGTTCCCCCTTGATATGTTAACTCATCTCTTTCCACCATCTACCTGTTTCTACATCTGTCAAAGGTTATTCAAAACAAACATTTCAAAGACAACAGACTCAAATGCAATGGCACTGTCTTTGCTTGCTTCCTGTTCAAAACCAGCAGATAACTTGTGACATGAAATCCATATTCTACACACCGAAGCAAGCAAACAGCTGGATGCATCTGATGTTTTGACACCTTGTGGCTAGCCAAATGCCACTGTCAGTCACTGCGATTTTGAGAAAAAATGCTCATGAGCAGAGGTCCCAAATAATATTGAGGATTAGGTTAAATGACAGTTTCTTACCATTTCAAGCTCTTCTCTGAGAGCGCAGATGGCTCGCTCTCTGCTTGAAACCAGCTCCTCCAGGTACTGGTACCTCAGCTTCTTCCTGGCTCGGCACTCTCTTGCACTCTGACGACTTCTTTCAAGTTTTGCCTTCAAATCTATTTTGGCCGGTTTACGACCTCGTTTGCCTGGTTTCTTTACCTTGCCTCCAACCACCTGGAAAGGAAGGGCACAATAAAGATCCTGTTCTGCAGAGGTAATACTGTAACCACGTGACTGCAACTACCCCGCGTCTCAAGTATAAAATCTTGCATACACATTCCCTGATTCTGGAGCGAGAGAGGAAATAAGAATGCTGACGTATGAAGTTTTCAATAACGGCATTAAAAAGAAAAGGGAGGGATGTAATTTCATAGTGAAGTAAGTGCTTAGACAGTCCTGTTGTAAATGCTACTAATCCGATTTGGAGCTCCACAAGATGGCTGAGGTTGGACCTCTGGAGGTCATCTGGACCAACCACTCCAGCTCAAGCAGGGCCAGCTGGGGCTAGTTGCCCAGGACCATGTCCAGATGAATTTTACATATCTCCAAGAAGGGAGGCTCCACAATCCCTCTTGGCCACCCATGCCAGTGCTCAATCACCCCCACAGTAAAAAAACCCAAACATTTCCTGATGTGCAGACGGACCCTCCTGTGTTGCAGTTTGTACCCACTGCCTCCGGTCCCACTTGTGCACCACTGAAGAAAGCTTTTCAGGTATTTGTACACCCTGATGAGATCCCCCTCTCCAGGATAGATGATCATGCCCTTTTCAGTCTTTCCTCCCAGGAGAGATGCTCTGGTCCCTTCATCATCTTAAAGGCCTTTTGCTGGACTCTCTCTGGTGTCTCCATTTCTCTATTGTACTGGGCAGCCCAGAACTGGACACACTACTTCAGATATCTAGGAGGGTATCTGGGACATTGAGGAGGCACAGTCAGCCTGTAGTGAAATTAGTTTAATATCACCAACAACTCATGCTCTAGTACTTGCCAGAAATATTAGAAAAATCATATTATCTAGAAATATTATAGTATGAATTTTAACATTTTATTTTAAAAAATATAATCAATATAATCCAAAACTTAGTTTTGGTGCAATCAACAGTTTCAGCCTACTCTAAAGATGAAGCTTGTCAGAATTATTCACTAGCCATCTGAGCTTACTCGGGCCATGCTTCTTTCAGAGGAATCTTCTGAGGAGTTTGTTTGGGTCCTCCCTCTGCTGCCTCTACTCCAGCAGTACCGAACCACTCTGACCATGACTGCCTTCAAAACATTATTACACAGCCTGGTGTGAGTCTCCTCGCACAACCTATCAGTGTTCAACTCTCCCTACGCGTAATTTAGATCTCCCTTCCACAAATAGAGCTCCCTAGTTTCTTGCCCTATGGAATGCAGATTTTTCAATCATTTCCCCCTCCTCTTTGTGGCTCCTTTTTAATAGGTCTGAAAACTTCTCTTGCTACAATAGCAATAATTTTTTTTTAAAAATGAATAGTTTCCTCTGTGTTTACTTTATGCTTCCACACCCAAATATTTCACTCTTAACATGGGAGCACGGCACAAGAAAATCTTAAATAGTGTCTGAAGCTTACTTCACTGGTCTTTGGGTAGTATCACCCTGTAAGCATTACATCAGCCACACACCCCAGCTCCCCTCTGAAGTGAGGGTTTCTCTTTTATTTGCATTCTGACCGCACTGTTTGAATGGAGGGGGTGTGGAGAAACACACCTAACACACACACACCTGCATAGAAGAATTCCTAGCGTTTCACCATACTGTATACAGACAGGACTTTTTCTAACAGGCAGTATTCAAAACATCAGAGTTCATCATAAAAAAAAGGCACTTTTACTGCGTAATGCTACAAAATAAGTAATTTTCAATATTCAAAGAAGTCACTTGTTCTACAAACTTACCAGGCTGTAATAAAAACAGTAACTTAGTGAATTGATGTGCTAGAATGAAGATGGGGAAAAAAAGGATTATACAATTGAGCCTATTCTTTCTTTGGAAAGTGAGACAACAATCACATGCCAACATAATCCTACCCTCTCTGTATTGCCTCTCCTAATTTATTCAGGAGTAGCTGCCTACCATAAGCACATGAAGGAACAGAAAGTACTTAATGGACATCTATGATAATGAAACAAACAACACATTCAAAGAGCAGAGGAAAAAAAATAAAGGTCTTTTACACTTTAACTGCTGAATACAGTTTGAATAATCCACTCACTCCATTAGGGTGCTCTCCTTACGATTTTCTAGTTCAGAAAATGTAATCTGGTTCAAAGTAGGATAAAAGTAACCAGCCCCAGCCAAGGCAGGGGGAAGAAGCATCAAAGAAAGGAAAGTGACTGCCCCCTTTCGGGTGTGTCAAATGCAGCTCTGTACTCTCATGGAAACACACTCACAGGTGTGCGTGGTATGATCTATATTCCCAGCTCAGCTGGAGGTAGAAATTCACAATCTTCCAGTTTGGGCTGCAGGCACTCACAATTTGCTATCTATTACTATTTGCACTTGGAAGATTTCTGGATATTACATTATACATTACAATCAAAGTATTTCAGTTCTTGAAGACTTTTAGAGCACCTGAGGTTTTTCTGTGCCAATGCAAGGTAGTACAAAGTTAATCTTTGAATTCAAGAGCTAGATAAGGTCTTGTAGAGAGGTACACTTCAGCTCTCTTAAAAAACCTTTGCCAATGAGTGCTGACCCTCTAGAACTAGAGTGAGTTGGCTTTTAAGGCTGGAGCCCCAGCACACCCCACACTGTTGTATGAACAAAACAACTCGAGTCTTAGTCCAGCACAGGAGCAGTCACGTCCATGCCCTTTCACCACAATGTCAGTCAGGTGAAGAGTTCCCACCACGTTGTATCTCATACGCAGCGAGTTAAAGACTGCTTAGCACATTGCAAATTCATCCTGGATCCACCATCACCAATAAATTGCTTTCCCTTTAGTCACTCCAGAGAGCTTTCTACAGATAGGTGTACTAATTGCTCTTGCTCCAAGATCTTTTACTAGTGCAGCAATCCTGCACACAAGCTCTCTTATGGCCGGAGAAAGGCTTGTACATGCTGGGTTTTTGACCCTAATAATCTCACTTCACACCATCCCTAAAGAACTCTGTCTTTATGGCTCTCAGACTTCGCCATATAATTAAGCACCGACCTGCAAAGTTGGTTTGGTAAGCCATTTAATCAAATCCTGCATCATCATCACTTTTCCCTCACCAATATTGAAAAGCTCCTGCCGTAACCTTAAGCAACCCAGCTGGGGAAAAAAAAAGGCCTGGGAAATCCTTTGCCCCCATCCAACATTACCATATCCCCCTGGCTTCCAAGTCATCTTTGCCTACTCAGTTGTTATGCTGATGTGACAGAAAGAAGACAAAGCAGAAGTGACAGTTGATGTTGAATATGGCAACAGACCAAGAAATAAGCAGGCAAACATTTTTTGTCCCTTTGTATTCCTCTGGAGTTCATAAAGGGATGTGATCTATTAGCATTCAGCAGTAGGAATTTGGGGTTTTTTCACGGAGTGATGAGTCATAAGCAATCAAGACCCAGAACATCATCATATATATATAAAATATGTATAAATATATAAATATAAATATATATATATAAAATTTGACACAGAAATACTAGTAATGACATGCATTAGTTAGATATATGACCAAGCCCCACTTCAGTTCACTCAGACTTCAGAAAATGGAAACCCATAATTCTTTCCCCAAGGCACGCGGTGTGATTCTTGGGCTGTCCAGCACAGGGCCAGGAGTTGGACTGGATGATCCTGATTCCAGCTCAGCATATTCTATGGTTCTAAGATTTTCTTTTTAATACAGTACCTAGATCATAACCTCATTCTTATCTGCCATCAGTGTTCAAGCACAAAGTTATTTCACCTGGAATTGGAAATAGCTGCAATTACTTGACCTGACATAGAAACTCCCTGACATTTCTGTATTTTTTTATTAGAAGGATGCAGCAGCTACAAACACACTTCCAGAATGCATGAGGGAGAGTCCTCCTTAGAAGTGAGATGCACACATAATACAGTCACTAGCACTCACAACCCTGAGGAACTGAGCCCCTCGGATAGAAGATTTCGGTAAAGCGGCCTCATTGTGGTATCTGCAGGTGTCAAACAATTCAGCAGATTAAAACAACACTATCTGAAGTGTTGAAGCAATTCTGATTAGATTGACCAGCAGCTTGGAGTTCATTCACCAATAAACAAGCAGTTCCATCAAACAACAGTTGAGATCCAGCTGAAAGAATCATCCTAAGTGGACCCTTCATTGCATAAGCAGCTGAAGGTACAGGTCTGCAGAATTTAACTTAACATGGAGCTGATGACCATATACAGAATATATATAAAATTGTAAAAATGACTAGTAAGAAATAAAACCTAAGTGCAGCATTACAGTAGAGGGGAGAGGAATCTGTTCACGCTTACAAATATTTTCTCAAAATCTGACAGCAAACGAAGTTAGTCACTAGTCTGCTAATAAAGACGAAGTTTTCTGATCTTCCAATTCAAAGCATACCACTTACAGCAGCAGTAGAAAACCCAGCTGGAAAGTATGATTGTTATTACTCCATTGCATGACATTTTATATGCCTAACATAGATTTGACTTTCACTAGCAGACGAAATGCTTCCCGTAACTATCCAAAAATGTGAGATACTATTTAGTGAGCAAACACTGTATGTCTTAAGCAGATATGCCAACAGACATCTATCTTAAAACCCTAATGATACAAAGTGATTAGTGTACTAAGAATGTCATCTTTAGCACAAATGCATAAAGACGGCCTTTGCTGCAAAGTCTATTTAAAAAAGCATAAGCTAAGAATAAATATCAAGCGTTTTCAGAAGGTGTTACACCGGCACCCAGAAGTCAAGATGGGTAAGTGTTAGGGTTCAGGGCAGCAATCACCCATCATCTTCCTGCTCAAGAGGTGAGTGTCCTCCTCTTCCCCCAAGGAAGGACGTACAGCCTCACACATGGAAACATGTCCACCAACGTGTCGTACTCATTCTGCCAGTTCACACTAAGAGGAACCAGGCACTTCTTTAAACCTGTCTCTGTTAGAGCTCAGAACAGACACAGGGATGGTCAGCTAACTCTACCACGTATATTCTCCTAGTTCAGTGCAACAATGAAATAAAACTGCTCTAGCTATTTTTATAGGGTTTAAGCTCATCCATTTTACTAATTCATTGAAAATATGAGCAGACGTCTCCAACTGAGTGACGCTGAACAGAAGGTTTTTACAGGGAATGCTCTGGCAATACTTATTTGGGTAATTAACTTTTCAGTTTATAGCCAGAAATGAGAAATAAAAAAAGGTTTAACATCAGATCACTTTTGTTATTACAGTGAAATTAAAAACAAGCAAACAAAAACCAAACCACCATCAAAAAAAGTTGGGGTTGCCCTCTGTTATTACAAATACTGTTGCCTTGTACAGAAAAGATAGCTTTAATTTTCAAAAAGTTTAGATGAAATGTATTTTTCTTCAAAAATAAATTGAACTAAACCAAAATATCAATGATTAGATTGAGTTTTAAGAAAAAAGTGCCTTTTGGAGACAAATATATTTTAAATGTTATTTTTAATTTAAAGTGAGATTTGGGGAGTTAAAAATGTGTAGTGCAGCATTCTTAATGTTAGCAGTGGAATGTAGTAATTGATTCCTTTTTTGAAGGGGAATGAAAATTTAATGAAATGCACCCAACAGTTTTTTTAAATGCCTTGTTAGTTCAAGGCAGATACTTATATGTTTGGATATACAAAGGAAGGCTTAGGAAAACTTTTTGTTACCCAGTTCTGATGACAATAAACAGGTCCATTCTTCAGATTTTTGAGACAGTAGATCTCAATCTCATGGACTTTTAGTTCCAGGTCAATTTCTCAACTTTGAAGGGATTAGCTCTTGGTGTTTGGCTTTCTTTTGCTTGTGAATAAACTGCTGCATCCTCTAAATGAAGAAGAAAATTCCTTTAATCTTGTAAAAGAGGCAGTGGCTGTTTAAAGCCAGGTCTCCAGCTCAGACTGTTTGCTCTTCATCAGGCTGGTTCCAGGGACTTGGGCAAGGATGTTGATCTTGAAGTCTAACTTCTTCTAAACTTCCACAAACTTGCAATGTGTGAAGTGAAAGAAAAGGCTTTAAATAGGTAAGCTCAGAGTGCTTTTAGGTGTTACCCGAGTCTGACAAATCAAGCTGTCAGATAAACTGTTTATACGGGGCATTTACATTTCTGGATTGAGCATCTGTTGATGCCTTGCTTTGGTGTTCATACAGCCTTTCCATTTTCAGGGAGTGCTTGGTGTTAGAGCAGGGGAAGGTCCACTGCAAAAGGCTGCACACAAGGAGTTGCGTTACTTTCTACAAGCCAACCTCTGAAATATCAAATACTCATTCCTGTCTGGTCCTGAGTCATAACTGTGGGGATACAGATGTTCCTTGGAGGAAGTGTGGGAGCAAGGCAGATGTGAAATCTTGTGCTTAAAATAGAGAGCCTGATGAGCCTTCATCCATGAGATGACTTATAGCAGGTGACTGGCTGTGATACTTGCTGTTGTGTGGGATCACAGAGCGAGTGATCTCCCAGGCAATCCTGGAATCTCCTCTGGGTAATACTTTGAATGCCACAGCAGGGACTGAGAGCTAGTGTGGCGTGACCTTAGTTGTTAAGGAGGTGGGCTGCTAGGTTTTTACCCTTCAGGGCTTTTTCAGAATAGATTTGCAATGTGCTGGAGAAGTTTTCCACCCAGGGTCATATCTGAATATAAAGTGTTTTCACTGCTGCTTGCTTGGCAGTATAAAACCTAAGCAGCTTTGGTTATAATTTTATATGAGCAATTTTAAGTCATTAAATGTTTTAAGAAGGTGCTACAAAAAATTGCAGTTAGCTATATAAAACTTTATTTTAATGGTTACCAAGTGGAGTTATCAGCTAACAAAAATATGCAAAATACTTCTTACCCGAGCTCAAACTCTCTGCTTCCCAGTGTATATAACAAATACATATTAAGTTATATGTAGTCTTCCAAACGAACCAAGTAATTTCACCTATAAAGGTTGAAACTACTGTAAGAGTTCCTCCTTTTTCCTGAGTCTAAATACTTCACAGGTGCATGAGTGTTGTTTTAACAGGAATTAATTGCCAAGGAACAGCTTCATCACTAAACTCTTTCCCTTACACAGTCAATAACTCAAACCACAGCAAGAAGTGAGACCAGTAGCTGAACAAGCCTTAGTTTCAAGGAAGGTCTACAGGAAAAAAGAAGGTCATACTTTGGGTTTGGTTTGGGGGGTTTTTTTGCGTGCATAATTTAAGACCATCCTTCAGAACTGAAACACTGAATTTTTCTAGATCTGACGTTCAGCTATTCTCACTCTTTCTGTTTCTTTCCAATTGAAGGAATATGTTAACAAGAACCATTTTTCTAATGCTCTCCTAAACCAGATAAGGCTAAATTAAAGTGTACAATGAATTAGGGCAAACATTACAGCATGCAAGGCCAATACTAAATTATTTATGTCATGCAGATGAAGGAAAACACTGAACTTGAGTTCAGACAGCTACAGAATGGTTACTTCACAACTAATGAAATTTAGTTATCTCTGTTCTTACAGGGAAATTCCTTTCATAGTTGTTCAGTTCGCAGAAGAGACTCCAGTTAGGCATACCAACCCCCTCAATAAGGAGGAAAGCATGACTCAGAGGAACTTTTAGGAGATTTCAAGGACACACTGGCTCAAGCTGTAAGACCGCAGTGGCTACAAAATGAGGTATAAATACTGCTCGCCTCATCCTGACACACCAACCTGCAATGGGAAGAGCCCTCCCAAGAGAAATGGCATCTCTTGGATGGAGTCACCAAACCCTTAGGGCAACCTGCAGTCTCCCGATTTGCCCTAGCCCATGTCTGGAGCTTTAAGGAAGCCCCAGGAGTAGCATCCAAGAGCCGCAAGCAAAGGAAAGGCAAGGGGCAACCCCTCCCTCCTGGCGGTTGCAGCGAGCAGAGCCCTCCGAGAGAAGATTTCAGCCGGCTCCCTGCACCAAGAGCCTCGCCGGCTGCCCTCAGCTCCGGCTCCAAGGCGGGCCCCGCAGGCCCTTACCTTGCTGTCATCCATGTGTGCCGCCACGAGCCCGCCGCGCCGCAGCCCGAGCCCGGCAGAGCCGCCCGCCCGCAGCCCCGGCGGACAGACAGACAGACAGACAGACAGCCGGCGGACGGTCAGACAGACAGCCGACGCTCAGCACACCGCAGGGCCGCCCGCGGCCGCCGCCATCATCCCTCGCCGCCCTGTTTGTTTACAGCCGACGGGCGCGGGGGGCGCCGGCAGAGCGATGCGCGCTGGGAAGTGTAGTCCTGCCCGGCCCCGCCGCCACTCCGATGGGGGCGAGGAGAACTACAACTCCCAGCAGGCCCAGCAGGGGAGCGACGAGAGGATTGGCCCTCGCCTATCCAAGCCGGGGAACTACGTTTCCCAGGAGGTCCCGCCACTGCTTGATGTACTATTTGGTGAGTTTTTGGCCTTTTTTCCTAACGCGCCGTCCCGCGGCAGCTCAGCGGCCGCCCCGGCAGCTCTGTAACCGTGTCCCCGCCGGCAACTCTGCCCTCGCCAGCCCCTGGGCAGCGTTGCAGAGCCACGGACTTGACTTGTGATGGCTTGAGCATTAGATAAACGAGAAAAAAAAACCAAACCGCAGAACAACAAATCGAGTCTTCTGCTGTTGTGTGCCTTGCTTTACCCTAAGAGTCCCTGAAGGGAGAACCAAGCGTTCCAAGCCACCTGGACGCTGCATGGTGTACCGAGCTCCTCAGCTACCCCAGGGCTGAAGCGGTCCCTGTAAATCCTTTGAGAGTACCCGGGTGCCTCTCATTTTCCTATCGACACGTGGCAGATAATGTTAATATTGAATGCTTGATGCAAAGCCAAGCCATGCATCGTCCTGTGTCTTGTCCTACCCCCAGGTCCCTTGAAATCAGGCTTCTGCTTGCTCGAAAGACACATGTAGGCCAGTGAACAATTTCGTAAACATGGTCAATGTTTCAAGTTGGCAGTGAAACCTGAAGCTAGGCGTGTTTCATGTTGCTGCATGTTTCTTTTTATTCATGCAACTCTATTCACAGGAGTTTCCCATGATTTAATCTCTCTTACATGCAATTGTTAGGGCTAAAGGCTTTGTCATGGGATTTTCCCCCTGAATCACAGACCTTCCTCTTGGAAGGACATGCCTTCTAGATGGCAGAGACAAAGCACTTTCAGCAGCTTTTTTTCTCTGTAAGCTTATATGCTTTTCAGTTGCCAAAGAGAAGGCAGTTTGCTCACTTTGTATTTGCCTGTCCAAAACCAGTGAATCAGTTCTGGCAACTCCCCTCTGAAATAATAGTAATAAAAAAGCAGGGATGATCAGTATGTTAAGCAGGAAGCGCCAGCTAATAAAGTAGCAGGAATAGCTCACTATGAGCTTGCCTAGGTTGACTTCTGTGATCCCTCCACTATCTTTGCTTTCAGATTCTTCAAGAAGATGGTGTGGTGCCTCATATCGCCTTTGGCACTGTCCTGGGGCAATAAAGCGAGCTCTAAAAGTCAGTTGGGGGTTTCCCCGGTGAAGGGAAATATTGAGTGGCAAAGAGCCAACATAGCTCACTTAGGCAACCCTCTGTTGCAACATGAGTTCAGGAAGGAGATTAGACAGAGCCCTGATGCTGATTCAGAAAGACCAGAATCCTTTTAACCAGCGAATTAAAGTTATAGCTGTACCTTTTCTTTCCACTAGATTATGCCACACTGCTCCTGCTTTATATCACTTACAAAGCAGACCTCAGCTTCAAACTAGGACAAGCACAAGCTCCCTGCCTAAGCACTCAAGAGCTTCTATATTTTAGCACAGAACAACTCAAAATAGGCATTTCAGTCTGCTTTTCTACTATGGTTACGCTGTCCCCCTGGATGAATATGGACATGCCAGTTGAGTGGGAGTCTGTCAGAAAGAACAATTGTGAATGAAACCGAATATATGCACATATACAGAGCACATAAGATTATGACATTTTAAACCGATTTCAACAGCTGGAAGTACTACTTCTTTACACAGCATATAGTGAACTGTTGGAGTTTACTGCCAATAGAACACTGTAAGGCAGAGAGTACAGCAAGTTCAAAAAAAGATTAGATATGTGTATGTCTCATAAAGAGGTACTAAGGGGATGTATTCTCCATCATCCCTAAACTAACTGGGATACTGGGGATGTATGAGAGGAACAGATGTATGAGAGAGCAGAAAAAGGCCAAGTTCACATATTCTCCCTAAAAACTGTCTCCTCTTAAGGACCAGTAGTCTTACTCAGAAGGTCTTTTTTTGTTGTTGTCTGACAAGTCGCCATTTTGACCCCCAAAGACTCACAAATGATAAGATTTTAAAGTAAAACTTCCTTGGTTAAAGTAAAGGCAGGTGACCAACTCATCCTCCCTAACTGCTGTTTTTCCTAGTAAGTGATCGTTCCTAAGTGATTCTCTGTGACATCCTCATGGTTTTATTGCTAAACCATAGTGATGTACACCAAAGAAATACCATATTGGATTAAACCCAGTGCCACAAATCATCTTATGCAATATCTATTGGCAGGTTCCTGCTGAAAATTAGTTATATTTATTAAAAGAAGGGCTGTGCTTCTGAGATCCAGAGAGACTTTGAAGTATAGAAACAAAGTGGGTTCAGGCAATGTAGTGACAATCAGCATATAGTTTAAATGTCACTGCTTATGTCAGTGTGACTTAAAAAGATATATAACTCACAGGGTGATTTTGCACCATGTGCTCATATTTGCAGTGATGTCGATAGATCCTAAGAGGGTATTTATTCTCTCTAGAACTGTAAATGTTTTAATTTGGGCAATTCAAAATCTGTTCCTCTGAAAGCCTGCCTGAAATAAGAATAAATCTTGCAAGGTTTTGGTATAAAGGCTCAGCATTTTACTGAAATTGCTCCACTGTACATTTATGGAGTCTTTAGAGATTCAGAGCCTTTGAGATTAGTTCACCTATGGATATAAAGGCAAAGATTAACATATTTTCTTGTTTGTTTTCCAAATGTACTGAGATGCTAATTGCTTTAATAGAGATGCTAACTCATTTGCCATGGGGCAAAGACTGCATGAACAGCTTGTCTTTCAATCCCTTGAGATTTTGGAGGTCTTTTTGTAGAACTGATAGAGAAATTGCAATTTTCTACATCCTTTAATCTGACACCCAAGAAACATTTCTGAAAATGCAAAAAATTCTTTGTCTTTTGGTTCGTGGAGTCTGTTGATACTGAGACAGAGAACACCTTTAACTTTTCATTTATACTCATCAGTAAAAGTATTTGTCAACAAAGAGTGACAAAAAAATGTTTATTTACATAATATTCTATATCTTATTGGGTTTTTATATAACTATGGTAAAAGTATACCAGTTTATTGGTTTGGATTTTTTCTTTTCATTAGAGAAATCAGCTGTCTGTTGTAAAGCTCTGGAAGACCTGGTAAACACATGAACAGCACATGCTCACGAGTACATCGATTGATCACCTCCATTGGTGATGATTAAAAGAAAATTCTATTTAAAATAAAAGCTCTTTGAAAGCTGGCTTTTGAATCTAATCAGTGTTTGGAAGAAGCACAGCACATTGAAAACCTGATCTGCAACTATTTCCTATACACTGTGTTAATTAAATGTTGATAAGGGGGTTACTTTCATATTTGCTAAATGTTCTACTTTGTGGCAAGATGAGGGCCTTCTGTAGCTGCAAATGCTTGAAGTCAGATCTACAGGGGGAGTTCTTCCTGTTTAGCTATTGCAAATGTACTTCTAAAGTAAAATGGACTCAAAATAAGATAATTTGGAATAATCAGCTTTTGTCCTGTGCATACACACACGCAGAAAAGTTACAGCTTTATCTGGCCAAACTAACTTTCCCACATAAGCAAAATCTTGAGACAGTGCTCATGATGCTTTTATATTGCTGAAGGGATAGACTATGGGTAAATTAAAATATTGCATGAAAATGCTCATGCTGCAGTTGGAAAGGAGCTACTTCATATTTTCTAGCTAGCGGAAGGGAGAAAAAGAAGTCAGATGATCACACACATGATTGGTAATTCCAAATATGATATGTGAGGAAAACCAGGAATGGTTCAAAAACTTATTTGAAAAACACGGGCTTCGTGCAAAATTTAAACTAAATATAAGAATCCGAGAACCACAGAGCAAGACAAACAAATCACTGATTAAGAAGATGACAAATAGTGGGTTAAAGTTCAATGAGGTGCACAAGTGAATAAAATTTAATCTTGTTCCAAAACAACAAACAAACAGAGCAGCACAATATGCCACGTTCAGGAATGTGAGAGCCATGTTGTATCTGGCACTCGAACAACAGAGAATTATTGCTGCTGATATGGTAATTGCAGAGGTACAGAAAAAAAGTGGGTGGATCATGTGAAATTCATGAAATACTTGAGGTGAACTTACAGCAGGATTAGTCTTTTAATTGTGTACATTGATCTCTATGCACAACTGGTTTACTAAAAAGGCATATTGTTCATTCTCAAGAGGTTTAAAAATCCACTTCAGCTCGGTGTCTTATTCTTTTGGGTCATAAGATATTTTGCAACGTGCTCCTCCCCTTTGGCCTACGCAAACAAATATGCCTGCATAGCCATACCTACTAGAGCCAGCCAAATTCTGGCCATTCTGGTAAGAGCTTTTCTGGTTGCTTTCCACAACACATAAAATGATTTTAAACAGTTTTGTCCAGACCCAGGTTCTGTGGCATGGGCTGTGCTTACATGCAAAACATTTACTAATCTAAGTCTGATACTGTTGTCTTGTCCAAGGGCATAAACAAGGTTTCTGCATAGCTTAAGCAAAAATTGAAGGACTTGCCTGGCAAGCTGGATCTGCACCGTAACTGGGTCAGAGGACTTCCATGATGACCGTAACTACTTTCAGAAATGCCATTGTCCCTCACATGGAGGGTCGGGTCATCAAATACAGCACTTTTCCCTGGTCTGCACTGGTCAGCCCATCTGGAGTCAGCATCATATCAGCTGATTTCTGTTTTGCAATTGTATTTAAGAGTATTGGACTTCCTAGTATTGTTGTAACTACTGATGAGCTGTGTATTTGTGTTTAATGAGATTTGTGTTTAATGAGGCTGCTCAGGTGAACAGAAGTTATTTACAGGATCAAAAGCTGCACCACAAGAAGTGTCATATTAATTTGTAATAAATGTAGATGAGGAACACACTCCTGGATAACACACAGTTGTTCACAGGGCTATTTCAAGGAAACAGGCAAAATATGCAGCAGATTATTAGGAGCTGGCAGGCTGCCTGCCTTGCTGATCCACACAGGGGAAATAAAAGTGTGTTGTTTCAGAAACACACAGAAAAAAAGCACAGCTACCCTCCCAGTACCTAAAAGGGGCTACAAGAGAGCTGAAGAGAGACTTTTTACAAGGGCATGTAGTGATAGGTCAAGGGGGAATGGTTTTAAACTGACATAGAGTGGGTTTAGATTAGATATTTGGAAGAAATTGTTTACTGTGAGGGTGGTGAGGCCCTGGCAAAGGTTGCCCAGAGATGCTGTGGATACCTCATCCCTGGAAGTGTTCAAGGTCGTTGGATGGGGCCCTGGGCAACCTGGTCTAGTTGCTCACTTTGGCCTTGACGTCACTAGAAGAAACAGCACTTAAATTCGCAAGTCAGACTGCTAGTTCACAAATGATCATATCAAAAATCTAACAATCAAGAAGATTGACTACAAATGCACATAAATATCTACTAGTTTTCTTATTCACATATCTATATATAAAATAGTTGCAAGCTCAAAACTATCTCTGACTTGAAACCATAAATGATTTATGGCAACTGTTTGAAGATTTGGAGCATTAGCTGCAATTATAAGATCAAAATTAGAAAATATTGACTAGTTTGCAAAAAGCATTAAAGTACAAGATGAGGGCAGGGGTGGGCTGTGTGTGTATTCCCCCATGTCTAAAAGGACCATAATTTAAAAACTACACATTAAACTTTTTTTTCTTTTAAATTTTACAATACTTTTAAACAAATTTCAGACAAGACTGATCCAATGTAAGAAGGAAATGGGCTTTGTGAAACACTAGCACTGAAATTGAGTTACCTGGTTTTTTGAGCAAGTGGTCTTTTTTTTTTTTTACTTCTTTCTCAGGATTTCCCTTTAGAATTTGGGACTGGTGACCATCCTGTCCCTCCAGTACTAGGAAGTGACACCAGAGTTTCAGAAAACTGTTCAAAATATCTTGCTTCATGTACGTCCCCACTGTCTCGTGTTACAAACCACTGATGGCCAGACCGTACAGGGAGTTCTGCACGCAGCAGAAGCTGTCTGTGGCACTGTGCCCCTTTCCTATGTGGTCTCTGGCAGGTTTGCTGTCAGATCCAGGAACAGTACATTAGAGGTTACTAATTCCTGAATGGCTCCCCCTCTACAGGTCTCCATGAGGGTCCACTAGTGGTTTCTGCTGAGGCACATCTCTACAAAAGTGCTAAATGATGCTATGAGGTAATTCAAGGGTCGTAAACCAAGAGCAAGAGGAGCTTTCATCCTCTCCACAATATCTTGAGATCCACAGCTCTGTGTTTACAAATGGGACATTTAGGAGTTTTCTCCAAATATTTTCTGTGACTTTAAGGCCCAGGTTAAGCTACAGGAGAAAGACTGATATACATACGCAGTGTCGATGCCCATGTTAGGTGTTTGTTTGGTTTCAAAGACATCTTCAGAAGCTGATTTAAAACATTTACATCGGTCAAAATCACTGAAACTTAGAGGTAAGTAGATAATTATAGATGCTGTGAACAGACCCGTCGGTAGTCATTTCATAGAACCAAATGATGTCACACTACAGAATAGCTTTGCCATCATTTTGACAGGCGTTTTATAAAAAGAAATGCAGGTGGCGGATTTTCATGTGTGTTTGTTGTAGATATTGTTTGGTTTATACCATCTCCAGTTCTTCATGTGAATGAGTTTTTTATTAACCAACTGCTACAGTGTCAGGTATAAATATTAACCAAGGAAGCAATGAATCTATACAAAGATTGACAGCTGTTTGCTAAATGTTCACTTTGGTTGCACATATATAGTCCTTAGCTCTCTAATGACTTGTCCTACTGCAAGAAGCATCAGCCTCACCACCTCTGCCTTTGTTAACATCCTTTAAATGTCTAGCTATGTCAGGGACAAAATACCCTATTGCTGAATATGAGTTGAGTCTGCTATGGAAAATTTTCCCCTGACAGTGTCAGAAACGTTATTCAGAGTCCCACAGATAGCTACAGCATTCTTAAATGGAATACAGCTCACACTTTTCCCCCTTTAATGTGTTCAGCAGACAGGTGACAACCCAACTGCTGGGAAGTTCCTAGGTATTTATATCCTTTAACTCTCAAATGATATTAACAACTAATAGGAAATGCCATGCACTGAGTATATGAATAATGTTCCCATTAATCAATCTTCCAAAATAAACTATTTGTAGCTACTACACTGTAGCTGTTTGCAGATAGGTGTACTAAAAAAGCAAGCTCAATTCATATCAGCTCTGCTCCATGTGGAGCTTTATGGGCAGAATCCCTTACAAGTTCATTCCTTTTCCGGATGTGCTTTGGCCAGGGACAAGACAGACTCACAAATGTAGAATAACACCAAGACACAATTGTCTGCTTTCTGGTGTCAGCATTTGACACCCACTTAGACATAATTTTCAACTGAGTATAGAAGCTGCGAGGAAATGAAAAATGAGGTCTTTAGTTGCTCTAAACTAGCAATCAGCCCCAGCATGTTTTAGAGACAAATGGGATTTTGAAAATGAAGTCCAAACAAAACAAATGACTTTTTGATCATTTTTAAACAATTTAGATGGCTTTGTTGCTTGGTCTTTGGATGTTTTTTGCTTAACATTTCATAATCTGTCTGCACAACTGAGAAGAAATGAGTATAATACATCCCTTTTGCACCACTCTAGAAGTGTTAAGAAACCTTTAACTGGAAGTAAATATACCCCGTGCAGCTACACTGTCGACCTATGAACAGCTATGAAGAGTGAGGTGTGTAATTCAGAATAAGACTCTGGGATTTTTTTAAAGATACATTTGCTTTTGCATTTGTTCCTATGGATTTTGTTGTTGTTGTTGAAGGATGTTATAACTTCATTCCTTAAATTACATATATATGGCCTTGACTCATTTTATTCCAGGGCCTTTTTTCACACCCCTACCTATGTGAAAGGACGTAATGTGATTTGCTACCATAAAAATATCCAAATGCTAAGCACAACAACTTTTATCAATCCAGTAAAATTCAGCAGCCATGCTGCATCATAGGCATGCCACTGAGAGACAAAGTAGAGAGAGGATGAGTATGTTTTTACAACCACTGAGACTAATCAGTTAAAACACATTATGTATTATCATACAGTTATTGTGGAGTCTCTCTTCAACATAAATTCAAGCTTTTTTGTAAACTTTATATGTGTATGTGTTACTTTAGTAATTTTTACAGTAAATTCATATTCAGTAACCTAGCTTTAAAATGTTTGGTCTAGCAATAATGAGATTAACAATAGCTATTTACAATATTTACAATTACAATAGCTATATTTTTGAAGAACTGACTTCCTCCTGAAAAGCTCCTAAAAATGTAAACACATAAAATTATACACTGAAATTTCATAATAATGACAGGACTATTTTAACGTCTGACAGATAAATTTTCAGCCAGGGATATTGATGCACTGAGATTTCTCAATGTAAAATAAGAAGACAAGATACAGGAATCATAAATGCCCCCTCTATACCACATAATAAATTAAGTTGGAAAGGATCCCTGGAAGCCAGCTGGTCTAACTCCCTCTACACAGCAGAGCCAATCTCAACATTAAATCCAACTCCAAAGTTAGATCATGTTGCTCAGAACCTTGTCCATTCCAGCACTTGACTATCTCCAGTGAGAGGGAAACCCCAGGCACATCTTCCAGTGTTTGACCACCCTCAGTCTAAAGAGCTCTTTTCTACTGTCAGATGGCAAATGTCAACCTAATGACTGTCGAAGAGTAGCTTGCTCTACTTCTGTTGGATTAGCAAGATGCACTGGCTCATGTTGCGTTATAACACTGCCAGATCCACAGCAAGGATCACAGCAAGAAGCAGAGGGTAGGAAACTGTGATCTAGAGCATCACCTGATAGGTGGGCTCAAAACCAAGGCACCTGTTTGCATCTTCTCAAGCTCTGAGAATGCCACTGACACACTGGTTCTGTACCAACTGCTGTGCATCCTTTTTTCTATTTTGCCATCTCCTCTCCGGTGGTTGAAGTCTTTGCTAGTTCACATGCAGTTAACCAAACAGAAACCACACTCTCCTTTCAGTGACATCCAGATTACAGCAGTGGTGCAACTGCATCCTGATCTCCTGCTGACATTATATGGTAAGAAGGTATTTGAAATGAATCATCAATTATAATAGCCATTTTTCTTAAACTGTAGCTGACATCATTTAATTGTAGGTACTAGTACAAAATAACAGATGAATAAACATATAATTTCTGCAACTTAGTAATTAGACAGGCCCTTTGAAGAGGGGCTCCTTTTTCCTTTTATATTCTGGAACTCAAATTGCATTTACCCTTTTCCCATAAAAGTCTCCACTGACTGGCTCACAAAAGACTGCGTCTCACATGTTCCTGTGTAGGAAGATCTTCTGAGCTTTCACAGCTGCCGAGAAAAAATGCCATGGAAAGTCATGTCCTCTGCTTGAAACTCCACCTCTTAAAAAGCCCTCTGCCCCATCTGATTTCATAATACCCCTTTAGATTTTACGTGGTCATGAAGAGGCACATTCTTCAGCATAAATTTATCTGGAACTCATCAGCATTTGATCAATGGCTTGAAACAATTTTTAATGACTGGAGAGTCAACAAGCCAAATTTATATATTTTAAGTACGCTATGCAGCTTCAAATAAGTCATGAGAATTCTGAGGCAGACCTTTACAAAGAAAATAAAGCATTTTATCTGTAGCCCTGTGCTTTACCCTCATTGACCTTCTTCCCTTCTTTTTGCAGGCCAAACACAACCCAGGGTTTTAAATGTTTCTAATATGTTAATGATTCTTCCCTGGCTAAAAGGAGAACAAGTGGCAAACTGCTTTGAAGCATAAATGTTCTTGCAAGATTTTCAACTCTTTCGTAGAGCGAGAAGAGTTGTACCCATACCTAATACACAGAAGCCAGGTTGTTCCTGAGCATCAGAAAGGTAGTCAAGAAGACAATATAAAAATAAACCAGCAGTCCTTCACCTCACCTCCACCTTGCATCTAAGTAAAAAAAAGAAAAAAAAAAAGACACACTCTGCAATTTTCACATGATTCTTTTCCCTCTAACCTGATATTTCCACCTGTTTTTCTTGACAAACTCTGCTTTCTGTTGTTGACAATTGGGCTAGTATTAGACTGACAATTTTCTGTGCATTCAACAAATTAAGATACTGTTCCGAGTTAACAGTCTTTTTTCCTAAGAATCTATTTTTACTGTAAGGCCAAAATATTGATGTTCTGGGTGTTATCCACGTAAAAGTTTACATGACTGAAAGCTTATAAATGCAGGTCATTGTGGTGCTATGCCCTTCTTTCCCACATCATCAACTAACAGTAATTAACTTGGTTTTCTTTCCCATTTTAGAAATCAAGTTTATTTTTCATGTCCATCATGGGTTTGTCTGTCTTTTCCTTTTTTGATATTAGGCTCTTTTTATCTGTTAAGTACATTTTAATGATTCCATGGAATAAAAGTCTATCTCTCTCATAATCCATTTGAATACCAAAGTAGTTTCACTTGCATATTACTGCAACACCCAAACTGCATCTTAGAAAGAAAATAAAAAGTAACCTATCAAATCCACAATGTTTAGGTTACCTGTAGGTGCCTACCTGTTAGAGGTAGGCAGAAGCAACAGAATGGGTCAGGAGAAATGGTGAAGACTCTAAAACTGTCACAAAATTTCCCCTCCCATGTACGTATCTTGAAAAGAAAAATATTTTAAAACAAGTAAATATAAATAAACTGGCCTTTGTTACCACAGGTTATACATTCTCTTTCTACATTGGGACTTTTAAACTATTCTCCTGATTGTGAACTTACTTTAGCATGCTGTCAATGCAGTAACTTTGTACTTACTGGTTTATATTGACCCAAATGACATTTCACGTATCACAACTTCTAATCATTTTATGAATGCTATCCTTTTTTTTTTTTTTTTTTGTATCCTTGGTACTCTTAGGAAAATACTTCACAGGAAATTTAAAATGCATTTAAGGCTGGTAATTACTATATCCCACTTCGTTTAAAGTATTCAAAAACTTAAAAAGGAGGATATGAATAGTCAAAGACCTCATACATTTTATGTGGCCTTCATAACAAACACAAATACATTTTACTTCTGATTCCTCACTGGCCACGAACAAAACATGAACATACAAAACTACTCTCCAGATAGTATAAATTAGCATAGCAACTGAAGTGTTAGTTGAGCAATGATGATTTACACCATCTGTGCTTACAGCCCATTACCGGTTGATTTCAATAGAAGTATACCAGCCTACAGACAAGTGACTAACAGTGAGTAAGAGCTAAAAGTAAGTGAGGTGGGTGTTTATTGTGACAACTATCTTAATTTCTGGAACGTGTTTGTGATTTATTTTTTTTTTTATGTATGAGCTTTTTTGTTGGTTTTATTTAAATATTTTCTCTTTAGATATACAGAAAAGTGAGAAATGTTACTAGTTAAGTTTTTCAGTTGCTGTAGATTCGTCTGAACTTGCTGTTTCTTGAAAGCAGTATTTCATTAATCTGTTTCCTGGTGACAACATGTTATTATGCTCCTTTTCTGTAAATAATATTTATTATGATCTCCAATTTCAAATGCCTCCTCAAAACTCAATCATGCTGTTTTATTCAGAAGTGGCCTGACTGTGACTTTTTTCTGTTTAAGAAGATTAGAATGTATCAAAACCCCTTAATCTTCAAAAAGACCATTCATAGAACCAGAAATTGTTATTTCTTCCTTTATTTTTTCTGTCTTCTATTGTATATCTCACTTATAGCTTCTGTATGTGTGTGTCTCTCTGTTTGCAGACTAAGCCAACAAACTTTTGTGCAAGTGCTTAATTTTAATAAATCTGCCTGCTTATGTAAGTTAAAAAAAAAAGTTACTATTTCTTTTGTGAGATGGAAGAGAGGAGAGGGGAAAGAATGAGTTAGTGGTTAGATTTGGAATTTAAGAGAACTTGATTCAGTTCTCTGATCAGCAACTGTCTTGCCATACTATCTAGGATGCATTACTTTATCTTAATAAGTCAGTCTTATATCCATAAAACATGGATTCATGATACTCTGTCCCACAAAAGACTTGCAAAAATAAAGAGGACTCAGAAACTATAGGGATAGGAATTATGTAATTTCCTGTTGAGTAATGAATATAGGGTTTATGAAGTAAGAAGATACAGGGAAGCAGGCAGCTGAAGCTCTCTTTCCCTTTTTTTCTGGACTTCCTGCTTCTCTGCTTCCTGTAATTCTCCCTTTCTCTTCCACTGCTCCAAATCACCCACTGTTGTCCTACAGAGAATAAGAATATTGCTTCATTTTGTCCTAAATTCCTCCCAACTGAACCTAGGCGTCTCCACTTGCATACCAACTCTAGCTCATTTGATGTGCTATGAATCTGGCAATCCTAGAGAAGTTACAGGGAAGTAGAAGTACGAAAACTATCTGCAGTGACAAACTCATGAGGCTATTCTTATTTAACCATTTTCCAGAGGGATAGAGCTTCCCAAAGTATGATGCACACATGGAAGGGAAGGAAGGGAAGAATAGGGAGATACTGGGTGTTCTCAACTCACTGTTTTCCCCTGAGCATTGCTACCTGGCACCCTACATCTCTGATGCCTGCATTTCTCATGCTACTCCAATTCATCCTCTCTAGACTGAGTTCTGTGATCTCTGACTGATCTCCAGCTACAAACTTTTCTCCCTCTTCTGCTCTTTCCGCACTCTCAGTCCAACATCTTCTATTCATTCTATTGGTTTCCAAATCCTCGTGTTCCCATTGCTGCTCTCTTACAAACCTGAGCTACTCTTACTGCTGTACCCTGCTCTACATGCCAACAAAGCTAGTGGTATCTAAAAATGCTATGTTTCAATGTGGGTATCTTGGCAACACTTCTACTTTTAAATACTCTGAGAAAGTGTTGGTAGCAGTCTGCTCTGAAAGCAGATTAGGCCAAACTACCCACTGCCCCTGAAGCTGTCCACGAAAAGATCATCAACTCACTTCCCGTCTTGGGTTTCCCCTAATTCAATATAGCCAAAACAAACCAGTGCAGCTGACTTCTACTATTTGAACTGCTTAAGCTACTCTGGTTGACTTTGGCCAAAACAAGTTTGGGAGGGATTGAGTGAGCAGCTTATAGGTAGACAGGGAGGTGGTAACCTTTGGTAGAGGACAGCCGTGGAGTAAGTGGGAGCTGTCTGGGAATGGTAACCTCTTTAACAACTCCACTTCGGCCAGTGGAGGAAGTGAGCACCTACAAGGGGATTTTAAAGCATAGTAAATTCTGTGCTTAAAGATCACTTCTCAGTTATTTCGCAAGACGTTTCTCTGGCAAACCACTCCTTTCCACTGTGCAGAAAAAACGATGACGTTACTCAGGCTGTCGTTCATGTTTCCCCTGTTTAATCGCTGCTAACTGATTAACTAAGTGAAGTGCCACAACATCCATTAGCTGGAAAAGGAACAAAAAGCTATGCCAGCTTTTACAAATAAAGAAAGGGAAACCTTTGTAAACAAGGTGCATGATCTCCAGCTCTTGAAAGTAACAACCTATTCCCCCTCCCTGCCCTCCCAGGAATAGGGGCAGTGAAGGGTGACACACTTGCAGTGTCAAAGTTTGAGGGCTGTTGCACAGCCTGTTGGATAGCCACCATAATATATTTTGCCCTTGTTTTACCCCATATAGACACCTCTGGTCTTCTTATCTCATGAGCTCGATAAGGAGGCACAAGAAAGAATGCTAACTTTAACTCTTTCAGTACCATTTTGTCAAAAAGAACCAGTGAGCTGAAGCCAAAAAACACATCGACAGAAATGTAGCAAAAATACGTTTCATAAAATGGATGGATCTTTGAAAACTCAGGAGGGAAGGTCAGCAGCCAGGGACACCTACAAGGTTGGGTACTCCCTTTTCAAGATGGTTCAGGTGTTTGCCAAACTACTGCCTGACTCTCCCTGCTTTGCGCCTGCAGTTGAGATCATTTCGAAGAGCCTGCTGGGCAAGTGCTAGGGAGGACTGAAAGGCTTTCAAGGGGGGAAAAAAAGGGTTAAGCTGTACATGCAAAATAGTTCCTGCTCCTACAAGAGGCATCTCAGCTCACACTTTGTCCGTTGCAAACAGGAGGTAAAGAACACGGCTCCTGCTCTCACTGAGGCAAGGTCTGATGCTGCCTTGTTTGAGTCTTCCTAATTTCTTCTGTTTGTGTCTTCAGGTTAGCAACAAGCCTGTCCAGTTTAACCCTGCAATGTTCTTCCAGATCAGATTCTCAGCTCAAGCTCGGCTGCAAAGAAAAAGTTCTTCTTAGTAACAATTTCAACATGCAGGAACTGTGATATCACTGGTTTAGTCGCATCTTTTATTACATTAGGAAAAAGAAATAACCTGACTCTATATTGAAAAAGCTTTAATTTGCTGTTCTAGTACAGACTCTTCTGTATATATCCTTTTTTTCAGCTAAAAAGAAAACCACTTCAAAAAAATCACAAATACTTCTTATTCTTACGATTTTGCAGTCAGGAAACTTCTACAGTCCCAAAATTTAAAAAAAACCAACAAACCAGTTACATAAGGCGTTACTGAGTTGAGATGACAAAAGAGAAGGGAGAACTTAAATGCCTTTCCTCCTCACCACACACCTCTCTCCACTGCTCCCCACTTCTCTTTGTGAGGATAACTGTGCTGGAACTATTTGTTCCTGCACTTTTCTGATCTGAATAAGCTGGGGCACTGGCCGTTACCTCCAGTTTCTCTGGCACGCTCTCCGATCCCCTTCATCAAAATGGGTCAGTTCTAGCTCTCTTAACCACGAGTTAATTGTGCAGATTTTTAATACTGTGGGCACTTTGGGGGCTTGTGAAAGGCATCTTTGGGGCCACTGGTTAATTGAGACAAAAGGGCAAAACTGCTCTTCAGCTACCGGAAGACAGACACGTGCAAAATAGTGAACAGACCGATGTTAATTGCTTTACCATAATTTCTTCACTGCTTTTGATCTTTTGTCTCTGCCTTACGGAGCTTGGGCTTCTCTCTCTCTCCTGCATGCTTTGCAGTCCATTGCACAGGATGTGACTGTTCAGTATGAGTGCCAACAAGGCTTCCTCATGAGGGACAGCTCACAGCTCCTTAACACTGGGACCTTCATCAAGGTCGTTCTTGGTCAATTTTGCCAGAACAGAGCCCACCACCATATAATTTGTTCTGAGTTGCCTGCTTCCTGAAACAGCAACCACACAAACTGTGATATTCGTGTGCCTTTCCGAAGGTACTTTGTTTGAAGAGATAGCCACCAAGAACAAAGGACCCATGCAGTTAATTCTTTTCTCTCATGCTGTCTTCCAAGGGTTTCTGGCACAGGGATCCAAAGGCCATCAGAGGTGACTGACTGCAGTTTGGTGTGCAAGATGTCCTGCGCATCCAGCAGCGCTGGCAGGCTCCCTGTAGTGATGATGCCTCTGAGGAAGAAAGAGCACTGCAGAATATTCTGGTGTACCTACCTGCAAGAGGGATGTGTAAGACAGATGGGACCCATCCAACCCCTCGCTAGTCCAGGTTGGTACTAGCCATAGCAAATAGGTATTACAACAAAAAGCTTCTGTGTAACTGTGCAGACTTTCACTTTTTTCGAGTTATTGGCTGCAGATTTTTTTTTTTTTTTATTTGACAAGGTTATTTAAAGGGCGAAGGCCCTCAACGTTCCACGTGGCCCACAGGGTGCTCTGCCCACATCAAGTGAAGGGAACCGGGTGACGTTTAAGGTCCCATTTCTTCCCTGAACCGCTCCGTGATTACGTGATTCCCCGACACCACCACTGGAAGAACTGACGCCTTAACACTCTAGCAGATCAGCATCGCACCGCACAGCGCCATACGGCGAAGGCAGGCCAGACCGACATTCACGGAGCCCCCCCGGGCCGCCCGTCCCCTCAGCTGGCGGCACCGCGGGCAGCGGGGCCGGAGGGGCGGCCGAGGCGGGGCGGTCCCTGCCGAGAGGGGGCCGGCAAAAGGAGCGAGGGCGGCCGGGCGGAGAAGCGCCTCGGGGGCGGCCCGGTCGAATGGCTGCGCGGCCCCGGCCCCGCCCAGGGGCGGCCCGGGGGGGGCAGCGCGTTCCCCTCGGTGACAGCTGGGGCGGCCGGAGCGCCCCGCCCGCCGCGACCGCCTGTCCGCGCTGCCTCCGTGTCCCCCCGCAGGGATCCTCGCTCCCCCGCTCCTCCTCTTTCTCCTTCACCCT
>JAWMRA010000041.1:63508052-63619409 GCA_035584735.1 Pseudotriccus pelzelni
CCCCCTCCCCGGTCTGAGTTCATTCACTGGGATTGGTTTCAAATGACGCCATCGCTTTATTTTTACACCGATGACCTCATCCCAGCAGCTTGAAGTTTACTGACCAGCAGAACTCTTTCCCTCGTTCGTTCCTCTCCTTGCGCCTGCTCTTCCCGGGTGTTTGTCGTCCTTTCGGTCATTCTGGGAACCGAAGGCTTTAAAAAAAAAACACACACCAAAAAAACCGAACAAAAAGACCAAACACACACACAAAACCTCCTGACCCCCAAACTTTTCCCCTCCTCCCTAGCTTTTCAGTGTGTGTCCCCCTCATCACTGTCCCCTTTTAATTTTTTTCTAGCCATCTTGGTGGGGGGTGGGGGAAGGAGAAGGAAAGTGAAAAAAAAAGAGCTCCAAAGCTCCAAATGTTTCCTTTTTCTGGTCCTCTCCCCTCCCACCTTCACGCTTCCCACTCTTAAAAAAAAAAAAAAAGGAGCCGAATATATTCTTTTCTGTCCTTTTTTAATTTTAAAATTGCTGAGGTTTGGTTGGTTTTTGATTTCGTTGTGTTTTCTTATTGAAGAAGAAGGAAAAAGAGGAGCTTTCCCAGCGGTTGGAAGGAGGCAAAGTTGTTCCGGGCGGCAGCGGCGAGGCTGGTGGCAATTAGTTTCATCCTCGCCGAGGGGACAGACGGACAGGCGGGGGGTGACACAGTAAGTGCCGGGAGGAGCGCACAGACCCCCGAACCGGGGCCGCCCCGTGGAAGCCAAGCCGGGAGGGGGGCGAGGGGCGCTGGGGGGAGCCGGGCACGGCCGGGCCGGGCCGGGCTGGGCGGGGAGAAGCAGGAGGAGGGGGAGGGAGGTGAGGGAGAGGCGGGCGGTGGGAGCTCTCCCTCCCTCCTTCCCTCCCTCCCTCCTCCCGCATGCCCTTCCCCGCCGCCCCCTCACCTCCGGAGCAGAGCGCCCGAAGTGGACAGGTCGCTGCTCTGGCCCGGGCAGGCTCCGGCCGCTTGCGCAGGTGGTAAGAACGGGGGTGTGAGAGGGAGGGGGGTACGGCACAGGCACGGCACCGCGCTCCCCTACCTGCCGCCGGCCCCCTGCTGCCCGCCGCCGCTCCTGCCTCCCCGTCCCTTCCTTTTCCACTCTCCCGACATCCACCTGCCTCTCCTCGGGAGAGGAGGAAGCCGGGCGCTGTTCGTGCCCGGGCCGGAGGCAGCGGCGGCTGGATAGAAGGATGGGTAGGAGCCCGCTGGGTGCCCCGCAGAGGGTTCGGGGGGTGCTGCTCAGGCGCGGCGTGCGCGGCTGCCTTGCTAAACTTAGCCGAGAGCGCTGGCTCCGAACAGGCTCTCCGCTGCTTAAAATGGTCGGGGATGCTTCAAAGCCCCCGAGGGCTACCGACGAAATGTTGAAGTTCTGCCTTCGACTTGGAAAACGTTTAAATTGAGGCGGTTGACAAAATGGAGGGCTGCCGCGGCGTCCAGGAGTGAGGCAAATTGCAAATTGTTAACCTGGCATCGCGTTCGCTCCGGCTTCCAGCTCGGCGGCTGGCGCCGGGACGCGGCCTGTGACAGATCGCCGGTCCCAGCTTTGTTTCCCACCCCCCCAGCCCGAGAAAGCGGCGGGATGCGGAGCTGAGCGCGCATCGGTGCCTGCCGAACCAGGTGTATGGGATGTGCCTGTTGCAAAGCCTGACCAATGGCAGGATTTTTCAGCGGCCAAAACCCAGTTGGTTAGTTGTCAGATGAAAAGCTGACAAGGTGTTTTGTTTGTTTTGTTGTTTGGGTTTTTTTTTAGAAAAGAAAAGCCAGAAGATTCTACTTTCTTTAATTGTCTTTTGAGCTGGTTGTAATAGAAAATCGATCTTTTTGGTTTTCCTTCAAATAAACAGTGTAATCAAGTGAGCTGTATTGTATAACTTTTTTTGTTCAAACGTTTGGTGTATACCCACCAGAAAAAACAGATCTATGCTGGTTTTGAAAACTAAAAGCGTATTAAACGGTTCCTCTTTGCAAGGGTGTGTGTTGGGGTCTTAAAAGAAACAAACCCAACCAAACCCCCCAAATGATTTTGTAATCCTTGTTTTGAGATTTGTGTTATTCCTGGCAGTGTGTAGTTTGGTAGGTACAGAGTTTATGAAGTCACAACTGACTAAACAGGAGTTGGTTTAGACTCTTGTGTTTTGAGGGGAGGTGGAAAAATAGTAAGTCTTAATTTCTTTTTATGGTGTTCATCCCACTGCCCATTGGAGATTGAAGCATTCGTCACAGTTGTTTATGTTGGTTGTCTGGGAGTTTCTGCTCAAATGTGGAGCAAGTATGCAACAGGGAGGTGTACGCGTATTTTTAGCTTTCATTTTTAATGACAAAAGATACAAAGAATAGTGATGTTCACAAGTCAGTCCTGTGTTTACTGAGTATGCTTATTAGTATTTTGAGGATGGAAACTATAAAAAATATCTGAGGTGTAAAAATTCTGGACATTATGCTTGTTACAGTAAGTCTTAATACACAATTTAAAAGTCTCTTTTTAAATTAACAGAGAAGTAAAAACAGCAGAGAAGGTGCTTTATGGTTTAATACATGTGGAAAGGTCCAGAAAACCAACCCAAGCATTTGAAAATGCAACATGTTGTATAGAGATACCTAAATACATCCCTGCTCAAGTAGCTCTGTTTTTGTTAGCTATCTAAGCAGATATAATGAAACAAAATCGCACCAGAAAAACTTCTGTGGAAGACAGTGAGCTCAATTATTCTTGTTTCTGTAAAATGCAAGCTCTTCTTTCAGCAAAGGCAGCTACTCTGGCAAGGATATTTGCTTTTAGCTAGAATACCTTCAACTGCCCGTAGGAATGATATTGGCAGAAGCTGTGCAGGAATGCGTTAAATGGATCTCGCTAGGATCTCTCTCTCCCGAGCCAGTCCCAGCCCCTCTGGGGTCGGTTCCAGCCCATGGGAGGAGCTGTGGTTGTATCTGCCATGTGCCTGTGTACCTTCCTTGGCAAAATGACTCTGCCCTGAGAGTCGTGTGCTGCTGTACTCGTAGGGTGAGTGAAGTCACACGGAGTTACTAGAAATTGGATGATGAGAGGGCTCAGTCAGTCTTGTGCTTATCAGGTTAGTGAAACACATAGGCCTTACGAAGTGCTCAAAGGCTAAATTCAGGCTCTGTTCTAGACCTTCGTAAGAAGTGCCAAGTAGACAAATTAGCCCTTGATTTCTGTTACTTGCATTAATCTGCAGGTGATCTCTGCTCTGGTGCATTGGGCAGTAGGAGATGTGTGCAGGGTGAGAGCTTTGCTTAGTCACCTGCCTTTTCAAAGTTTGACGCCTTCACCAGTTTTCACTGTTTTCAAAATACAGTTTTTCTAAGATATACAATAAGCACAGCCATTTTTCCCCTCTCAAAAAAAAAAAAAAAAGAGGCAGGATTATAGCTTTCATTTTACATTATGTCTGTTGAATTTTCTGTGACTTTCTTTTCTTTTTCCTTTCCTATAACAGCAGTCAGGAAAGCATTATAGATATTCTTCAAGTGCTGACAGTCCTTAATAGCCAGATGGCATAGAGTACTTACTGTCAAAGGATGAGGTGTGGAAGGATTGACACATCCCTTGCTTTTTCTTTTCCACTTTTTTTCACCGCTAGAAAGAAACGAGGGTTTGGCCTGCGACTCCAGTGAATCTGCCACTATGGATTTGTTGTTATGATAATGACTAAATGCTTCTTGCAATCTTGCAGTTTTTTGTGCTTGGTTGTGTAATGGTATGTCCATGATTATTAAAGAAGAATTATCCAGATGCTGTTTTTATTGGGTAGTAGAAAAGTAAGCATGTCCCTAATGTGTTAAATAGTACATTCACTTTCCTTACATTTCTTCAGGGATTGCTTCCAGAACTAGTGTTGTGGCATGGATTTTCTGTAGAGTATTTTAAATACCAGTATCTAGATATCATATCAGTATCAGTAATATTTCTCTGGTTTCCTTGGTATCCCCTTCATAAACAAAGGATAATGCATCATTCTTTAGGGCTGTCAGTTGCACATGTGGCCTCTACTTTCTGCACAAATCAAAAGCCACAGGTGGTGGCTGGCCTGGTGCTATGTACACCAAGATGTTGTCCTGGACTAAAGCTAGCAATTAACTGAAGATCAGGAGTCATTTGCATGAAGATAAAATGAACGCTGTAACTTCAGGCTGCTTCGTAGCTGTTGCTTGGGGGACCTTATCCTCAGGATTTGTTCGCTCCTATAACAGTATCCCCACCCTGATACCAAATTGTGAGCAAACCTGCTCAGGAGCAAGGTAGGAGGCTGAGATGCCCTGTGCTGCTGTAGTATACCTGCTGTCTGAAGATATTCGTGGCAATAGGTCAGTTTGTATCACCACTTCTCTACTCCACGTGTGCTGATCTTCAGATTGGTATTATTTGGAGCTTGTTAGCTCCAAACAGCAAATCTCTATTATAGTTACTCTGTAACTTCCTGTAACATGTGAAGGAAGCCAAAAATACACATTAATGGTAACGTTTGGAATTTTAACTTCTAGGTTTACATAGTTTTAATCTGAGCAGTTCTTGGTTTGCTTATAGACAGGGCCTGTTGGCAGCTATCACGGTCTCCAGTGGAGATGATGTTGGCCACCAGTGAATTCCTCACCAGTCAAAGAAAATCTGCATCTGGGGTGTGTATATGGAGGACAAGAGGGAAGATGGGCGTGAGTTCAAGGCCTTGTGTTTCCTTTTGCTTCGCTATGTGGTCTGCCGTTGAGCCAAGACTGACCTACTCGGAATTGGCTCTGGGAAGGCTGGCAGCTTTCCATGTCATGTCCCTATGAAATGCTCCAGCAGCTGAAAAAAAAAAAAAAAAACAGAAACAACAAACCCAACCAAAATTAATAATTGGGCAAGCTAGAGGGGAAAGGGTGCTGTTTCAATGATGAGAGGTTTCTGGTGGGGCTGTGGGGATTCAGCAAGGACCTTCCCAAGCTCCCATGGTGCTGTTTTTCTGAGTTTTCACTGCCCGAAGCTGTAACATATATGAAAGGAACTCCTGAGACAAGGTTCTTTCTTGAGGTGAATTCAGTTATCTCTGCTCTTTCTTGGTTAAAATTGGACAAATATATTGCCAGTCATTTATACAGCTTTTCTTTAAGTGTGTTCTTGGAACTTTTTCCCTGTGTAGTATGATTTTTCATGCTGTTCCTCATAAACTAGGATCAGTTCTTTGCACAGACTTCTTCAGGTACATTTGCGCTCTTGTTTGGTTTCAAGCTGAAGATACAAACTTTTATAATTTGTTTAGCAAATAAAGATACAAAAGTAGAGGTGTGCAGAGGCTTTCATCAGTTGAGAATCAATGTAATTTTTTCTCCTTAAGATCTTTTTACATGCTAGCCAGAGCGATAGTCGGCTAAAATTACGTGAAAAAAATTCTTCATAAAATCATAACTGTGTTCCATTACATTAGTTTGGCAGAAAACTGACACATTTTATAATATTGGGAGTGAAATAGTGTTACCCATTTTCATTGTGCTTGACTTGATTTTGCTTTGCTATAGTAATCTGTGAATTGAGCCGGTTGACTAAATGATAGATCAGTGGCTTGTAAAGATAGTCTCTTTTTAGACATCCATGCCTGCTAGTCTGATGTTTTTTACATTACCGAAGGCATTGTGGGAGGCAAAAAAATGAGTCTCAGTGTAGTCTCACTGGAATGAGAACTTTACAGAGAGCATAAACCGAGGAGGACAACGGGGACTAATTGTATGAAATTCCTTTTATGCACACGTTCTTGAGTTTGAATAACTAATATGTATTCAGCCTGCTGTATTAGAAGGCTTTGGCTCTGCATGTGTAGCAGAGGTGTTGCTCTCAAAATAGGAAAGAAACTCTCCCTTCTTCCACACTATTCCAAACAAAATTGATTTAGTACTGTGTTTTGCTCCTGCTGAACCCCTAGTAAAGCATGTTTAAAGGCTGAATAATTCATAATGTTAGAGACATAAATGCTTTTAATAGCCCAAGTTGTTTGTGTTTCTTGATTGCTAGATGTAAGACTCGTTCACCCCAGACTTTAAAGACTCAAACCCTGTGCCAGGACTTGGGTTTCTACCTGCAAGATGGTGCTTGCAGGGGAGTGCCTTTCTCCACAGTGTGTATTTCACTAAGTTTGTGCAGTCTCTTAAGCATGAAAGCCGTCCGTCTTGTAAACACTATCTCACAAATACATGCAAAGAGTCTGAACTACAGTTCAAAAGGCTTTTCTCGGCATGCCATCCTGCTACTGAAACAAGCCTTAATTTCAAAGGTGATTTGAAAGCATCAAGAACATTTGCCTGAAGAACAGCATGAGATTACTCTCCACTCATTCTGTTAGTGCTGTCTGGAATACTTATAGAGCCTATCACCTATACAGTTCCCACAAGTGTTTTGTTACAAGTGCTTAGGTGTTGGGATTTCATACCTCCCTTCTTTAAAAATCATGCTTGAGACACAGTGTTTTCTCTTGCTTTCCTGCCTTGCTCTGCCTTTTCTTGGTAGTCTGTTTGAACTCTGGAAAACTGGGAGGGGAGGGAAGAGAAATGAACGGGGAAGAAACTTGGTGTTACAAGTCTTTCTTCTAACCCGTGTTCTAATCATATTCAAAAATGCCTTTAGAAACTAAGAGGATTTAGGCAGAGGCCTCATACTGAAAACACTTGGGGAGGAAACAGAATCATTTTCAGCCTGGCTTCCACAAAGTCTCATAAAACTCTGCCAATTTTCAAGCAAGAAGAAAGACTACGCCAGCAAAGGACTACAGCACTGGGTTGACATGTTGTTAGGTGCAGATAAGTTGAAGAATGTGCACTGTATTGAATCTAGATTAGCAGAAGGCAAATGGTGTCAGCACTTCAGTAGGGCTCCCTCTGTCTGTCACAAGACCCTGTGTGCAAGGCAGGTACACTACAAATTGGCTGTGAAAATCTCTCCATAGTCTGCTTGGAGATCTGCATTGATGGCAAGTCTCTTCTCATTGCAAGAGGACCCAGTGCCTTCTTCGCTCTGCTCCCAGACTGCTCCCGCATCATTTCAATTTCCTAAAAGATCTCAGGCTTTTACACAGTGAGTGTTCTGAGGCCTTACTGAAGAAAGGTAATCTATAGTGACTGGTCTGTAGGTTCACAGTCCTATATCTTGGGAAGACAGGGTAGCTGAAGGCAAATGGGCACCGTCCTTATGAGATCTGGTAAACTTCATGTTCTCTGAGCTGATAGGAGACTTATTTAAGGCATGTTTAGACAATCTAATAAAGCTGCTTGTACTTCTAGTTTCCACTGCTGCCTTGTTTGTTTCTTACTTTCTCACTTTTGTTTTGGTTTTACTTGCATATAACTTTTTAGCTTAGTATGTGTGGAGATAGATTTTTCCTGGTCAGTGTGGAGTGAGGTCTCTTGCCCAGCTGATGAAAATCCCTGACTTCTCCTGGT
Organism: Pseudotriccus pelzelni; assembly: GCA_035584735.1. NCBI lineage: Eukaryota > Metazoa > Chordata > Aves > Passeriformes > Tyrannidae > Pseudotriccus > Pseudotriccus pelzelni. The sequence continues at coordinate 63,515,500 of JAWMRA010000041.1, forward strand.
TGACATGTTGTGAGCATACTGTCAGCTTCTCAGTCCTCCATTCTGCTTGTTAGATAGATGATCCATGGTTGGTTACCATGCAGTTGACAAAGCCCATTTCCTCAGTGTGGCTCACTTTGCCTGCCTACTGTGATTTCCAGGTGGACCTATTTGAAGACGCTTGAAAAATCTGTTTATCCAGCCCAGACATGATTGTATGAGTAGTTCATCTGTTGCCTGTCTCCTCTCAAAATATTACTGAAAGAAATGAACTCCTTCAAGCAAAATATGGATGAAAAAGAACACTACTACAGGTTCAAATCTCCAAGATACTGGGCTCCAAGGACAGCAAAAGCAAAGTGGCGAAATCCTGCTAACTGATACTGTCATTGTACATTTTCCCAAGGTACTATTTTCATGAAGAAACACACATCTTTCTGCCCCCTCGGATTTACAGGACTTGAATATTTTTCTTCATCTGAGGCTTGCATGACTTGCCAGCTCTCCTGCAGGTGTGACCTGTTGTGAAACAAGGAAACATACACTGTCTTTTCTCATGCTGTCTCATATATGGTTAAACCTATAGAAAAGCTATGGAAGAAGCACAAGCAGGCTGTTCCTCTGACAGCCTTCTGCAAATACGGGCTATTAATGACCATTGCCTTTCATGGGCAAAAACAGTCCTGGCAATTCCTTTGTGCCCTTTATTTAATGGCGTAACAAGCAAGCAGATTAGCTATTTTTATTCAAGCGCCCAGACAGAAGCCAGTATGGTACAGTGGCTATGAAGTGTCTGCATAGCTAAGTGAAAATACAGCTACTCTTTAACACTAAATCTTTTTCTTTTAGTTACAGGATTTGTAGCTAAAATTGGGAGTTCAACTAATGGTCATCCAGTCTTTCCAATTGAGCTGTGGTGAGGGTTTTGAAGATTTTGCATTAAAATAGGCATAATGTTCTTTTCAGTCACTGACTTTTTCTACTGTTTAAGTCAACAATAAGGGCAGGACTTAGGGAAGTCCTCAGGCAGGTGGGGAAGAGAAGACTGCTTCAGGGAAAAGGTTCAGATCTTGTCCTTTTAGAAAGTTTTGGGACTACCTGTTTGAATGTGCTACTTAGTGGCAGGCACAGGAAAAAGTCGAATGCAGTGACACTGTTGGCAAATGCCAGCTTGGAAAGGTGCAGTGTTTGTTTTGGGAATTTTTAAAGGCTGCCAAACCCTTGATGGTGGTTTTTCCTCTTTTTTAACTTTTTTTTTACTTTCCCCTTTTCCCTTGAAGAATCTGTCTGACAGAAAAATGACTTCCATAGCACGATGAATAATTTTTTAAAAATTGTGTTGATGATTTAAGTATTTGAATATTTCAAAGACAGGAATTTATGTAATGGATTAACATGGGAGGAATGTTAAGCATATAATTTTGTGTGTGTGTGCATGCTCAGCATCTATATATGTATATATATATATATATATAATACACCCTCCCCCCCCCCCCGTAGTATTGACATGCATTGTCTCCAGTTCAATTTTGGTTTAAAAAAAAAAAAAAAAGAAAACAAACTTTTGAGCATAACGCAGATGTTAGAGGTCCTAAGGGAAAAAAAGACATCACTTAATAGTCCTTCCCTGACCTGGAACCTGCCTGATACTGGAGCAGATATCTGGTAGTAGCATTTCTAAATTACAAAGTAAACTTACAAAAGTCTTCTTGTTCCATCCAGCAAAGTACGGCATTTCCATTCAGTGCTTAGTATTTAGCCCAACTTGTGATACTGCTTTTCTGTACAGTCGGACATTATGCTTACTTAGCTATTTATTACTTATTTATTTGTTTTTTCCATTTATGTTAGCAAATTGAGAATATACCAGTCCAGCTTCCTCCTTGAAAGGTCTCTCCCTTTCAAATTGCAGTTACTATACATGGAAGCACAGGTGGAGAAGTCTTATCTATTGGTAGAAAATAGAAATACTTTTTTTTGAGGTGAAGTGGGATTGGTATTAAGTAGATCAGCTGCTTTGGGACAAGATGAAGATAAAGTAATTAAACCGCCAACATAGAACCACATCTTTCAGCTGTTGTAACAACAGAAAAATTGCCTTCTATCATGAGTTGCTATTTTTTTATGTTGTTAGTAATTGTTGGCTCTTTGAAAGTCTGATATGTATGGAATTATTCTAGATGGAAGAGAAACTTATATTAAAATAAAATGTTGGCAAATTTTGTGTTTGCTTCTAGGATATGTTCAGTTCAAGAGGTTGATGTCCTCTAACTATGTTGTAGGTGCAAATGCACCAGCTTCTCTAGGCCCTTGCTGTTTGTCTTGTAACATTTTGAAGTTATCTTATACGCTGCCACTGGTGTAAGTGCTTTGCAAGTACAGCTAGTTAGTGCCCCAAAGAACTTTAACCTAAATACGGAAAGCAGAACAGTACTCTAAAGACTATTGACAAGTGTCTTTTTCCACCTGTTTATGCAGAAACAGTTACCACATCTGGCTGCCTGACACAGTCCCTCTGCCTCTATGTGCTGCCCTAAGCTTACTGCTTAGGGTAGTTTTTATGACTGCTTGTATTTCACTTGTGGCCACCTCAGTGAATGAACTCACAGGTTCTGTTTCATGTCTGTGTTTTCTTTGAAGCAGACCAGAAAGCCATCCCACTGTTTGCTCCATAGACTCTAGGTTGTTGTTCGCTCCATCTTAAATTACCTGCCTTTTTAACCCAGAGACAAAGCTTGGAAAGGAAACACTATGTAGACTGACCTTTCCTTTTTTCCATGTTCTGCCCAACTGCTATTACTCTTGTCCAAAAGAAGTAGGTTCAGTCACAGTAGAAGTGAAATTGGAGAACGTTAGCTTGGATCCACTGAAACTGATGGACTTTTCTCAAGGTAGTGCAACCTAGTGTGCATTTCTATGGCAGGTAAGATCAAATGCTTGCAGGTACTGTGATTCTTTTCTTGTCTTCCCAGCCCTGTCTATTCAAACTCATGCTTTTAATGGCTGTCAGGATCCTACAGTGAGCCAGAGCTGGGAAACAGAAATGGCTGAAAATTGTTTGGATGTGGTTTATTGATGCATCTGTTTATTCTACTTGTTTGTACAGTTGGTTTGTGACTGACGTAGCTCTTTGAGTCAGCTCACTGAATTAGCATGTGAGCTGGCATAAGGGACTCGGGTGCTCTCTGATAGCCCTGACTTAGCCTTTTTTAAGCTGCCATGGAAGGTGTCCCCTCAACCTTGTCTTCTGCAGAGGCAGCAAGAAGTGTATTCATTACATACATGGATTTACCCACTGGAAACCAAGCTCAAGCTATGGAGCTGACTGCTTTTTGCTGCTGTGCATACAGGTTGGCTTGGCTTGGCTTCCCAGAGTTCCAAGGGCTTTGTGCTTCATTGTAGACACATACTTGTCTGCCACTTGACAAGTTTAGAATTTGGGTTCTGTCTGGATGCTTTTTCTTTAAAATAAGGCCAGGACATATGCATATGTGCATGTGTGGTTTTATATATATATATATATATATATGCTGATATAAAAACTGTGTAGCTATTCATACATGAACATACACATATGTATATATACACATATGCTCTGTCCAGAGCAGCTTATATCTTATAAAGCTTCAATGTGACTTTTTTTTTTGATGGTTTATATTATAAGAAAAGCAATTAATTAGCTAGTGAAACAAAATAGCCTTGCAAATAAGGCTTCATAGGCTCATTCTAGGTATAATGAACACAGAGAATCTGGATACGTGGTCTTCACGGAACAGTTACTGTGTAGTTTTAGTAGTCATAGCTATCTGAAGTAGAAAGATAAATTTTGTGCATTTGGTAGGCTATGGTGTGTCTGTCTGATCAGAAATCACAAGTATATTCATTACTTGGTCTTTCAAAGGAGAGTGAAATGAAAACCTCGTAGCTTTCTACTAAAAACTTGAAAGCATTTCTCTTATATCATACTTCTTTGGTAAAATGAAAAATATCTTTTCTGCTTTGAGAATGGATAGCTAATAATATCTATTAATTTCTTACCCTAATTTTTTTTGCTTTTCTCCTCATTGACTTTCATGTGTTCAGAATTGTCATTTTCCTCACTTGTTAATTGCTTGTGCCATCTCTGCCCACTGCTTTGGGGAAAGTGTTGATTAAACCTACAGTTCTATTTAGTATTCCCATTCCTTTTCAAGTGGTGGAATCTGGTATCTTTTTAATCCTAATGCTGTATTTGTATGTACTTTCAATCTCAATCCTTTGGGGTTTTTGAGTGTTCTTTACATTTACTTTTGGTGTGCTGCTACCACGACCATCTTCCTGCGGCCTTGCCTAGAGTGAAAGGGTTCTGCAGGTTCAGCTGGAGCTCTGCAGAGCTCCTGATGCTGTCTGGCAGCTTGCACTGCTGTAATGCAATGGCATCTACACTGGGAGAGGTGGTGCTGCAGAAGATCATGTGTAGGGCAGGTAGGAATCCAGAGCATCCTGCTGATGAAACTACCACCCCTACAGCGTGTTGGTAATAGCCTTGTTAGTGGTGACGATTTGTCAGCTGAAGGCTTTTGTCGTTCCGGGAGGGGAGTTTTTTTTTCCCTCAGACCATGGAGACAGAATTTCGCTGACTTACGACAAGTTTGCGTGTCAGTTTGTGCAAATAAGTCAACTGAAATACCCTGTATGTCAACAAAGCTCTGCCATTCAGCCAGGTGCAAAGCCAAGTGCAAAGGTATTAATTCCCAATTACTTTATCCAATGTTGTTTCTATCAAAAGTGACATGACTGTCTTTTTTTCCCTCTACTACTCTGAGGTGTTTTTTTGCATCCTCTCAGTGGAGGGGAATGGGTGCATGCATGTGGTTGTAAATATTATGTTTATCTTAAAATTTAGATTCTTTGGAACTTCTTGTTATAGACTACAAAATCTAGTAAGTCTGCATAAAGTTCCTTCAAACAGTTGAGTTGACATGCTCAAAGACACGTGGTCAAATTTGGTGGTAGGTTTTGGTCAGATGGAGAAGCACGGCTCTGTGTCCTACTTCATTTCTTGCCATATGCTCCTTTATGCTTGTCATAAGGTCTGCCAGAGGCTCTGTGTGGCTACTTTTAAGTAACTTGTTATGGTACTGAAGTTCAGCAATCTTTGTCTGTCTTTTTTCCTGTTGTGTATAGAACTTTTTACAAACACTTGGCACTTGTGATGGAATAGCTTGCTTTAATGAGCATTTCTGTTTTCTGCTCAGCCCTTAAATTCTTTAATTCCCTCTTAAATGTTGAGAACATGACTTTTATATATTTATATAATATATAAATATAATATAAATATATTTATATATATATATATACATACACACTGTTAGTTAGTCAGGTTTTTTTTCTCTTGCTCTGATACGTCAGTCCTGACTTAGTCCATTTTGAACTTACCTTTTGCCAGCATTCTGTGTAGGAGAAGCTCTTGCAAAGAAGTCTGTTTTTACTTTCTCAGCTATTATTATCTAGTTGCTGATATTAAATTTAATCAAACCCTTCAATTTTTATGCACCAGCTCTTAGGATTTTTCTTATTTTTTGTGTTTTCTGATCTGATACTCTTTGCTCTTCTAAAGTCTTTATCTTTTTTTTTTCTTTTTTTTTTCCCCCATCTGCTGTCACTTATACTCCTTTCTGTTTCTTTACCCAGGCTTTGATTCACATTTTTCTGGGATATGCTCATTTGGCCTGTGTAACCTCAAGAAAATGTTACCATTTCAACATAATGACTCTTTTCTTTCATGGCTTCCTGTTCCCTTTCCTTGTGAAGTGGTATGTATACCTTCTGCAACTTCCAGACTCAGCTGGGAGCTAAACATGCAGCTTTTCATTTCCTCTCTCTTCTTGCACTGAGGATCTCTTGGACCAGCAGTGTCTGAATCACCATTTCTGAAACACCGCAGCATGGTACAAGTTTTGGTAGGAGTTCTTCCATGAGTGTGGTGAACTGTGGTTGTATTATGAGTATTGTCATTTAGCAGTGAGCTAATGCAATCACTAAACAGGCTTTCTGACATAGTGTAACCTCATTCTAGTGAGGAGCAGGGGAAAAGCTTATTTTTTTATTGCCAGGTAAAGAACCAACATGGAACAAAAAATGTCCCTTGGTGTGTCCTGTAGTGGTTCAAAGGCTGAACTGCAATGTAGATTCTCCATCAAATTATGTTCCTTTGTGTCTGGCATGGTGTTCCTCTTACTTCCTTCTCTAAACAGGATTGGCTTGACTCTTATCCCTTTTCCACAGTAACTGTGATTCCTTGCTTAGTCTGTGAGAATTGCAAGAGCTGTGATGTTTTTGTGAATTAAAGATGCCAGATTTGTAGTGATTTCTTCCTCCTTCCTGTTCCTCCCCTCCTCCCAACAGACTTATTTCAGGGTTTGTTTGTTCTTATTTTCCCCAAGGAGAAGACTTTTCTTCATCAACCTTCATGGCAGCTTATGATTCCTTATATACAGAGGGCTATAGTTGACTTCAAATGTAATACCAGTGCCATTTTACCAACTGAAGTACGAAAGACTGGACTACAGTGTAGTGTGCTCTTTGCTTCTGTATCAGCTCTGTTCCTTTCACTTGGGGAGCATAATTCTCTAAAGTCCTTCTTGATAGGTTTCTGTTTTGAGATACACTCTGTTTGGAATGACACAGCATCTCTGCAAGCATAAAATTGTTAGGAAATGCTAGGCACAGAGAACTTGTTATCAAAATACTTGTTTCTTCATTTTGTTTTTATCACTATTGTGAAATGGAATGATTAAGAAGTGTTACTCCAGAAGCAGAGAAAAGGTATTGGAAATTGCCTCTTTTTTTTCTGCAAAAACAGTGCTGTCTTGAGACTCAGTTATTCAAAAACAAGTTGTAATGAAAATTATCCTAAAATCCTTAGCTTTATCTTGGTTGTGTCAAATACTTGGTAAAACTCCAAGGCGGTAAATAACTTGGTTATTTTCTTTATGGAGTACTAATCTTGTTTGCTTTGGCATTCGAAGCCAAAGCCAGCTCATTTTTACTTAATGCACATTTTTTTTTAGAATATCCTTTCCATGCAGTAATAAAGATACTTACTACAGAGCCCAGGAGGCCAGTCACAGCCCATGGGTTCTGCTGTGTTTGGTGGTCCCACAGGCAGAGAGCAGCAGTGTTCACTTAGCAATTCTGGTTGACATAAATAGTCTTAGTACTGATGCCAGAGCCCTTGCTGACATTTTAGCAAAGTAGTGGTTTTGTGGCAGTGTTTGGAGGGAGGTGACGGTCTCGTGTTGTGTTATGTGGCTTAAGAAGAAAATGGAGATGCATCTGATCAAAGGAACAGGTCTGGAAAATTTCATTTGCTGCAATGTTCCATGTAGGTGTGAGCAGCACAGTTAAGACAAAAGAAATGCTACTGTACTAGAGAAGGAGATTGAGTGCCTATGGGTGAATGTTTTTCATCCATATCTGTGGTTTAAAGTGTCTTAGTACCAAGTGGGAAAATGAGCTGGATACAACTTTGATGTAGAAGTGTGTGGTGAAATCCATCATGTAAGATGGTGTAAGAGAGAAAGGTGAGAAAAGGGGAAGCCTCTCAGTTGTAGCAGATAGTTGAATTCCTTCAGGAGGGTACTAGAAATTATTTAAACATGCAATGACTTGATTTGTTGGTGAAACCATTAGCCTAGTGCCTTGTTTTTCTAGATTGGCCATCAGTTAATCACATTTTCTTTCTGTCACTGTTTTTATTGCAACGCGTGGTGGTTAGAATCCTGAACGTGTAACAACGTCTTAAGTTGCCTGTGTTGTCAGTTGTACAGTAACAATTTATTTTTGTGGATGACTCATATCAGTAGCCCCGCACAAAATGACAGTAGGTCTTTAACAAATAAACTCACCTTTTTTCTGTAACTTCTGGTGTAAATTACTGATTTTTCTACTTTTTCTCTTGAGACTATATTACAAGCAGTAGTGTTTTCTTAATGTAGGATATGGTTTGCTGTGGAGGTCTTAGCAGTACTAAATTTTGAGACAGCAGTCTAAGATGAGATGTCAAAGTGATGGGTTTACATGGGGTTCCTGACAGTCCCCAAAACACCTCATGTAAACTTATTTCTGTTCCATCAGGACATATCCCTCCAACCACTGTTGCTACTGTGTTCTCTTGTGAACTTAGTGACATAGTTCACATGATGTGTGCTGAACTGAGATCTGCTTTCAGTGTGAGAAAACTCAAAGCTACAACAAGCTGAAGTTCTGATTGAACTTTCAGATCTGACTCTTGTCTTTAGAAGGCCAATCATAGGTAATGCTGTGTGATCACTGAACTGTTTGTATGTGATGCTACAAATCTGTTTCTTAGTGAAGATGTCAACCTCAAACAAGTTAGCTATGTTTATAGTTTTACAGCAGATTGAGTAACTCCTCTGGCTTCAAAAATTAAAATCAAATCACAACTGATCATGATGTACCAGACTTTACAGAAGGCCTAATCTCTTGTTCTTTATGGTTTAGTTGAAACCTGTGAATCACAAAATGTGGCCCAGAGTTGCTCTTCTCCTTCATATTTATTTAAGGTTTTCTTAACTGTTGTGAGACACTCAGAAGATGCCTATCTCAGCAAACCTGATGGCAGTGTTACCTCCAGGCTCTGCGTTGGCTGTTCTCTGTGTTTCGAAGGCTTCTGCCATGGTGGGTGCATCACCATTCCTGCATGGAACATCAGTAGTCTTGGCATGGATTTTGCAAATTCGTCTGTGTCTGAAACCGCTGGTAATCTAATTGATGGGTTCAGGCAGGGAACTTGCTCTTTAGAAAAGCTTTCTCGTGGATGAACCTGGATGCATTTGGATGTCTGAAAAGAGCAAGGGTTGGGTGGAGTATCATGGGAATTGCCTTCAACCTTGCTGAATGGAAAGATGGTCTGTGAAAGGCCTCAGGAGGATTCAAAATATGAAAATAAGGTATCCATATTTAAATTCTTAGTCTGGTCCTCTATGATCACTTATCCCTAAAATGAAATGTAAATTCTAAGTCAGTAATTCATTTACTTGATGTCAGTTGTTCACCGAAAGAATTTTGGATGTGACTGTGGCTTTCTCAAATTAGACATTTTAAAAGACACTTGCCTAGTCTATTCAGCAGCCTGTCTGGGAGCCACCGCTCTAAGTCAGCAGTAGGGGCCAAGTATAGTGGAGAGGGCCATTTTATTGCACATATCTATCTTTGAGTGGTGACAGGGTGAGTGTTTTCTCAGATGTTCTTGGAGCTGGTGAGTTTTGTCTGTTCATTCGTTTGGGACGAAACACCTCAAATGCTTTTAAGTAGCTAATGTAGAAAGGGATCCTGCTTTTCTGTGCTTAGAAGCTCAGGTGCTGGTAGCAAAGGTATTTTCATAGGTAAGCAGAAAGGGAATCTGATGTTCCTGGATAGATCTGTACCACCTAAATTGCTATATGAGTGGGACAGTTTCCCTTGGGAGTCCTTTTCGTGTTTGTGAGGAGCTAAAGGTACAGCAAGAGACATTTTCTTCCCTGCTGCTTTCCTCATTCCAGCCTACCTGAAGCAGAATAACCGTGGCTCCAAAGTTGTCATTAAGCTCCCTAAGAATACTTTTATTAATTGTGGTTGTCTGTACAGTGGTTTGACAAAGTTAGCAAAGCATAAAGTGCACTTCCTACTGTTAGTTTTTTCTTTTAATGACCAAGTTCTTTGGATTTGGCGCAGTCTGTCTGCTGCAAACTTCTGAAGTGCAAACAGTGATGACTTGGCAAGCAGTACAGCACTGGTAAGAGGATGTTTGGGCCAAGGACTCCTAGCCAAGCTCTTACCTTTTTGCATAAGATTTTCTTTAACGGGAATGCAAAGGAGATGGGATTGTGGTTAAATAATTACTCCTTGATTGAGCGAGAACCGCCCCGAGGAAGGTGCTTATGTAATGAAAGTCCCTATTGTGGTGTGTAAGAATAAGGACTCTGTGCTGAGATGGTGTGAGCAATCATCACGCTGTTGCTTTCTCATACCTGACTCTACAGACCTGTGCTGAAAAGAGTTATTAGCTCGAGTTTTACCTTAAACACACCAAAAAACTATGGCAGTCTAGCATAAGGGGCAATATTGTACTCCAAAGTGTGCTGCAGGGCTTTGGATCTTTATGCCCAGGCAGCAGGCAGCATCCATTGGTACCTGCGGAGTAGGAATTCTTTGTGGCCAACTTCCCCTTTCCAATCCAAGCAGCTCATACTTCATTTAAAGCCAAAGGTGTATCAACTCCTGGGGAACACTGTGGATTAATATTTGGTGTCCGGGTTCATCTTTTTGGAGCATTAGTGTGTTTTATTATTCCGTATCCAGACCTCTGCTGCTGTCTGCAGCAACCCATTTGTGCTGGTGGCAAGATTATTTTCCATTCCTTACACTGTTTACGTGTCTGAGCAGGAGTAATAACACAAGCTTAGAGACATCTGCTTTCTCCGGTGTTTGGTGTTGTGATGGCACACAGGAGCAATTGTAGAACAAGTCATTCTGGATGTGGCAGTCAGGGAGTCTGGAGATGCTCAGTCTAGTCCGTGTACCGTATGCTCTGGAGTGCCGTGGAGGAAGCATTTAGCCTGGATATGAAAAGCTCTGTAGCTGTGCCATGAGGTGAGCCTGCACAAATAAACCCTCCTTTCTGACAAGCCTAGTTTGAGCACTAGACTGATGGTTTGGTTGAGGTAGCTCGTGACTCTTAGATTTAAACATCTCCCCTGCACACTGTCCCTGCACTGAAGCCTGTATGGAATATCAGGATAATTTGGCTGCCAAAAGCATTAAAAAAAAACCCCAAAAAACCTGCGGCTTCTTGCTTTTTCACTATAAAATTTATGCAGATGGCCTTAGGCATACCGATAGGCATACCTTTGATGCCAAGTGTTCTCCCTGCCAAACCTAAAGCTGGCTCTCCATAGGATCTTATGTGGTTATGCTTTCAATAGAGTGCCAGAAAGCTGAACCTTGGCAAAACTGTGCTTTAAGATGATGGTGAGAATAAAGTTAGGAAGAATGTTTTAGTCCTGGATAGGCACTGTAGCTACAGATAGACCCAGATATATTTTCTTCTAGATCTAAGTCATAGATTTTATTTATTTTGCCTATTCCAAAGTAGTGGCAATTAAAATTATCTAAATTAAAATTTAGATATTCTAAATAATTATTTAGATTTGTCCTTGATTTTTTTCCCATCTCACAAGTAATGGATTACTTGATTTTGGAAGCACTTGCCCTGAGCATTACTGCTCTAATTTAGGCCTAGTGGTGTGGCTGCAAAGGAAGAAGCCTGAAGAGGGTGGGAGGAACATTCCTTCTTCCCCTCTTTCCTGGTGACCTCTGCTTCTGTGGTTGCACTCAACTCTTTTCCTGCACATTTTGACCTGTGCTGTAATCCTATCAGAGAGGATAATTGCAGTCAGGAATGGAGTCTTTTCTGGAAAAGATTTCTTGCTTAAATCTGCACGTATTAAATGTTTTTGACGTTCGTTGGTAGAAATTGGCTCCTTGTGCTATGTTGTTCAAACCATCAGGGTTAGTCTTTTCATGCCACTCAGGGTTCCTGTGGAGAACCTCACTGCACACAACATTCTAGGAGGTAGTTTGCTAGCTAACACTTCTTAGCAATTCAAATAAAGTTGAAAAACAAACAAAATTACCCCAGGTAACAAACACATCAGCTACAACTATCGCTGTCATGACTTTGTAAAGTTAAGTGTGTCTGATCTCACTTGTCAAATGCACTTTATCTCATGTGCTGTTTTTGTCGTTGATACCTAAGTCAACTTGGAACTGAAGGAAAATTGGTTTTACCTATAAGACCTAAGTTATTGCCTCCTCATTGCATTGTAGAATGAAACGTCTAGTTCTAGAATTTTGAGTAATGCAGTACATTTTTATTTGTAGTTGGAAATGGTCTAAGTTTTTCAGTAGCCTGGAAAATACTTTAAAGGAAATAATATTTTTTCTATGGTGTTTTTATGGGTTTTTTGTTTGGGTGGACTTTTGTTTGTTTCTTTTTTTTTTTCAGAAAATACAGACTTTTTTCAGACAGGCTTGTAAGAAAGGTTTGTAAGGAGAGGGATTTTTTTTCTGTATAAAATCACTAATTTGGAGAAGACAGGCAAGGTTTCAGGAACACAAACCTCACTTAAATCTTGAAACAAAAGCAGTGAATATAAAGCTAGGTCAGATTTGAGTAAATAGTAATAAACAACTTTATAATCCAGAGAAAAGTTTGTTTATGGGGAAAAAATCTACCAAAAATCTGGTAACTTTGTGATGACTCCAAGATTTTCTGGTTTTGGTATCAACTCCAAAAATTTGGATGGGGTGAGTGTTCTTTCTTTGAGGGTATCTTTTAGGTTTCTTTCTGCCTTCTGTCACATACTTTCAGTGGTGTGACTTCAGCTAGACAGTTTCCATAAGAAGTATGATTCATTGGGTAATTTATGACATACTTCGGGATGTGCTTTGGACTTCTTTTTCCTGTTTGGGAAGAGGGACAGGCTGGATGTGGAGATGTTTTGGAAGCCTTGTCTTTTGTTTCTGTGTCACGGTTTGGTTCTGTTTCACATATTTGTATGTGAGGAAGGGTTTGTGCATTCTGGAGTTCATGCCCTCCCTCTTCTTATCGCTTCATATTAACCGGTCTCGTGAAAGATATCACCTCTCCGTGCAAGACCTGCCTTTCCTGTATCCTTGGGCAGTTGCAGATACAGCAGTAATAGTGGGGATCTGTTGGATATGCTGTTCTTGCGAGCCATATCTGTATGTTTTCTTTCGTAGAGTAGCTGGAACTTATTGTGGTGAGGAAATGATTGTGGGATAATGTACCTTCTCCTGATGCTTTGTGGGATGCTTTCCTACCCGTGTTAAGGATTCATGCAGTAGCATTCTTCCATGGGTATATATTACAGCTTTTAACGTACTGACACGATAGTTTTAAAATCAACATACAGAAACCAAATAAAAATATCTGTATGAGTTGGGAAACATGCCCTCATGAACGTGAGGGTGGGAGAGCCTGGGGCACCATTGCATCTCTTGCGTTGTAGCCCCAAGAGAAATGCTTTAGCAGCATAAAAATGGTCACTCTTTTTTTTCCTCTTTTGCTTCTGCTCCAGCTGAGTGTTTATGAGGTAGAGTTTGAGTGGCTGCTGCAGTGGCAAACATAGATTGGCTGGGGTTAAGATGCACACAAATGTTTAGTATAAATATTTAGCAACAGGCATAAACAGGAGTTAAATGGTGTGAATTGGGATTGCTAAGACAAAACTTACAGACGGCCGTTTTTAAACAGTGACCTATTATTTTTTCTACCTACCAGTGTATTTTTACAGGGCTTTCCTTTACTTCCACCTAAGATTTTTTTGTGCCCACAAAAGGCTGATTGCACCTATCTGTAGATGAGGAGAAAAATAGTGGGGGAGATACAGAGTCGTACTTCAGAGTGAGTCTCCTGCTGGCAGGTGAGAAGTGGAAGGGACAAATAACTGCTTTTAAAACCTTTGCATTATCTCTTCAGTTTAATTTTACCATTCAGACAAGAGAAGCAACACTGGTAGTTCAAACAGCTGCTTCACTTGGGTCTAGTTAAAGACGCTTGCAAAAGCTTACCGCTGTGTCCAAGGCTCATTTGAAAATTTGTGCCTAGACAAACTTACAATATCCTTGTGCTTCACAAGCTGTCAACTTTGCTAACATGCTTGAAAACAGTGCGGCGAGTTTTGTGTCAGAAATAATAATGAAAAGATACCTTCCCTGAATGTCAAAAATTACACAGATAGATTAGCTTCCGTATGTGAGTGTACTTTGTTTTTATGTGATGGCTGCATAAGAAGCATTTCTCTATGAAGTCCCAGTCCAGCAGTATGCTTTTCATTCTCTAGGGTTAGCTGAATTTGTGTAGAATACAGGGACATCTAGGATTTCTTTAGGTCATATAAAGGTGGGGAAATACAATAGAATGGTTTGGGATGGAAGGGACCCTAAAGATCATCTAGTTCCAAACCTGCTGTTGTGTGCAGGGACAGCTTTCACTAAAGATTGCCCAAAGCCCCCATCCAACCACATCCTGAATGTTTTCAGGGATGGGGCATCCACAGCTTCTCTGGGCAACCTGTGCCAAGGCCTCACCACCTTCACAGTAAAAAATTTCTTCCCAGTATCTAATCTAAACCTGCTGTCAGTTTGAAGCTATTCTCCCTTGCCCTATCACCATGCCCTTGTAAAAAGCCCTTCTCTGGCTTTATTGTGGGCCTCCTTTAATTATTGAAAGGGGGGGGCTGAATTAGTTAAACACCTGTTTCCCACAGCTTTTAATGATGTTCTTCTTTTTAATGATCTTCTGGATGTTATGTGGAAGGTGAAGCCTAAAATGGTAACCTGAATATGGACACAGTTCTTAAACTTTTAGTCCATAAAGTTTAGGAAAATAAAAAAATAAGGAGATGGGGTTAAAAAAACCCCAAACTGTGCAGTATTTGACAGGAAGCCAGTGTAACTCCCTTGAAACTGGAGTGGCATGCCTGAGTCAGTGAAGTATGAGCTAAGAATCTGGCAGAAGCCTTTTGCACAAAGGAAGGTTGGGAGAGTCTCTCAGGAAGCCTGTACGCTGCTAAATGTGGCATGTCTGAACATGAGACTGACATCATTGTGAGTTCATAGTAGTGAAAGAACAAAGTATCAGCCACAAATTAGACTGACCTAATTTTTAAGTCACTTGTAGACACTTAATAGCTCAGTATCTTGCTTGTGCAAGCTGTTTATTTCTATCCCAACCTCTAACTACTTAATTTAAACTTCAAGTTAACCCTCTAAACTGTAGAAGAAATTGTTCTGGAAGGTGTTTGTGTGTTTGGGCAGTGGTACAGACTTCCTTCCTTGGCTCTTTTTCCACTCTGACCTCAGTTTTCACTTAAAGGAAGTGATTAAGGACCACCCATCATATACCTTTATCCTTCAGGATCAGTTTTTGAGGTAAGAACCTCAGGATTGTGTACCAAAACCTAGCTTGCTCCTATTGGCTGCTCACATGCAGACTGGAAGTCTGTCTGAAAATTATTAGAACACGTGCCAGTGGTATCAACAGGAATTTGTGTAGAATGAATAAGTTATTATTAAACTTATGAGTATTATTTATTGATGTATCTATGATCATTGACTGATGCTTCTTCCATTGCTGAATACTTAAGAAATACAAGGATCTTGCAGTTTGCAGATGGTATACTACTTTCCAAGTATTTTAGTTGGCTCTGCATGCCCTGAAGTTGATCCATTCTGTTGATTTATTACTTCAGTTATTACAGAAATATATTGAACTTTTCTAGCTTGGGATTACTTTGACAATAGTCAGTGCCTTTCTGGTTGCTTTTTGAAGGACTGTTTCAAACAAAGCACCTCTACAAATTCTGGAGAAATATAAGATCTTGTTTATAGATTTGTACAGAGCTGTGTGTACATGTAAACACACATCTAATGGGATAATACCAATATGTTTTAAAGGAGTATGTTTTGTTTCGCTTTGCTATTCAAAATTCTGGTAGAAGCCCAGAGAGGTTGCTACAAAACATTTCTTGTTGACCCTGGTATTTGACTAAGGTGCCTATCAGATAATAACACCATAATTTACTCCCTTGGTTTGGTATTGTACTTTTTTTCCCTTCAAAAAATTTTAAAAATCCTGCTCCCTTTTAATTCTTATACGTTAGATAAAATGGTGGTCACATTTTGTCAGTTGTTCTTAAGGGGGTTTGATGTGTTTTGTGGTTATGTCACTGTTCTTCCCCTACTTGAGGAAGGTGTACCAGAAGGGAACCTACAATAGAGCTGGAGAGAAAGGTTTTACAAGGGCATGTAATGATAGGACAAGGAGGAATAGGTTCATATTGAAAGAGGGCAGGGTGAGATTAGATATTAGGAAGAAATTCTTTACTGTGAGAGTGGTGAGACACTGGAACAGGTTGCCCAGAGAAGCTGTGGATGCTCCAAATGTGCAAGGCCAGGTTGGATGGGGGCTTGGAGCAGCCTGGTGTAGTGGAATGTGTCCTTTTCAATTCAAGCCATTCTGTAATTCTACTTCAATTATAATGTTTACAGTGGTGGGGATCATAAATCATCCTCTGCTCTCCTTCTTCCGTTGTGAAGATATTTGTGGCTTCCCTTTTCAGCCATGTGGTTACTGTGTTAGAAATGTGACTTTGGCACTGCTGTAGGTCTTGCATAACATGATTCAAATTCACAGAAACACTAGAGATCCATTGAAAAAGACATGCCAGAGCACGTTACCTGGATCATAGCTCAGTGAGTACCATGACTTGATTTTGTTCCCGATTGAAGCCCTATTGTTACTATCTTGTCAATATTTTAAAGCAATTTTAATAAGCAGGCCATCAATAATGTAGTACAAATTAGGTATGAAAATATGTTCTGTTCCCATATGGTGAGCTGTTGGTAGTCTTCCACCCTGGTGAGAGTTTTCAGTCCCAATCATCTGGATCTAGGAGTTTGTTAATTTGTTTTCTGTACTGCATCTGCAATTCAGACTCACTCTATATCATAGATTGAACCCGACTGAACCCCCTACTCTGAACAGCCCAGAATGGGAGACTTCTTAGCAGGATTACTGCAACTGTTTAATTTCTGGGAACACAAACTTCTTGTATTCCACCATGTTAATTGGGAGCCATTGCTGTACAGCATATACCTCCATGTTTCCTTCTCTACTCCCACTTCAAGATAGTTGGGCTGTATTGTGTTTGTGGACTCGCTGTTTTCCACCATCTATTCTGTTTCCTTGCCATGTAGGTGTCATTTAAGGAAAAACCCAATTAAAATTAATTGCTTTACTGAGGAGGACTGAGCTTACGTATGTGTAATGTCAGTGTTTTATTTGCCCCAGCATTCTTTTTGACGATGCTTCTGCATGCTTTTATCACTATATAGCATACACTGGTGACAATATTAATTTTGTTTAGAGCATGCAGAGGGCTTTTCAAATGAGTTTGACAGCAGATTTAATTAACACTTATTAGGGTTTGGTTCTTTTCAACTTCTAGATGTTTATCTGTACAGCTGACAGGACATGCATGCAGCGCTGCATGTGCAGCACTGTATTTTCAAACACAAGCAGGAAGAAACAAAGTATTAATGTTGACAGTTTGGAAAAAAAAAAAATTCCTTCCAAACTTTCTCATGCCCTGATGTGAAGGGGTTGAATGTGCATGTTGCCTTCCGGGAGAACTGGTGTCATTTCCTCAAATGAGTGAAAACCAGAATATTTTAACCCATGTCATACTGTACCATGGAACAGTTTGCAAAACCTCTGTTCTTAAAGGAGATTGACTCACTGTAGTAATTCAGTTTAATTTAAGAGCAGTCAATAAAAAGTCTGCTGCAAGAAATTCATCCCTGCCTTGCCCAGAAGCTATTCTGATTTACTTCCCTGATAAAATTACTGTAATTATCCTCTGCTTTTAATCCACTCTGGTCCTTGTTCGAAGGCTTCAGATCCATCTTCTGTTTTCATCATACAGCGACCATGAAGCAGATCAGAGTTTCTTTTATTTCTCTTCTTATTTGCAGGGCCATATTATTTGAATGTCTCCTCCTTAAAATAAATCTCCCATTAGGCAAAAGGCTTTATACTTAGAGACTAACTGTTATCTGAAGGCTCTGAGATCTCATTTCTTTCATGGTAAGCCTTTCAAAGAAGTAGCGTGGACTTGTTATAACAGCTGTGCTCGATGTTTATGTAGTGGCTATCTTTAGAGCACTCCTCTTTTTAATCTGTTTCTCAGCAGAAGGATGACCATGTAAAATACAAAACTCACTGTTTGTGTTGGTCTGCAGAGCTGCAGAACAGTCAGTTGATTCAGAATGTGCAGACTGTGTAGTAGGTGGGAACCTTGGTGTCATGAAAGGTGCTGCTGTAGAGCACCCTTGTTATATGAAGAGTAAAGATAGGCTGAAATTTCAGCAGCTTGAGGATTTATGAATTAGTTCAACACTTCAAGGTTTTCCCTTTTTATTTTGTGTCTTGGAAAGTTACAGTATAGTTGCTGTTAGAGTGGCAGGTGTGGCCACTTTGTCTTTATCATTTGATGTACAGGACCAAAGTGCCACATATGGTGTGTTTTGTGAGGATAAGCAACTGTCCTTCAGTTTCAGTTTGGTTTGTGAATTCGTGTGTTACGTGCTGTGGCTTTGGATTGAGTCTCTTCAGACTGGGATTACATAGATAAATGAAATAACGTTCTAGCTATTTGTAAACTTCACTAATTTTATGCTAGATACTTCTGATAAGATTAGATTTTTAGGAAGGGACAGCATTAAACTTCTAGGAAAGGTGCTGAGATCCTTAGAAGGATGCTGTCATGCTTGACTGTTCAGTCTCTCCCTGGCTTCCAGCTTGCCTGATGCATCCCACTCTGTAGCTCCATGTGACCCAACTGGTTGGGTTTGTTTAGCTGCAGTTTAGGGAAGGCCCTGAGCAACAGAGGAGAAAAAAGGCTGCCATTTCTAATTCTGGGAAAATAGAAAAAGGTATTTAAATAAGGCCTGGAAGACTTATTTGCCAGAATTATAAAGGTGAGTTTATATACTTTTGTAATTCACTCTAATTGAAAGGATGAATATTTCTTTTTCTAAAGTTAGCAGAAAAGTCCTGGCCTCTTAATGATGAAAGACTTTTTAAAAAAGTTTCCCTTAAGCACAAATAGCTGAATTTTCCACTTTAAACCTGGGTGGCTCCTTCATATTTCACTTAATGGTAATATGGTATCTTCTCTCTCCCTTACCCTCCTTACCACCAAAGCTAAAAATGTGGAGGAGGGGGAAAATGGAATATAAAATGTTTCTGAAAATTACAGGAAATGTCTGTTCCTTAAATAGCTTTGCCAGGGAATTTCCAAATGTGCTTAATGCTTATGGCTGAACTTGCAGCAGCTCAGTCTTCAGTCATGAGTGGATCCTGTTCTTAAAATGCGACACCTCCTTCCAGTAAACTGTGTTGAAATTAAGTATATGCTTTGTTTCTCATCTGCTCTTCAGCAGAAATAATTGTGTCCAGTGATGAAACGATGGCTCTTGGGGGCTGCTTTAAACACTTGATTTACTTCTATTTATTAAAGTGTGAAAATAGCATATAGTTTCCTGAGATGGCAGCTAGTTTATTTGTGAGGACTTCGGAGAGGCCTGGATGGCACAGAAAGGCAAGTACTAGTGAATATGAAGACTATCTGGCAGTTTTCAGAGGGACTTCAGGAACTGCACATGAAGCACTAAAGAACAAAAAGGGAAATGCTTTTTTGTCTCAATAGTTTGTTTACTTGGACTGTCACAGGGTGGTCTCAGATCATAGGGTCTTGTCTCTAGGCAGAGCCTAATCAGTGTTAAGCATTAGTTTACTTTGAGTTTCGGGGATGAGACTGGAAAAGGGGATAGCAACAAATATGAGTAGGATGAGCTTTCTCTTCGTTCTCAATTGTCTTCGGCAAGGCTTTTGCCACTGGATTACAGGAAGGAGCAAAGGAAGTCTGCAGAGCTTCT
Source organism: Pseudotriccus pelzelni (assembly GCA_035584735.1). Taxonomy (NCBI): domain Eukaryota; kingdom Metazoa; phylum Chordata; class Aves; order Passeriformes; family Tyrannidae; genus Pseudotriccus; species Pseudotriccus pelzelni. Next base: position 63,535,048 of record JAWMRA010000041.1, read on the forward strand.
TCCTGAGGAGTAGAGGACCTGGCAAAATGTTCAACAGATCTTCTGATCTACCTCTCTGCCCTGCTGCTCTCACATACTTATGCTGATGTGCTAATGATGGACAAGCGGGAGGATGTCCAGCCTGGGTCCTTTCAGGGAAAAAAATGTGCATCCCAGTCAAGATATTAGTTGTGGTGAGCAAAGTACTCTGTATCTGTCTGAAGGGCTCTCACCCCATGTTCTACTGCTGGTTTCTAGAGCGGTTGCCTAAAGACAGAAGTGATTCTTGTAGCTTTTCTCCTGGCCATGTGGGTTTTCAGTCTGTTCACTGACTGCCCTGGTGTGCTCAGCCCTCTGCTGCAGTGGCTCTTCACGGTTGTCGTATCACTCACCTCAGGGTTCTGAGCCACTCCTGGATTTCACAGTAAGTCAGTGCTTGGCAGTAATTTGTCGTGGTTTAGGTTACAGTGATTAAGCAAAGCTGTCATCTCTTGGTAGCGATGGTTTGAATTGTATTTTTAGGTGCCCAGGGAACAGTTTGGAATTGACACTGATGTGTTTATTTTTGCTTCCTTGCGTAGAAGTTGTAATTTAATTTGTTCCTGTCAGACCAGCAGGTGCTTTGTGTAGGCATTGTATGGGTATGGCTGTATGTAACGATTGGTGGTGCCAGTGTTACCAGTGCAGATGCAGTGTTGGCCTTTTCACTGTGCAGGCAGGTGGGATTAATTACTCAAGATGTTCCGTTTCATTAGTCTTTGTCCAGGCGAAATATAGCTGTATTCAGACTTACTTATGGCCATCTTTCATATTAATAGAAGCTGAACAAGGGTTTGTGAATTTGCTTAATTCTTATGCAAATGCATTGCCTGTGAACACTGGTTATAGATTAGTTTTCTAGCAGGGAGATGTGTTAAATTGTTTGGAAGGCTACTGTTTGTTGATTCTTTTGTCAGTTGTTTGTTTTCAAGCATCTCCAACTTTTTTTTAATTTAAGGATAGTAGAGATAGATGTGCTGTGGTGTTTTTGTCCCTTTCCTATTAGAAAATCAGTATTACATAACTTTCTATTCCAGACCCTTTCCATGTAAACAAATGCTAGCATTTATAAATATCTCTTCACCTAGATTTTCATGTGTTTGGGGGAGTTTTACAGGAAATTACTGTACTGAAAGTGTGAAATACGTTTTCTGGGTTTTTTTAATCTTGTAATAAGGATTTATTATTATTATTATTATTATTACTATTTTCCTATGTTTAGGTATTTCCCTCTGCTGGCCTTTGTACGTGGACCACCTTCTTCCTCTTCAGCCCTTACAGATTTTGACTTAAATGTGAGTAATTGCTGCTGATATAAAATAATAATGAATTCATATAAAAGTACTCCAGAATTTTCAGTTGCTTTGACATGGAAGTCATAGAGGGAGAATCATGTTTTTAAAGTCCACTGACAGTTTTCCTTGTTGCCTGGTGTCCCAGGCAATAGGAAACCAAAGGTGTAACGTATTATATGTTTGAAATGGATTATAAAAGCCTTCATTCTGGTTGCCACAGAACTGTATGCTGTGGATCTGCAGGGAAAAAGTATTTTGAAATGGAAAGAGCTTCTCACTTGTATGAGTGGAGAAGGGAGTCCCCAGATTACATCTCTGAGTCTCTTTTTAATAGAGTGGTATAACATCAACAGCACATTCTAGTGGTTACCATCTATCAGTCAGGTTTGCCTGCTGTAATACTTAACAAATATTTATTGTTTCATCATAAATGTCAAAGAGGTTGGCTTCTTGGTAAATGCAAGTGATGATAACCTGGTTTATTGCTTAGAGCTGGTGATGGTGAATGGATGATATTTGCGAGCATGTTGCGTGTATTTGAGGGCTGTGTTGAGTAGGTCAGGAAAATGTGGTGTTTTGGTGTGCTCTTTGGTTTTATTTTGAAATGATATAGTAGTATATTATTTCAAATGTGACTATTTTTATGAAAAGAATTTTAATTATCTAGATGGAAGATCCATTCATCTTGCTTAGTCCATCTGTCTGGTGGTAAAAACATTGCTGAGCAGTAGGTGTAGAAGTAGAGCAAGCTTAAAAATCTAACCTTGAGGTCTTTTATGCAGCTTATTCGTGGGAAGTTGATTTCTTTCTGACTCCATGACTCAGTTTTCAGACTGGTTGAAGTGAGGTGACTTTTTTTTTAGAACTAGTAATCAAAACTGAGAAATCAGTCAAGCAGGATGAAGGACAACAGAGTACCGAACAGAAAATTCGCCTTCATCTATTTTTTTTTCCCAGTGGATTGTACTTGCCTTTCTCATGAGTGTGTGGTGTGTAATCTAACATGCATGTGGCTGCTGTTTCTACAAGGTAGGAAAAATAAGCAGTATGCATTTTGACTGCATAAATAGATCCAAAGTACAGATGTGTTAAGAGAAGAGGGAGCAGCCACAGATAAGAAAAAAAAAGCACGGTGAAATTCTTTGAACTGCTTTTCTTTTATGAACATGATACACGTGTGACAGTAAAAAAAAAAAATTAAATCTATGTGTTTCTATTTGAGTCTTGCTGCTATCCAGTCTTGTACCAAAGGCGAGCCAACACCAGTACCAAGTGTTCAGGAGGGTGGTGGAAAGTGTCTGTGCTTCAACCTCCCAGCCAGGAAGCATGAGGAAATGATGTGCTTAATGAGATGATGACGCTTGCTCAAATCATCCGAAAAGCCAAAAGACTCCCTCATTCCCCTCAACGTGAGCCCTTCTTAAGAGCTCTTTTAATTCACAGGCATTTGTTATCTCGCTCCTGTGTGGTCTGCACAGTGGCAGCTGTAGTCTGCTTGTAGGCTTCTTGTAACTTCACTTAGATTTTTATTTTTTTTCCCCCCAGACTTTATGCTTTATTATGCAGTTATTGATCTCTGGAATTAATTGGCCTGCTGAATTCAGAAGAATAGCCATTCCTCCCTTTCACTTAAAAATCTTATTTCCTTGTGCTCCATAGGCACTGTATTTCTTGCTATTGATGAGTGGCATCTGGAGCAAGGACTGGACCTCTCTCAATTGTCACTTAGTCTCCAGTAGCATAGGGTACAATTATATGTGCAGAACAGCATTTATTTCCATCTTTTTGAGGCTGGTGAGGGAATGCTGTGCCTGTCACAGGTGCTGGGGGATAAAAAGCTTCTTGCAGTAGGAATTCAGCCTGTGATCCCATCTGGAGTTCCTCTCTAACGCAGAGTTTGTGTAGGCCAGTTTGTCGGGTATCACGTGTGGCTGCGGTGTTGGCATCAGCTATTGAACCACTGGCAGCTCCCAGTTCAGTAACACTGATGCCAAACATTCTTTTGAAAACTGCTGATGTGCCAGCAGCAGTGCATCCTCTGCAGTTTAGGGTGTCCTACATCTGTGTTTTGATTGAGCTTTTTGTTGTTTTGGGGGTTTTTTTGATGCTGATGCCCATCCTAAGAAACAAGAAAGGGACTGTAGAAAAGGATAGCGTTTTTCTCATTTACATGTGTTTGCCTGTAGAAAGTGGAAAACCACACAGTTTTAAAAAAAACCCAACTCCTTTGGGTGTGTCAGCTCAGTTTGTAAAAGCTGCCCATCAGGGCCTTCTAATGTTCAGATGCTGTAAAGTTATTTTGTTGGTATTTTGAAAGGCAGCAATGATGGGAGCATTGCTGTAGGTACCTGACAGAGCAGGCATAAGTGACATTGCTGGGCATGTAGGACACCAAGGTTCAACTTCAAGGTTAGCTTCTTACGTGAGGTAGCAGGATTTCAGACGTTGCAAAAAAGCTTCTAGAAGCTCTTTGCTAGTTCCTTAACTGAGGTAGAATTGGAGACTCTCGTTCTGAGAGGTTTTTAAATGAATTCTTACTATATCTGCCTCTCACCCCTGGAGGTGTTTAAAAGGTGTGTAGATGTTGAGTTTAGGGACGTGGTTTAGTGGTGCACTTGGCAATGTTAGTTTAACAGTGGGACTCAATCTTAGAGGTCTTTTTCAACCTGAGTTGAAACCTGTGATTCTGTATAAACCAAAACCTGAGATAACTCAAACAAGTGTCCTGTTGTGATTAAAAGAATTGCTTGGAGTTGAAGTAGTAGCAGTGGAAATTAGGAGCGCGTACAAAATGTGAGTTAACGTGACTGAAAAATGAAACACAAAACACAAGTGCCATGTTTCCAATTATGTGGTTGCTTCCTTCACTCCATCTGAGCCACTTGGGATGGGGACAAGAACCCCTGAGGCAAGAGAGATCCTGTAGTAGTGTGGCAGCATTACACATGCACGTTAGAAATCCACTGTTGTTGGTGTGGAAAACAGTAGGGGTTTTGGTGGGTTGGTTCTTTAAACAATATGGAGAAACTGTAAAGATACCAGGCAAGTGTGGAACAGATCTTTTTAGTTTTACAGTGAGTTAAATGAGGTAACAAGCAGTGCCACATGTTGCAGCCCCCTCTGCAAGGAGGACGCAGCCATGCAGTGTTATCTGTGTGCATGTGAGAGACTTCATGTGGTATTCTCATAGTTTGATTATGGATCACTTTTCCATAGTCCTGATTTCAGTATAAAACACCCTGTGGCTAGGGTGGTCTCCTAGCTTGAAGATCAGCAACATAATGGCCTACTCAGGGCAATGTGTTATATGACATCGCTCGATGAGACGCTGTGGTGTCAGTCGTACCTCTGAGATGTAAGTCACATGCTTACATCACTGCACAGCAGAAAGACAACAGTCAAGAAACTGAATTTTATCTTTTTACAAACACAGCAGAAATTTAACAGGTGTTTCAACACCTCGTAGCATCTAAATGATTAGAGCAGTCAACAGGAAGGGGAGGAGAGCTCAAGTACTTAGCTAAAGCAGGGGACTGCCAGTTTCTCTTGTATAGGCATGTCCCAAGAAAGAATCCCAAACTCTGATAACTCCAGAAATGGAGAGAATTAAAAGAAAAACCTGTACTTGGCAAAAATGTTGTTTCTCCCCTGCCCAATGGAGATGCTTCTGTCGAAATAGATTTTCAATTGCAATAACTTGAGGTGACATTGTTAAGTTTATTGCTTTCAGGCCATGCTTTCAAAGTCCTTATTACATTAAGGTAATATGTTTATTTTAAAAAATTCTTCACTGGTAGCCCACCTGCCTTATGTTCTTTACATGCTCTTTATTCAGTCACCATATAACTGGTTTGAGATCTTTTCAAGGGTCTTCTGAAACAAGCTTCTGTTGTACAAAAGGGGAGGCTGAGGCAGCAAGCAGTAAGCATTTAGAAGATAAGTATAGCCAAACTGAAAGCTGCAAACTGAAGATTAAGTATTTTTAACAGCATGTGTTTTAGAGTTCTGTAGTTTCTCAGCTGCTTTATTTTCCTGTTATTACTTGGACTTTAAGTCAGCAATTTATCCATCAAAACAAACTGTCTAGTTCATGAACAAACTGTCTAGCTTACAAAGAAGCTAGAGCCAATTACCACTAGAGCCAGTGGAAAAGTTTTCATTGAGTTCAGTGGGTTTGGTTGGCAACCTTTGATATGATTAAAAGAGAATCAAAACTTGTGACAGGACATGGTAAAGAGAAATTTTAACAAATGCAGAGTACTGTTTTCCTTCTGAAAAAAGAATGGACACCACCATCAAGTTTCCTTTGTTTTCCCCTTGCAAATGGCATAGTCTTTTGCTACCTTCCTGAGGCCAGTATATGATGCCTGCTCTTTGAAGGGGAGCACACTTGCCAACCAGGTTGCAAAGATGGGGGTTTATTTAGTACATTTAATTAAGACTTGGTAAAGTGTTTTTTCCAATTTTTTTTTGTAGTTGAGAGCAATATGCTTTTCACATACACATATGTGCTATGTGAAGGAAGCACTGTGTGCTTCCTTTTATCTGGACAAGCTTAAAAGCACTGTTTCAATAGGACTACAATCAGAACAAATGGAAAATCACACGTTGTCAACCTCATGTCTGTTTATGTGAAACGTGGTGTTTTTCTTGTGTTGCCACATGAAACTCACGAAATAGCTTTCAGTTTCCTTTTTTGTGTTGTTAAAGCAGAGTTTGCACTTTTTTTCAGAATTTAATTTGCTTAAGATTTTGTATATGCAGATTTGAGTAATACATCTAATGAGTAAAACATCTCCTGACCAGGGATTTCCCATTGGCGAGCACAACTGGTCTGTTGGTGTAAGCATGATTTAGGGCAGTATCTCTTAATTATGTTCTAACATTCTTGTGAAGAAGCAGAGTAGTGGCAACAAAAGTCTGCAATTAAGGCAGAGTATGTTGCCTGAAACACAAGATAATTGTCCAGGCAAGATTATTGGAATAGATTCAGAGACTGTAGTTGCCATTCTCTCTCTAGGTGTTTGGCATACATAGCAGAGAGGAGAAGTCCTCAGGAATTTATTGTATGGTATGGCCCACTGTACAGTTAACCTCAGAGTTGAACGTTTGCCTTTTTCCGTCTTCCCCTTCTTACAGGCTTTTCGTCTGGTGCAAAGCTGACGGGTGGGAGCAAAGGTAAAGAATGACGTATTGCAGCAGCAGGCAGAAAGCATCTTTTGTCTGAGTTGTGAAATGGCTGCTCCGTAGCCATGTCCTGATGAATCAGATGTGAGGGGCTGCTTCGTGGAACGATCCCTTTGTAACGGCACATCAGCTGGAAGCAGGAGAAGACATTCAGTTGAAGATCTCCTTCCGAAAATGGATTTAACTTTTTTTTTGCCAGTCGCCACCAGCATGACCTCATGCGTTTCTAGTACAATGGTGTGGCTAAGCCTTTGAGTACACAGCTATTACATCATCGCAGCAAATTAGAGAGGGAGGTGGTGAAAGAGGCCTTGTTGTTGTCATGGCCGATGAGATGATCAGGACTCAACTCATTGTCGCTGAGAAGTTGGTGGCTTTGCTGGAGAGTGGTACAGAAAAATTGCTCCTGATTGATAGCCGGCCCTTTGTGGAATACAATACGTCCCACATCTTGGATGCCATCAACATCAACTGTTCCAAGCTTATGAAGCGGAGGCTGCAGCAGGACAAAGTTTTGATTACAGAGCTCATTCAGCATTCAGCAAAACACAAGGTAGGAATCGTTTTCCTCTTATTCCTCGTATTTGTTTAAAGGAGTGGCTGGAAAGCATCTTGTAGCAATTTTTCGTTAGGTATTTCATTTAAAAAAAACAACAAACCAACCAAAAACCAACCAACCAACCAAACAAACCACAAAACCCCCCAAAACGAACGAGACTAAAGGACTGAGTTTAGCCGAGGTCCTGCCTAACCGGAGGGGGCATTGGTTACTATTACATTTATTGTTGGGATTCTTTGTAGTCTGCTCTTCCCTGAGTGACACAGCAAGGGGGAGGGATTTAGAAATTACTCAGAAAGAATGTTCTCAGGGTTCTTACATGTCTTATAAGCACAGTCCCTCAAATGAATGTACTTAAGGCAGAAAAGGTTCTCCTCCTGAACTTCCAAGGATTCTATGGGATCTGTGGTGGTGGGGTTTGCTTAGCAAGCAATCATATGGTTTGCAAAGAAACTGCATCTCTGTTAATCCTGGCTCCTACTTGCTGTTACAAATGCTTTTTGTGGGAGTAGTTGGATGGATTTTAGTGGTTTGATTTGGCTTTTTGTTTCTGGGGGTGAGGGATGTGTTTTTTTCCAAACAGTGTTATCAATAAAATAGCTAAGCTATTTCAAATTAATGCATGGGGGGGATTTGGTGTTTGTTTTTTCTTATCCACTGGTATTTGTTTCATGTGCTACGTTCTTGCTTTTACATGTTAAACATGAAGATGATGATGATGATGACCATGTTGGTTTTGGGGTTTCTTTTATACATAAAGTTGTACAGGTAACCAAAATGTGCGTGGCTTAGAGGCAGTTTAAGGTCTCTTTACTGTTTATGTACAAAACCTCCAAAAGCAGAAACTTGTGGAGTGTGCTTCAACTTGCAGCAAATAATCAATTTACAAACCCTCCAAGGAATTGAATCTGATAGGCATATGAAGTATAAAATAAAACTGGTTCATATACAGCTGCATGAGAAATCTATATATATGAACTAATGTATAGCAAATACGTGGGAACCCTGATGGACGTGATAATGTGGTGCTTTTAATCATCCTCCTCCCTTTTTACTCCGAGTTACTTGTGTTTCAGATTGAAATTGACTGCAAGCAGGAAGTGGTGGTGTATGACCAAAGCTCTAAAGATGTGACCTCTCTCTCAGCTGACTGCTTTCTTACCGTGCTCCTGGGCAAACTGGAAAAGAATTTCAGCTCTGTCTATCTGCTTTCAGGTAAGATGTACCAAAAGAAATCCCTTTCAGGTAAGATGTACCAAAAGAAACCTCTGAAACGCTTGTATAAGGAGAAGAAAGAAAAAGCTGTCGGTATAGCACATATGTACAGTTTTGTAAGTGCTGATATAAACCTCAGTTATAGCATAGACTTTTCTGTGGTTCTTTATGCATGTGGTGACACTCATAATACATACAGTGCTTAGAAATTGCATGTTACAGGGGATATATTACACCATTAGTATATGTAATTGGGAGTGGATCAATGCAGGGGTTTTCACATGCATATGTCTGCTACTTTAGGGTCAAAAAATAGGAGAAGAAACGTGCTTCCCTGTTTTTTTAAGTATTACACATGCTAGGAAGAAAACCTCTTCCTTACTGAATTGGTACTACAATAAGAACAAGGGAAATGATCTCCCAGAGTTGTGAAGATTAGTTTGTGTGACTTTTTAAACTTCAACTCCTGAAGTGGTAGCACTTTATAGGTCTCCTCCCTCACTCTCCTTTATTTTTTTAAATCCCAGGTCAAAGCATCTATAGAAATTCAGCTCCTTATAATACTGGATTTGTTGGTCTTAACGTGTGCTTGTGTCGTTATTTCTATCATGGAACAGTAGACCCAGTGTTCACAAAAAGGAATAAGGAGGGGCATGAGGTAGATCCAGAGCTGAAAGAAGAAGGAATGATGAGTACAAGTAGAAAATCCATTGCAGTGACTTGATCTAATGAAGTGTATACCTAGTCTCTGAGAAATGCTGAAACTACAGCCAGAGACTGAATAATTATGAGAGAAAGGGAAATAACTCCAGAGAGATGTTTCCTCTTAGCAAGATGGTTTCACTGCAGTTTGTAGTTATCATTTTAGATGAAAGTGATAGGGAAGAGCTTGTGGTACTAAGAGAACTATTCCCAAATATTTTTAAAAAGTGATTACAGAGAAAATGAATAATTTCTGCACTTGGACAGGTGTGTTTGGTACTTGTGTGAGGCTGTGCTTACAGTAAACTAAGTAGGGTTTTGCACTGGCTAGGTTTGGTGCTTCTGTTTTATTTACTGACTAGGTAAGAATTACATCTGTGGGTGGTGGGCTACAGCGTTAAATTAAATAACTCTTCTTTCATATGAACCATCAAATAATTGTGTGGTGTCTAGGCACAGTAAGTGCGTAATGTGAGAGTCCTGAATTAAGTGCTTAATACTCCCTTAAACTGAAAACTGTTATTTAAAAAATAAACCCAGCCTAGAAGCTGTTCATCTCTTAAGAAATCCTTTTATTGTTTGAATACACAACTCTGCTCATTTGTTCTGAGGGTTTTTTTAATAACCAGAAGCAAATTACAGCTCCGTGCTGCAATCAGACTATTCACAACTTGATTTCCATGATAGAAAGAAAAACAGCTGTCTAACAACGGAGAATTAGACCTCGTGGCAGGGAGGAGTTGGAAGGCATCCTTAACAAGGCCAAGCAGAGGAGAGTGTCATGAAACTTCCCTTGCTTATACTGTCCCTCCCTTGCATGAGACAAGGCTTTGATCTTCTTTTTGCTCTGCTGGACTCCCTGAAGGAAGTGCTCGTTGTCTCCACTCTCGGACTTGCTTGTGGCTCTTGCAGCAATGGACAGGACCAGGAAAGGAGTGTTCTCCACCTCCCCAGTGCACGCTCTGGGCAAACACCAGTTGCATGTATCATAATGATACTGTGAGAAATTGGTTTGTTTTCATTACCAGCACATAGTAGTTGTCTGTTCAAGATGAAAATGCTTCTTAAACCACAGGCAAGACATTAGTGCACATTAGCTGAGGTGAACTTAGCCACGTACAGCCGGTAAGGATTACTTTGATTGTTAGAGAGAAAAAGGGAATCTGATGTATCAAAATCTTCCTTATAACAAGCAGGATTTGTGTTTTAGCATGTCGAATGATTTTCTCTTGGCAAGGATTAGTTTGAGAATTTCATCTTGTATTTGTTTAGATAGCTACAATGGGGCTATTTTTGAATGCAGAAACAACTGCTGGCTTTAAAACTAGTGGTAGAGGAGCATAAAAGCAAAAGGGAAATGTAAGGAAGTTATTTACTACTGATCTATTACAGGTAAGTGCTTATTTCAGGTACTTATTTTTTCCATCTATTAAAAATCTAATTACTTTAATACATGAAATACAAGAAACCTTTTGGGATGTGGGGTGAAGGAGAACGAGTTAGATCAGTCCTATGGAAAGTTCCTTAGTTTATTGATATGTGGCTCTAGGAAACTAGATAAAATATGTTGTCTCAGCAAGTTGATGATGAACTCACATAAATGTTTATGGCCCATAATGAGAGTAGAGGTCAGTGTACCACATAAAAAGAAAAACCTTTGGACTTCAGTTTTCTCTATGCCACTAAATCTGGTTTATTTAAAATGGTGACCTTAAATAAACATTTTAGGTAGGAAAATATTTTTTTGTTGGGATAGAATAAGGAACAATTAAGAAATATCTGAAATTCCTGCATCTGTTCTTCTTGCCACCCTCCACTACTGAGCAGTCGGTGAGGTGTTTTTTTATTTAGGTTGTGCATAAAGGTACGTTCTACCCTGGGGACTGTTTTTCATCGAAGTAAATGTTGTAGAGACCTCAAAGGAGCCCTTACCAATTAGTTTAAGCTGTTGGTAGAACCTCATAAAAATATTTATAATCTGGTGAGGAACATTTTCAGGAATGTAAATATCCGTTTTGGTTCTTAATTTTAACAATACGCAAAATACTGAAATGTGGGGACTGAAGGCTCAATCCCATGCCCATCATGGCATCTTCTCATGTGAGTTAAATAAGATTTAAACATGAGGGTGTCGCTTGATTCCTTCTCTTTCCATATGTCAAGGATTGGATTTACTTGCATGGAGGTCTTTTCCTAGCTAATAATGTTTTTATGATTTTTCTACTTGCTCTGCAGAAACAGTTGAGAGACTGATTCATGCTTGAATGGTCATTGTTAAGGCAGTAAACATGAAGAGTCAAGAGTCTTGCTTAAATTTTATTCCACTGTTTAAGTGGAAATCATTCACATTCTACTTCCCTTAAAAAGTTGCTCTTTCCTACTTTTAATCTGGCTTAGTCCTCCTCATGCAAGCACGGATGTGTTCATGATGGTTACCTTAAAAATGTTGCTGGTGAACAAGATGAAACACAGCTTTTTATTTTGTCTTGATTTTTAATTTTATTTTTTTTTGTACAGAAGGCTTTCTGAAAAAAAAACCCAGAAATGCCTGCTTTTCTGAATTTACAAACTGCCATTAAAAACTGTGATAGCCTAGCACTGAAACACTGTGCTGGCTCTGAACTAAAACCAAAGGCAAAAATTACTGTACTCAGGTGGATGTAGAGCAATGTGAATATCCAGGAAGGACTAGCTAAACTTCAAAGTACTGTAAAATAAGATCATAGAAACAGTTTTTTACTGAATTCTCTAAGAATTTTTCAGCGCTGCAAGACCAGAGTGTATTTTGCCAGTGAACAATGAAGGACTTATTTTTCTGTCAGTTACTAAATTGCCACTTAGTGGTATGGGTACCGTGGTACCTCTGAGAACAACTAACATAGAAAATTTAGGTAATGTGCCAGATTATAAAGTGCGTGGGCAGAAGGGCAGTTAAAGATACTGGAAGCCTTTTGTGAGCTTCTAAAATTGCCTTTACAGTTTTACACCCCTCCTCTCTAGTGCCTGTACACTGAGGTGTAGATCTGTACGTGACTGTATTCTATGGGAGCCATGGCTCTCATTAAATAGGATCCACCTGATCTGGGTGGAATCAGGGCTGTGTGTACTTAAATCTCTCTGTAGAAAACGCGCTTCGTGGTTGGAGATGGGGCTGCTGTCCTTCAGTTAGAAGACAGCTATCTTGAAAAGGGGTCCATGAAATTCTGCATGCTACTTACCACACATTATCTGAACAATTCAGAGAATTACAGATTTTCCGAGGTGCCCAGGATGAAGCCCTGCATCTGACTTTCAGGACCACTAAGCCAGGGAGCTGTATGCCTCTCTCTCAAAACCATGGTTGGACTGTCAGTCCTGTCACCGTGTGAATCGAGGCCCAAGTAGGGAATTGCCTACTAATCTCTTCCTACCTTTCTGCCTATGAATGGTATCAACCATAATAGTGGATTCTCCTTTCACGAGAGCTCTCTGATGATAAACTCCTGCAGAGCACAAAGCTACTTTAATAAGGAGAAATAAATAATTATTTTCCTATTCAGTGACAAATGATGGTGACATGCAGTGGACAGTCAGTGATGTCCTAAGCAGAGTGAGTATGTAAAGAAAGAGCAAACAGAACGAGTTCAGTGAGGCTGGACATAGATCCTGGAAACAAATTAGGGAGTTATTACCTGGGGACTATGGCAAAAGGTATGCTTTTGCTGAAACTTCTCGAATCATTGTTTCATCCTTACCTATCCCTTGCCTAACAGAGAGTGTGTACAAAATAAAAGACTTGCATGAAGGATACAAGGAGATGGAAGCAAGTCAGGAACTCTCTTGCAGTCATCTTTATGCTGGGGATTTTTTTTAGAGATATTTGAAATTGGAAGCCCATTTAAAGAAATTTAAATACAAAAATGCTGCTCTCTCCAGGGTACATTTGCCGTTGTGCTGTCTCTACTTGCCTAAAGGAAAGCTGAATAAGAAAAGCCAAGTGCTCTCTCCCTGCCTTGTCCCAGAAAAAACATTCCCTGTGGCAGAGGAGCAGGAAATCTTAAGAATATTCTCTTGTAGGTAGATCTGATCATTTCTATGTCCTGAAGTGACCAGGGCTTCAGGACTGAGCTTCATTCCCAACTTCTGTGGGCCCATACATCAGTTAAGAGGGTGCCATGTGGCTCAGTGTGGACTGAAAGGCAGCGTGAGCTTTGTGCTGTCTGACGCATTCCTGGCTTACATCCTGTCACCTTTTAACATTTGGATTTGGAGCTTAATAACTTTTGGTTTTGACTGACTGAAGTTCTGAGTGTTCCCTATATGTAAGTCTTTGCAGAGCGTACCCCAAGGAGAAGAGCACACCTTTGGGTGGTGATCATCCATTCAAATAATGAGGTTTTCTGTAAACTGAAATAAGTACAGCAAGAAGGAGCTGTTGAATGTCCTGCCAGTGTTTAGAGGAGGAGAGGTAGTCGCACAATGATGCCAGCTTTCCTGATGTTCTGACTGGTTGATTCCATTAGGACAAACCTCTATTGAAAGAGGTAAAAACCTTGCTGAAGGAACGCAGTGTTCCCCAAGTGGTCCCGTAACCTATGGAATACAGCCATTGTTGATGGGGAAGAGTGGAGAGAGGAGATTAGCTCTGAATCACCCTCTTCAAAAGTCTCCCTCTCAATCAATTTTTAATGAGAGCATAGAAAAACTAGTATCCTTGGCTACAGCCAGTCCTTTGAGAATATCCTCCCACCCTGTGTACTTAAAATGCAGTTTTCAGTGTTTGTTCACTGCCATGATTGTTTTAAGCACTTGAAGAATGGGAGTAGGGTTTATTACTTTCATATGTGTATCCACTTGTAGTCTTTTTAGAGAGAGAGCAAGGTTTGACTAGAGCAGAGCTCTCATAACATTTCTCCAGTCCAAGAATAACTTGTTAAGTTTGCTTTTGTTTTGGATACCTCTGGATGCTTGTGAAACTTAATTGACTGAAATTATGGTGCAGAGTTGTTTTGGTGTTTTGTTGTTTGTTTTTTTTTTTGTTTAAAGGCAGAAAGGGCAACTGTGGGTGTCCAGTATGCTCTTTTTACTTGCCATGCCACTTGGCATATGCCACTTGGGTAGGAGGGGGAAGCTTGACCCCATTCTCAATCATTCCTCCTCCCCCACGGTGTTTGCTTAACCTGCCTGTTAACCTTGTCTTACCAAAGGCAGAAACCCTCCAAGGCAAAGCACTTCCCTTGCTACTGTGCTTGTAAAACACCTGGCATAACAGGGCCACTTTTCTGAATGTCACCAGCATGAAAACACCCCTGGCTTTCCCAGACTACGAAACCTTGGATGCTGTGGAATCCCCTGTGGCTGAGGAGCGGGGACGGGAATGGGATGGCAGCCCTTCTGACTGGGCTGTCCAGCCTGAGCTTATGTAATGGAAAATGGCACAAGTCCCTGCAGAGCTGAGCTGGAATGCGGGAGTTGTAATGGCCTGTGAAGGTCTGCAGCTTGTTTAAACAGAGTGGAAACATTGTAGATTCATAAAACTTATGAGTCAGAAAGTTTACAACTTTCTTTTCTTACGGCAAGGAAAAAAACAAACAAACTATATTGCAGCTTTTAGATAAACAGTTTAATGTTCGATGGGAATGTGACTGGGAAAGTGCTATTAAGTCACAGCATTAAGATCCTCTGAGGCAAAGTACATGGAGAAGTTCGGGGCTTGTATATTTGTCTTTGCTGTAATGCTGTTTAATTTATTTCTTTTTAGTGTAGTTTTCAGTAATGTGACCTTACCTGCACTACTGGCACTAACCAGTATTTATGGTAACAAATTCTAAATTGCCATTAGGAGAAGAGAAAAAAAAACAACAAAAAGCTAAACCTGAATTACTCCACTGCATACCTTTGGTGAATGCAGACATTGGGTGAGGCTTTGGGTTTAGGACTTAAAATTATAAATCCTAAATATTATGTTTTAGAGGTAGTAGCAAAATTTCCTGCTTTTTTGTTGTTCTTTTCCCTTAAAAAAGGAAGTTAAATGGAAAAAAAGACAGCAATATTCCTTTAAAAAGGAATAGCAATATAATATTTATTAGTATGTGGTTATATAAAATTACGAATAATTAGTACCTTTAATGAAGAACAATTCTGTATTTAACAAGGTGGAATGTTAAATCGTCAAGCTTCAGTGTCTCCTTCTTGTAATGCTGTACATGCATGTAGTCTTCGTTTTTCTGACTTATCACTTGGGTCTTAGATCTTCTCCACTCCTGCTTTAAAGTAATTGTGTTTGATGCTGAATAACACTGATGTACTGTCAGACATTTAGGTCTTGTGAGAAAAGGAAGGAAGTAGCTTCTAGTATGTTTTCAAGAATTCATTGAAGAAAACCAGTTTCTCCCTTAGCTTTTTCAGAATGATCAGAATCCAAAGCAGGGGAGAAAGGCACAGTATCTGATTTGAATGGCACTTAAGTAAAATGCCAAAGTTTGCTGTGTTAT
The DNA here is from genome assembly GCA_035584735.1 of Pseudotriccus pelzelni. Classification (NCBI taxonomy): domain Eukaryota; kingdom Metazoa; phylum Chordata; class Aves; order Passeriformes; family Tyrannidae; genus Pseudotriccus; species Pseudotriccus pelzelni. The sequence continues at coordinate 63,550,497 of JAWMRA010000041.1, forward strand.
CAGTGTGCATTGTCTGTGATCTTCTCCAGCACACTCCGTGACCTGCGAAAAACAGGCACATTCACTGTCTCTTACATCTCCATCAGGAGCACAAGACAGATCTTTCTGTGCATCCTGCATGAGGCACATGAAGCTGCAGGGCCAGCTGGGTGTGCAGGGATGTTGTATTAAACACTTCATAGGCTTCTCTTAACTGGAAGTTTTAGAGTAGCCAAGCTCTTAGGAGTTGCTATGTTGTCTGTCTCTGTGCTGTCACCCACAAAAGTTGTTTTAAAAGTTTGTTGGTCAGCTTCTGTAAGGTTTGACAAAAGGAGTAATTAAGTGAAAAAAATAATGGAATTCTTGTAAGCAGTATGGAAATGAGCACTGGTACAGTGCAGAGCCTCAAATTAGTGTCTCTCCCTGAAAACTGGCTTTGGGTTACGCTGGGCTGGTAGTGGGTTTCCTGGTGTGACCAAGCAGCAGCGCTGCCTGGGCCCCAGCAGCACAGAAAGGGCCCTTAGGAGCTCAGGATGCAGTAACTCCCAAGGATCTGCTGTGAGATGGGCACTGGGGGCAAGTGGGATTTTTTGGTTCTGCAGCTCTTCATATTACTCGGTTGACAAACACGTTTGCATAGTGTGAAAGTGAAAAGCTGCTCTTCTGGTCTTTAGAATGGACAAGACAGCAGAGACCTTCCTCCTGATTCCCCACATTACCCACCTCTTCTCCAGCTGCATCATTTCTCCCCTCTGTCCTGGCTGTGCTGCCAGGCCCTGGATGGCAAGAGCAATTGCTGGGGCTCTCTGTCGAGCTTTTAGCTGACAGGGCCATTGGAAACACGTGATGTGGTGTGAACACCTACTATCTCACCCTTTCTTTCATTCCAAGTTAGGTTTGGTGACTGCACTTTCAAAGAAACAGTACAAAATCCTCACAGAACAAATGCAGTGTAAGCTTGGTTTTAAGTTTTTAACTGTTAAAATTTGTATATGCACGGAGCTTTCATCTCTGTAGGGGTTGTTCCCATACTTGGATAGTTATATAGAAAAAGCAAGTGATACCTAATGCCAAGGTCCCCTTACTTTCGTGTTCCCCTTTCCTTGCAAGAGTTGCAGGCACCTCAGCTTTTGCTTTTCAATTTCACACCCAAATTTAATCCCCTTATCTCTGAAGTGTAGTCAGATCTCTGTTACTTTGTGCTTTGTCAGTATGCACATGCCTGATTAGCCAGGGCAGCTATCTCTAGATGATTAAGATAAAACTCCTGGATCAGATCTCTGGAAATATGTGAGGATAAAAAGGAATTACAGAATTGGCTGTTTCAACAGTAATTTCATGAGCAACTATAAAGAGATAAGGGCTGCCTCCTGATTGATTGTTGGGTTTTTCCCCCTGTATGTTAGAAATACACATCAATTGAGACACAGGATGGATGGAAGGATGAGGGAACATCTGTGCTCTGTCCAACATGCATGCAGGAAAGACTAAAAGCTCAGGGTGAATGGGTGATGATGAAGCAGGCCTGTTCGGCTAACAGAACCATCATAATTACAACCAGCTAACGGCCTGGTTACTGTTCTATGTCATGTAAGCATTAGTGAGCTGCTCGAGGTGAACTTTGAAAGCTGGTAGGAGGAGAAGGTGGCGTTCTCCACTCTGTCCAAAACTGTGCAGGAAAGAAGGGTGTTTGGGAGAGGTGGGGGACAGGAGAGCAAAGGGGGTGCTGGGCTGGTGAGTGGGCAAAGTGTACAGGGTAGCTGGAGGTTTTAGTGTGCTCCATGACAGATGAAATTTTGCTGGACCGGCGGTGATATACTAAAGTCAAAGCTGCATAACCTGGGATTGTACGAGGAAGGGATGTGTGTTGCTGTGAATGAAGAACAATGAACAGTGAAGAACATTTTGAAAACTGATTTTTTTAGTAATTGGTGTTTCTGCTTAACTTTTTTGCTCTTCCCTAGGCCAAATCAGTAATTAATATGTTTCCTGCAAATTTGCCTTGTCTAATTTTGGTCACATCTCTGAATGGTTTGACATCCTGTTGAAGGAAATACAAAGACAGATAGGTGGAGGAGAAATCAGCATAACATGGAATGAACATAAGAAACATCCACCTGTCCTGTTATGGTGTTGTTTCAATTAGAAGAGTTTTATTAAGTGTTGGATGAAACTAATGAAATTATCTGCACTTCACAACTTTATGCTAAGTGTTCAAATCAAGACCTTAGGGCTCAACTGACCTTTCATTTGCCAACCTCTGTAGTGGTTTATAGAGCTGCAACTGCAGCGTGGTGAGTGGCAGCACTGTGGGATGTTGCTGGTCTGTTTCCACAGAACATAACTGAAATGAGCTTCTCAGTCATTACTCCTCTGTGTTAATTTAGGATTTGCGTTTAGTGGTACTTAAACTAAGCAGCCAAAAGGATCTGGATTAATTACGTTCTCTCAATTCAAGGAAACTCATCCCCAATCAATAATATTTCTCTATCGTTTGTTGCCACCTGATCGCATAGTCTTTCCCTCGTCTCTTCCTATGTCTGGCAAAGTTAATTGGGAGTTCTGTTTATATGAGGATTTATGTAGTGAATCTGTAAGAACAACTTTTACTGTGGAATTTTGCTGAAGCTTTTTCATCCCTTCTGGGTTTGGCCCTGTTTTTTTTTTCTGAGTTGGCTGAGAAGGGGAACTGAAGCTTCTGATACCAGGATTCCCTTGAAGATCATCCTTTATGATCCCAATTGTAAGTGAGGCAAGTGGTGGAGTCTTGATCAAAGGAAAGTCTGTAGTCACCACTTTGCAGCACAGCAGCAGGGCAATCAAGTGGTTTACTGGATCTTGCCAAATTTCTGCTAATAGATGTGAAGGCTTGGTAAGCGAGAAACACAGGCTTTGCTGTAAATTGGGAGGTGTTGGGTTGTCTGTCACAGAAAAACCACTGACAGCTTTTGGCACCTTGAGGAGGTTTTGTAGAAACATCCTGTTGAATGTCGAGGGAGCTGCTTCAGCTCAGTTTACCAGCTACTTAAGAGAGGATATTTTGGAGGTATTTGTCAGTCATCTATTTTCAGGGCTCAGTTACTTGTATCAAATAGTTCAGTGAAACTCTGTTAACCCAGTAGCGCTGTTACTGATCTGTAGATTTATTCCCGTCTCCTCCATAATTTCAACATGCTCTTGCAATTGATTATTGCTCACATGAGGCTGGAGTAGCGGCGGGAGAAAGGGTGTTACTTAGAAACTGGCTCCAGAAAGTAAAGTGTATTTGCTATAATTAAAGCAAACTGCACAGTGCTGCCAAGGGCCCTATTCCAACTGAGGTAGGTAAGGAGACTTAAAGAAAAAAAATTGCCTTGTTGCAAATGTTATTCTCAAATCATGGAATTTGAAACAAAACCCATTACATCTTTTTTTTTTTTTTTTTTTAAGGCTCAACTTTCTGTTCTGCATTCCCACCTGTAGACTAAATTAGTTTTCCAGGTGTTTAAGGTTTATTTTGAAGACAGTCTGCTTCATTTACAGCCAAAGTGTACAGGTAGTCTGAGTGCTTAAAAAGCACTTTTCTCATAAGAGGCTCCTCATGTAGACTGTGTGTAGACTTGAGCTTTGGAGACTCACGGGAGCCATAAATTGTTAGGAAAAAAGAGGCATTAAAAATAAATACCTTTTCTCTACACACTTGTTTTAATGCATCTCCCTATCTATTTTTAAAACTAGATATATTTTGTAAGTTAGTGCAAGCAAATAGTGATGTGTGCAGTTCCTTAGAACAGAAATTAGTCTCATAATGCCATGACAGTTCAGTAGTCACACATGTGGATGCTCTTGTTCCAGACCCCTGACACTATGTTTGTTGCACTTAAAGAGGTTGGTAGTTTAGCAGGATGCATATACAAGTGTGTTTTTGTTGGTACAGGGTTTGTTTGCTTGTGGTTTTTTAAAGCAGTTTTTCCACATGCTCTGACCTCTATAGAATGTATTGTTCCTATTGGGAGTGCTGTAAATCAAAGCCAGATTTATTAAAAAACTACTGCCTTTTTGAAAACCTAGAAGATGGCAGGGAAGATAATTTAATATTTGAAACAAATTACCAATTTCATGCTTTTTCAAATCGATTCACTACAGATACTAATAGGTTAAGATATATTCACAGGAAAGGAGGGTTCACTTGTGAGCACAGTCAAGATAGGTAATATAATGCCAAACTTAACGGATTTGAGACCTTTGTGATTATAATTCATGTTGTAAAGATACTGAAGCAACATGTTTCTAGGGAAGCATAAGTAGAAAAGAAGAAACGTGACTTTGAAAGGAGGAATGCCCCAGAGGAAGTGTTGAAGAATCTGGTCTTGAATCACATGAACTTGCCTTGACAGAGCTCTGGAATAAAAATAAAATGAAAAAAATTGCTCCTTACACTTACGATGACAGAGCACGGGTTCCATCTCTCAGAATCTCAGGTGGTTTGCACAAGCAGGATCTGTGCTGCCTGAACAGGGAAGTTGTAAAGCAAGGAGGAATCCCAGGTAAAAGAATAGGATAGAAAATGTCAGAGCCAAACTTTTGCTGTGTCCCAAGCTTTGGTCCTTTAGTTTAGAGCTATGGCTCTGTGATGGGCAGAGCCTTAGATTGTCTAACAAAATAGACAAGTTATTTATTTGTTTGTTTATTTGACTGAGCAGGAATTGGTGTTCATCAATTGTTTGCTTTAAAATCCGATTGCTGGCTTTTTTTGTTTATTAGATAAAATGGGCACACACTTGGCTATAACCTTGGTGTTTCTACATCCACTAATGATACAGATTTCAAAATCTAAAGAATAGGCATAATACAGGCAATGGTAATGCAAGCACTGACAAAATAGTACATTATCTTATTACTGAATAATTTTAATTCATGTCTTCAAACTGTATTAATAGTGAACATAACATTTGGCAGATTCAGCACATTAATACTTCCAATTCCTTGATGACAAAAAGGTGCCTCATTCTGAACAGTTTATAATTACTCCTCCTTCAGTTAAAACTCTGCTCATCTCTAACGTGTGGAAGTTGCTGGGGTTTTTCACTATGGTTTGCAACTTTCACCCTTAACTGGCTGACTGTTAAGTGGTGAAAACAGCCAAGAAAAGCCTGTAACATACTGATTTAAACAGTTGCCTTAGGTTCTTCTTCATACTAGTTAATGAAGGTGAGGTATGAGAATGAGCTGAGCCTGAGGTTTAGTGACACTTGGTAAAAGCTACCTGGCTTTTGTGAAAACGTGTCAAAGTGTAAGATCTTTGCTGAAGGTTTCCTTGGGGTTTTTTTATAACTGTGGGTAAGGCCAGTTTGACGACAGCTGGTAGCACAGATGTGTGAAGCAGCCCTTGTGAGTGGGATGGAAGCCAGGAACTAGCCAAACAAGAAAAAGAAATGGAGTCCAGAACAGACTCAACCTCACGTTTTATTCACTTCATAGCTGCTGTGCCACGCTGCTGGTGAAACAGCCAAGGAGCGTTTTTGGTGACCACTAGGATTTCAGGTGGATTTAAATGTGTTACCAGTCATTCCACTCTGTTTTTTCCTGAGTGGTTTAATGCAGTGGTGGGAAATGGCAATGAAAATGTTTGGAGCCATATTATGGGTAGGGCCTATCGACTGGTGCAGATAAAGAACCAGCAAGCATTAAATGGAGTAGAGACTTCTGGCAGTCTGCTAGGGCAGTTCATGGCTTGGTGAAGTCTTTCCCTGTAGTCCTCTCTCTGCTTCATGTCCCCCACTTGAGGTGGAGAAGCTTCGGATTGGTGTGGCTTTGAAAGCTGAAACTTCTTCCAATATGCTGAATGAAATACGCTAATTATGGAGCGGCATCCAAAATAGTAATGCAGGATTTTAAAAGCAAACATTAATAAATGCATAATGATGCTTTCACTACATTGAGTAAACATGACTTTTTCATAATGAACTCTCAGTATAAATCTAATACAAAAGAAGGAAGTGTTCAGAAACCAGCTGGCTGGGGTGGAGACGAAAAGGTGTGCGTGCTTTTGGTATGGTGGGTGCTGTGGCTGTTTTTCTGAAGTCTCATTTCCAGATTATTAAGAATGGGAAGAGGCATCAAAAACTTCTAAGGAGTGGAGGTAGAGAGAAATTCTTGGCAGAATGGGAATACATATGAGGCCTTGGCTGCTACTGAATGGTTCCACAGTCAGGGTACGTCTGGAAGAGGCACACTTACAGCTTTTCTTCAGGGCTCTTCTGCTGCCCCTCAGTGCCTCCCCATCTCCTACAACAAATGCCTACACCACCACATGTAAACTGAATACACGCGCTTCTTCTCACAGGTGGATTCGCTGAGTTCTCCAGCTCTTTTCCTGGTCTCTGTGAAGGAAAATCCACACTCATCCCTACTTGCATTTCTCAGCCTTGCCTACCTGTTTCCAACACTGGCCCAACTAGAATCCTGCCTCATCTCTATCTTGGGTGTCAGCGAGATGTCCTCAACAAGGTGAGTATTCTGGGTGTCATGAGGTTTATTTTAATATATTTAAAATAGCCAGCAAAGTCATCAAATATATCACTGGTAGGATGCTGGACTATCAGATGTTTAAAAGAGCTTGTCTCAAGTTGCTGTAGGTCTGTATTCCTGTGTATATCCACAGATGTTTGCTTCCATGAGATCAACTCATATTGCCTCCAGTCTGAACCTTGGGTCCCTTCACAAAGGAATTGTTATGACCTCTACTGCATGTGCCCTTTTGCCTCCCATATTATCTGACAGTCCTGTTCAATCTCCAACAGCCTTCATAAGCTGGCATTAAGTACATGGATAGGGGAGAGGGAAGGGGGTGCTTCACCCTACCACACTGCCTTAATGATGTGCAAGGCTTTTGTGTATGGTTTTGATTCCATGTACAAAGCTTAAGCCTGGAACTATCCTACATAGTCCTGTCACTGGATCACATTTGTGTACTTTGACCATTGTATTTTTCACTGTTTTCTTCTACTTTCATTCCATTCCAGTCTGGTCATTAATAGGCTATTTTTAGTAATTTTAAGGACATTTTTGAAACCCAGGTAATCATGTAGAAGGTAATTGTGCTTTAATAGAGAGGACAGAAATGGAGGATAGCCAGCAGTCATTGCATCTACTTTGTCCTTTAAAATCTTCCTTGTCTTTATTGCCGGGTAGTGAGTCAATAATTCAAACTTGATTCACTTATGGATGTGAAAGCAGCTTATTATTATTCCTACCACAAAAGTAATTTGTGGTCCCCGGACAAAAGACAGCAGGAACTAAGTAATTAAAAGAAAAAAAAATTCTTTGCTTTCAGTTGTAGGGTATTAGAAAGATGCTTTTATGCTAAGTGTGCAAAGGGCAGGTGCTATTCTAAGACAGGGTGGGGAGGGAGGGAACAACGTGTTTTCCTCCAGGGCCAGGGATGTGTTACTTTGTTTGGGATGTGACTGGAACTTCAGTGGTGTGACTCCGAAGTGGTGCAGGATCCCAGGGGTTTGCAAGAGGCTGTTCCTTTCTCTTGCAGTGAAGTGGTGCCTGTGAATAGGTGTTGGGCACAGGCATGCAATGTGTGCCTCTCCAGGAACTTTCATTATAGGGCTGGAGGAGGCCAAAAACCTCAGCTACTGCTGGTGAGCCCTGAGTGTGGCAGAGCTGGCTACAGCTCAGCCCTGGGGGTGGCTCTCCTGTCTGTTAATCTACAGTCTTGGTATTTCAGTGTGTGTTGAAGGAAGGCCTGCAGCTGCAGGTACTTTAGAATTAATGTAAGAGCCCCAGGAGTTGGTCGGATTGGTACTTCACATATTCTTGGGAATGAAAATCAAAGATTACCGTGCTTCCCATTTTGTATGAAGGATGACAAAAAAGACAGCATACCACCTCCAGAAAGTTCAGGAAGTTCTTACTGTGCCTGGTGCCATCCTTGACAGTCAATCTTTTGGAAGTTTTTCCATTGGCAGCTAAAATACCTCTTAGATTTCTTATTCATTTTTAGGACAGAAACACATCTTACGATTTCAGATCTACTTATTTTTTGTACCTTTTTCCTCTTACTTTGAACACAGGAAATGCTTTGTTGTGGGCAGGTCACTTGTTCTCTGCACTGAAGTAGACTTCGGTGTCAGTGGTTTATCCCACCTCTTCAGTGTTCATGGTTGCCTCTGGAAAATGCAAAATGGCTTCCGTCTTTAAGATTGGAAAAATATTAATAAGCTGTGGAAACAAATTACAATTTCTACCTCTTGGAACCCACATGATGTTTTCCCAAATGTCGGCAACTCCCAGTTTCCTGGATTTAATAAGCGTCTTGATTTAACTAAAAGTGGTAGCTAGACATTGGCACGTTAGGAACACAAATAATGGATCTCTGCTGCTCTTCAACATGCTTTGCTTCTGGGGAAGCCTGTATGTCGTACAAAGATACTGGGGAGAGCAAGGAGGACGACTCTTACTACATTGGTTGCCCAGAAATACATGGTAAGGAAGCTGGGAAGCAAAGAACATTCAAAAGTGGAGGGTCAGAAACCAAAAAATAGGGCTAAGTAGCAAAGTTCTGTCTTTGTTAACACAGTCAGGGAGCTGGGAAGTGGTTAAGTCTGCATGACCTGGTTTAATGGCCTTGCAGGAGGGTATTTGGGACAAGAAGCCAGTTTTCTGTTAAGATTAAAGTAGCTGTTTCCTATTCAAGTCCAGATTTAAAATAATAATTAAATAAACAAACAACAAATTACTGAAAAATTCTAGTAAAATTTCCAAATATTAAGATGTAGTTGTACACATTGACCTTATTTTTGCCTTCAGGTGCTATCTGTGAGCTCTCATGATTCCTTCTATTCACCAGACATACTGATTTCTCTAAAATTAAATTGTCTCAAAAATATCTGCATTACTAATTTGACCTGGTGATTTAAAGATTTTGATATTTTATCAAGATGAACCTACCTTTTTAGGATCTTTATAAGCTTATCTCTGAGTGAATGGCTAAGGAAATGTTCCTCTTGTTGCAGGACTGTCTGTATTCATAATTTTCTTAAAATACTAAAGCTATTTGCCATTAATACCACTGCTGATAATGCTTTATTTAGGAAAGATATGCAAACACAAATGCTTTGTTTGTGTCCTTCAGCAGAACTAATGATTAATTCAGGAAAGTCTTGGAGAATTTTTATATTTCTTACAGGTTTCTTTCTAAATGTTTAAGTCTGAAAATGTTCATAACATTTTTTGCAGTGTTGCAATACTAAAAAACCTCATCAAAGTTCTAAGAGAAAAGTTTGTTCCAGTTTTGGGTCTCAGTGTGATACATTGTGGTTATCTCTGTGGCACTGCAAGAGGGTACTGATTGCTCTTTGTGAAAGAGAGGGACACTAAATTCTAACCTAGATGGCAGCGATAGAGTCCTTTCTGAAAATTAGTATAACAGAAAAAAAAAAATCTGTATTGTGGTTATGGGCCTGAACAAGCCTCCTGCTTACATCTCAAGGTTTGTACCAGCATTTAAACTGTAAAACTTTCTGCTTTCCTGCTTACATAACGATTCTCTTTCTTTTCTTCCAGACCTGGATTTTATTTCCTGGAACAAAATAACATTTTAGGGTGCTATTAATTTTCAGATTAAACAAGTCATAAAATGTAAATAAGCTTACAAAAAAGCATTTACCTTCTTTTCAGAAAGTTGTTAGTATTAGGATTTCTGGATCTTCCTCCCATCGTAGTTCATTTCTTCCTCTTGGGTGCCTTACAATGAAGGCACTGTTACAGTTATTATACTGGAGCAGGTTGCACAGGGAATGATTGATACTTTAGAATAGAAGGAAGCATAACTTCTTTCTTTAGCCTTAGTCCGAAAGACAAGCACTAATATTTTGGGGTGGGTTTTTTTTTTTTTTTTTTTGGCTTGTAGATCTCAGACTTGGCATCTGCAGCCTTTCTGTTCCCATTTGAATAATCAATTCCACATCAAAAACCTTGCATAACTGTGGAATTGTGATGGCTTGACTGTGTAGCTCACCAGTGTTTCTTTTAAAAGAAATAATAAGGTTTTCCATTCTTCTAAATTCATTATCCCCCCCCAGCCCCTTAGCTGTATTCTGAACAAGAACGCATCATGGCGTTCCTTTGCTCATCACCTCCCTTCTTTATCCATGAGAAGGCTCATGACCCTCCCTGTACCTTTGTACCGGCTATTCCAGTTGTTCCTTCCTCACCTTCAAGCAGTGACGACAGGGAGTGAGCCGGTTTGGAGTCAAGTATTTCGACTCCGTGATCTGAAACAAATAATCATTTCACAGGGGTTGATGCTGAAGAGCTTGGGATGCTGGAAGGGGAAAGCTGTGTAGCCCAGGACAGTGAGGGAGGGATGCTGAGGATCAGGGGTATCCCTTGCACGTGTAAGATACCAGGAGCCCAGCTAGTCCCCTGCACCAAAAAACCCATTCCCAGTACCTTTCCTCTCCGGATAATTCCAAATATTCCCCTATTCCTGTACAGCCCTCCTGCTTTTCAGCATGTCAGTATGCAACAGCATCAGCTGGGAAAGGCAGGCAGGGCTGAAGGGCCTTGCTGGTTCAGCTAGGGGGATGTGCAGGAAGGGACAGGGGGAAATCAGTGACATATTGGAATTTCCACATTCCCTTAGGAAAAAGAAAGCCCCAGACTTGAGAGGAGACTGCAAGAGATGTCCATTTCGTTTCATATTTCTCACCAATATCTGTGGTAGGGCAACCTCAGTCTTAGATATGTGATCTGGAAAACACATATTCAGGTCAGCATGTGGGAAGTGTTTGTTGTCAGCTTGCACAGTGAGAATTTAAACCAAAATAGCAGAAAATTCATTCTCTTGGAAGTGATGCTTCAAAGTACAGAAGGTATTCTACTATCATTTCTGTTCTTTGTTAACTTCGTTTTTATGGGATTTGCAGTCCAAATGTTATTTGCATACACTGGATGTCTCATTAAAAGTTGTTGAAAGAACTGAAACCTGAGGAGTTATCTTTTTCTCAAAAGAATGTCCCTTATACAGCTAAAGGAATTCCAACACAAATTTCAGTTTGGTTTTTAGCTTTGTAATGTGCCAAAGGTACCTTTTGACTTCTCTAGGCTTAATCTTTCTCTCTCTCTCAGGAGCTGATGCAGCAGAATGATATTGGCTACGTACTGAACGCCAGCAATACTTGTCCAAAGCCTGATTTTATTCCAGAATCCCATTTCCTCAGAGTGCCTGTGAACGACAGCTTTTGCGAGAAAATTTTGCCTTGGTTGGATAAATCAGTCGATTTTATAGGTGAGAAGAAAATTTAAATTCTCTCTCTCTCAAACATTTTTTTGATTCCTTTGTGTGCCTGCCTTGCTGTTATGGTTGGAGAAGCCCTGGATGCTTTCTGGGTGGTACGAAAACACCCTCAGGATCTGTGTACACGATCAGCATCACTTTATAAGCACAGGAGCAAAATAACATAGCAAAATAACATTCTGCCACTGCATGTTCCAGCATGACAGAACAAAAACACTTAAGAGCACAACTCTGCTTTCAGGCAGCCTGGTAGAATCCCAATATATGTCTGCAGAGAGTGAATTAGAAATTTGGACATGCAGCTTCCGTCTTGACCTGTGAGAAGTGAGCGAGCAGCATTGTTCCATCATGAATGCTTGCTTGTTACTTGTATATAAAATTAGAAACAATTACCTTTCCCAGACATCTAAATAGGGTGGTTTATGTGCACATTAAATTGAGGTATACTGTAACTGCGGCATGTTTCCTGTGTGTGTTGTGCTTTTTCTACACTCAGTGCTGTACAGCACTGGAGAAAATAAGTGATTTTTTGTGAAAAGCTTCCGGGAGATTTGTAATTAGCAGTTAATTTGGAAGTTTTGAATAATTTGAAACAACACTGCTTTCTTTGCAAACTTTTCATCACGGTAAAATGCTGCTGTCTTTGACTCTTGCCAATTTCTTTGCTATGTAGAAAAAGCAAAAGCATCAAATGGCCACGTGTTAGTGCACTGTTTAGCTGGGATATCTCGCTCTGCCACAATCGCTATTGCCTATATCATGAAGAGAATGGATATGTCCCTAGATGAAGCTTACAGGTAAGAAGAAATCTCCTTTTCATACTAATTCTTGTCCCTGTTGGCTTATTTTAGAGTGAATGATAAAATGTGATAAGGACCAAGGGTAGAAGCAGACAACTTGACCTGGTAGCTCACTGTCCTCTGCACAGTCCTGTTTTAAGCACAGACTTCCTCCAGAAAAAACTCAGTGGTGTTGAATAGATATCAAACAGCTAACATTAATTGCCCACCTGCAAAATGGATTTTGCTCCAAGTAGGCAAATTCATGGAATGTTAACTGTCTATTAAATGTATGGATATTGTGCTGGTTCCGGCCAGGAAAGGGTGGAAGCTTGTGCAAGCTGATATTCCAGGTTATCATGTCAGCTGGACTATTCTCTAGCGTTGTTTGCTCTTTCACAAATTAAAAAAAAAATACTAATAGAAAACGCAAGTTTTGTTTGACATTTTTCATGTGCTTGCCTGCATTTGTGCCAGTATATACACATATCCACTAGTACACCTTGCCATTTTTCTCGTGCTGGTTTTAATGACTGCACACTCATCTTCTGTGGGTTTCCCCAGAGAGATTATATTTGTAATGATATTTAATTTTCCCGGGGACATATATGTGTGTTTGTACTACATTTAGCTCCTCAAGGTTTCTTCCCTTGTTAATTCTTTTGTCCAGGAATGTTTCTTTAAAAAAAAACCCCAAAACCGGAGGAGGAGGGCTTTGGGCAGCTTTTGCAGCCTATAAAAGCAGAGTACTTATTTAGCTATGTTGCAGATCAGACAGGTAGGAAGTACGCTTTTGTATTTAACTTTGAAGTATATGACATGATTTCTATTACTTAGGCCTTTCATACATTTAGAATTCTGGTTCAGCAAAACATTTTCAGTATCATTGCACCTTCTCCATATTCAACTCAGTACACGACTGTGTGCTTGAGTTGGCACACCTGTGCCGGTCAGGCTGCTTCCTCTGGCACCCAAAAGCAGGAGAACTTTTCTAGGGATTTGGCAACCCTGTCGTCCTTTACTGCTGAACACCTACAGGACTTGAATGTTCTTTGTTTTAATGCTGCATTTGCACCTTTCTGTTTTTCTTTTTCATTATCGTATCAGTGGTCAATGCCGGCGTGGGGTAGGAATTGTTGGAACTTGGTGGATAAGGTCAGAATGTATCATGGCTCTTTGTCTTGCCTGACAGTGATAAACAGGGTATTTATCATTGTACTCACTGCAGTAATAACAGCGTGAGAGGTGAAAGGAATGTGATGTCATCCCTTGGAATGATGGGGAAGGTGTCCACTCTGTAGCACGTGGGAAAGGGTCTCCTGGCTAAAGCTCAAATGTTGTTCCTGCAAAACTTGAGGAGCTCTTGACTCCGGTCAGAAACCAAGGTAGCAAAGATCCCACTGATGAAGTAAATAAGGAAAATGATGCACTCAAATCACTTGTGGACATCATGAAGAGTTAAAAAAAAAAGTGCTTTCTTCCCTCCCCACTTTTTAGCCACCTTTAAGTAAGCTATAGAGACAACTGACAGCCTCCAGCATTATTTTGCCTAAAACTGCCTTTTTTTAACTCCATCCTCAAGTTATTTGTGCTTGATTGAACTCTAGTCCAAGCTAAGTTAAGAATAGGCTGTAGACATTCGCAACATTCACTTTCGGGTTATCCTAGGTCTGAGCAGCAGGTTCTTTAAGTAATTCTTGGTTTGTTTGTCCCTTCTTACCAGATTCGTGAAAGAAAAGAGGCCGACTATTTCTCCAAACTTCAATTTCCTGGGCCAGCTTTTGGACTTCGAGAAAAAGATAAAAAACCAGAGTGGTCAGCCTGGACACATCAGTAAGTTGAAACTTCTGCATTTGGAAAAAAGCAGCGAGCACGCGCAGGTTGCGGAAGGCGGGCAGAGCAGCCTCTCCGTCAACCAGCTGTGCATTACTGCTACCTCCGAGATTGCGGAACAGAAACCGACGGACTGTGGCAGCGCACCAGGCGGGCACTTGTCCCCTCTGGAAGATGGCCCACTGGTGCAGGGTATAAATGGATTGCACGTCTCCCTGGATAAGGTGGAAGACAGCAACCGGCTGAAGCGCTCTTTCTCTTTGGATATCAAATCTGTGTCCTACTCGTCAAGTAGCAGCCGTGTGACTGCATCGGTTCAGGGCTTTGCCTCCTCTGAAGACACCCTGGAATACTACAAACACGCAACTGCTTTAGAGGGTAGCAGCAAATTGTGTCAGTTCTCCCCTGTCCAGGAGGTGTCGGAGCAGACCCCAGAAACCAGCCCTGACAAAGAGGAAGCAAACCCTCCCAAACAATCCCAGAACACGTGGCAGCTGGATAGCCAGGGCAAACGGCAACACCTGGGGAGAGGCAGTGGCAGTACCACTGCTCAGCGGTCGCTCCTGTACCCCCTCCACCGGAGTGGGAGCATGGAAGACAACTACCGAGCGAACTTCTTGTTCGGTCTCTCCACCAGCCAGCAGCATTTGGCAAAGTCTGCCGCTGGGCTGGGCCTCAAAGGCTGGCACTCGGACATCTTGGCTCCTCAGACATCGGCTACATCCCTTACCAACAGCTGGTATTTTGCAGCCGAGTCCTCACATTTCTACTCTGCCTCGGCCATCTACGGGAACGGCGCTGCTTACTCTGCCTACAGCTGCAGCCAGCTGCCCACGGGCTGTGACCCGGCCTGCGCCGTGCGCAGGAGGGCGAAGCAGGGGTACCGAGGGGACTCCAGGAGGAGCTGGCACGAGGAGAGCTCTTTCGAAAAGCAGTTTAAGCGCAGAAGCTGCCAGATGGAATTTGGGGAGAGCATCATGTCGGACAATAGATCCAGAGAAGAACTGGGGAAAGTAGGCAGTCAGTCAAGCTTTTCGGGCAGCATGGAAATCATTGAAGTGTCCTGAGGGGCGGGCGACAGGCTTGTGTGTCTGTATCAGAGTTGCTTCCCCCTCCAGGCTGCTCCCCTAGCGTTTTGAGAGATCCCTGTAAATCTGAAATTGTTTGTGGAAGGGTGGGGGGAGAGAAGAACCTCGAGGCTTTAGAGTGAACACAGAAAAAGGTTAGTACGGCAGAGAAATGACAAGCGAGCATTTGCCTGAGGACACCAGATGTACCGCTGGGTTTTTCTCCTCTCCTTTCCTGAAGAAGGGCAGAACACTTCAGAGGTCTTTCCCTGATAGAGGAAGCAATTGTATGCAATGGATTGCACAGAGTTTCAGTGGTTTTTATAAAGGAAGCTCTCTTGGTATCAGCCTTGTTCTGGTTCTGCTGAAACGTGTTCCTACCTGTAAAAACTAGTTTTGTTCTCCCCTCCTCATGCCCCATATTGTTCACCAGTGCACCTTAGCCCTGACACTGAGCCAACCTCTGGAGGGAGACCTTTTTCCTGTAAGGAGCCTGGGAGCAATTCCAAAGGACATAGGGACTGGTTACAGCAAGGCTTGTCTGAACACACGGTTCAGACAAATGTAAATACTGGTGTAACTATTGTTCTAACGGATAGGCTTTAGGTGATTTGCTAGAGAGCTGCTTCAGAGAAAAAAAACAGTACCTCAAAAATATAAAAAATAAACTAGGGCTTTATGGCTGCCACATGCTGGTAGTCAGTTCGTAAGCAATGTGAACAAGTAACGACTAGCCACATACGTGTTTGGGGTTTTTTTGGGTTTTTTTTTAAAGCTGTCTACGCACAAGTGTTTCAATTGGCTCAGCAGCAATGCTTAAAAGAAGATGAATGAACCGTACTTAAGACTGTTTCCCCCAGTCTTTTGATGCAGTGTTCATATTTTTTATATTAAGCTGGCTTCTGGGAGAGGGGTAGTTGCTTTGGCTTCTGAGTTGTAATGGAGTGGCTGATAGGTAGGGTTGAGTGCAAGAGAAGTGGCTGCTACAAGTGGCTACAACATGCTTTTCTTGCCAGTTAATAATTTGACAGGAGGCTCTTGAAGGCTTTTTTGGTTTGGGGGGTTTTGGGGCGTTCTTTTGTGGTTTTTAAGATAAAAATGTGGTAGGCTTTTATCCTTAACTGAGCAGTACCACTGAGGAACTGCTCTTCATATTTGGTCCCAGTCCCATGTGGGGTGGGGGCAATGCAGGTGGTTGGGTTTTATTCCGTTCCAACATAGATTGGGACTGGCTTCTCATTAGTTTTGCTGACTTCATCAGATAAAGGGAAGTCCTGGCTAGCTACCCAAGGAAAACAGAAGGGGGCCTCCAGTGTCCCATCTCATAGTGTGGTGAGAAAGAAAGGGGGTTTGAGAAGAGACAGCTTCCAGTTAAGGGAAGCCACTCCCCTCCCACACTCACAGCTTCAGAGGAACTTGATCCTGTCCCAGTGTAGGGTTTTGGTCTCCCGAAATGCTGATACGTGATTTGTCTGCAGACGCTCAAGGCTGTACCGTGTCCTTGCTCATCACCCCAGAGATGTGAGGTGGTGTCACATCCCTGCTGCCAAGGGGGTGTTTCACTGAAGATCAGGCACAGCCCTTCTCATGTTTCTGACAGCAACCCACCTCCTTCCCCTCCAGCTCCCACTCGTGCGGTACCTTGGCTGCCCTGCTCCCCTTGGTTCACGTGTGCTCGTCACTGCAAGAGATTTGCAGTCAGTGAGGGGTGGGACCAGAGGCACCGTGTAAAGCTTCACACTTCGTGCTCTGAGGGAAGCTGCACATGTCTTACCTTGGTCTTTCCCAGCACCCCTCAGAAAACGTATATTGGTTTGTCTCATTTCAGTGCAGGCAGCTGAAAACTGTACATCACATGTAACAAATACTTAACCCTGGCCAACAGCTTTAAAAAAAAAAAGAATTGTCAGCAGCAACCTGAAGCCCTAATTCAAGTGAGCAGCTTGGATTATGTTAGGGTTTTTTTTACTGTAAGTTTAGCTAGTTTGTGACTCAAATCTCAGGTTTTACTATATTGAAAAGTGGAGAAGATTTTGTCATTGTTTTGTGGCTAGGATGTGACTTTAATTTCCTACAGTGGACTGTTGAAAATAGCACTGAAAGCTACAGCATCGATTAACTTGATCCTAAAAAGTGCAAAAGGCACAGAGAGAGACAGCACCAGGAGGCTCTGTTTGGGTCCTGTGTACGAGATGTGGGAAGAAGAGGTAGCCCAGGCAAGGGACAGGTTGACATCACACATATCAGGTGTTCATTAAACATACTGGCACTTGTCTCTGTTTGCATATCAGGTGAAAGCAATTACATTAAAACTATTTTCAGCATATATATATACACACATACTCTGTGTGTATATACCTATGTAAACAGTTTAACAGTGCTCCTCTCAGCCAGATTTCAGGAAAAGCCCATGTCTGTGGTTTAAATCAGTTAGTGGGGGTTAATACACATCAATCCCTGAAGACAGAAGCAAATTCTTCCTGTCTTTTGTGCTCCTTCAAATGTGTGTGTTCCCCCCTTCTCTGTTTGGGTTTTGGATCTTCTCCTGTTTGGGGTTTGTTTGCTTGATCGCCTTCTGAGGAAATGAAATGTGGTCTTGTGGCTCCTTGTGATTTCCAGTACGCTCTAGTCCCTGAATGAATCAAAGCTGTAGGCTCAGTATTTTTAGGGGATGAGTCCCCATAGGAGGATGCCTTAACCCCATGTCCCGCACAGGGTGGTGCCCTGGCTCCTATCTGAACTAGAGTCCTGTCCCTGAACAATACTGGAAACGGTTTGTACAAGTCTGGAAAGCAAAGTGGAGGATGTGAGAGGGGAAAAGTGTACATGTTCAATATGAATATACTGTATGGCCATTGGTGTATGGCATACTTGGCATATTTGTTTTATGGCAAGCTATTCAAATGGTTCAGAGAGATGTGAGTTTCTCATCTTGTTGTGTCATGAGCATTACCTGTATGTATGATGAAATAAAATCAGAAATGGTACCTGTTTATA
Source organism: Pseudotriccus pelzelni (assembly GCA_035584735.1). Taxonomy (NCBI): domain Eukaryota; kingdom Metazoa; phylum Chordata; class Aves; order Passeriformes; family Tyrannidae; genus Pseudotriccus; species Pseudotriccus pelzelni. The sequence continues at coordinate 63,568,442 of JAWMRA010000041.1, forward strand.
CAGAACGGCTGAGGAAGGAGTTGTGTGCATTACCTGCCTGCAGTACAACCTGCTCCTGAGCAGGCAGGATGAGCAGGGGGCTTGTATTTTATCATACATACCTTTCTCTGCAGCTGTGCCTGTTCATGAACTGCATGGCTTGAGCACCTTTGCGCCACTTGTCGCAAGTAGCAGTGATTTTACAGCACCAAGTAACCATTTAGGCTCCTTACCTGTTCTGGAATACCCCACCTCTTCTGCTCCCTTGAAGATCAACTGTGGCACTTCTCTGCCATTAGACATTAACAATGTCTAGTACGGTTGTGAGTAACCTGTTCTTCAGGCAGCTGCGTTAGTCTTGTTGAAGCAGGTATTTCAAATTGACTAAGTTACCTAGAATGATCTCCATGTTTTCTTTCTTGCATCCCTTACTTCTTATTTGAAGATTAATGTAATTACTTGTTTAAATACTTATTTTGACTGATTCTGTCAGTCTTGAAGCATGCAGAGCAAGCTGCTTCAGAGAGCAGCTGCTTCAAAGAACAGCTCATACAAATTACGATGTTTGTGTAACAGCATCTTCAAACTCAGGTACAGTAGCAGAAGGTTTTTCTTTTCTTAAAAAGAGAATTTCAAAGAAGAATCCCAGAAAGGGAAATGCAGAATTCTTAGCCTCCTTAAAAGAAACCAAACCATCAGCCAGAGCACAAGTAACAACCTATGTGAGTTTCTGTGCTTATTTTCCACGAACGAGATGTAGCAACTCTTACACAGAAAGCTGCATCCAGTACATGGCAAAACCAGAACCATGCGGATTAAATGGCATGAGCTGCTTAGCCTACAAAACAGGTGTGACAATCTAAGATTTAGCTGCTCCAGCTTCCCTCACCCTACTCCAAAGTCAGCTTCCCATCACAGTAGCTCTCATCCCTGAAGTTCTGTTTTTTGAAGAATGCACTTCAGCTTTCACCACTCCTTTCTGCCTGCTCTGCAGGACTTGCTCTGCTCCTCTTCACTCCATCCTTCCACTCTTGCCCCTGCCAGTAGACAGCTCTGTGAAGAGACAGTCTAAATCCAAGGGGCAACTGAAATGTGTCTCGTGCATGTCATCAAGACTTAACTTTCATTTCATTGACTGGCATTGCTGGGAAGAGGTCTCCGAGGTCACTTGGCTCATAATGTAACTATCACAGTGACATTCCTAGAGTGAAATGGACTGAAAACAGAGCAAACCTCCCCCCAGCAGGGTCCAGGTACCCCTACTTTTGAGGGAGCTGGGGAAGATAGAAAGGAAAAATGTGCTAATTAGATGAGCTGCTGTCTTTACTAACTACAGTCATCAGCTTGCTGCTTAATAAGCTTTGACTCACAGCACAACTTATATACTGATTTCTACGAGAAAGTGGTGGTCTAGAAAGCCAGGAACAAGGACCTGGCAGTGCTCCTGGGGACATCACTGGGATCCTAATAAGACTGTTCCTGCCACTTCTTAAATCCAGAATTACTGAGAGTCAACCAAACTCGCCTACCCAAACATTTTAATTAGCTAGCCATACAACTAGCTAGCCTGTATTTGTTTAATTTTCTGAGATAAAAGCAGTTATTCTAGTACTTTTAGACTTCGTAACACTGGAGTACAATACCATTATTATACATTCAAACCCACAATCAGAATTCAGGTAGTGCTGTGTTCCTAATACATCAGTTTTGACTCGCAACTTCCCCTTTGAACCATGCCTGCAGAGAACTTTTTCATGCTCAGGTCCAAATGGTTGCTCCGAGGCAAAGTGTTGTGTTTCTGCAGTGAAGCCTTCAGCTAATTCTGCACTTCAAGAATATTCACAACAGCCACCATAAACAAAAAAGGAAAGGGAGCTATTTCTTACCTTCTGCAACACCCACCCCTCTGGGAAGGGGCTGCTTCCCTAGCATGTAAAACGCTGTCAAACACTTTCAGAGAATTGCCCTGCTGGAAGGGATTGCTCACTTTGAGGGGGGAAATTCAGCTGCTGTTCACAGGGGCCCTCACCATGCTCCACTGTTGCAGGAAGCCAAAGTATGATACTCTACAGGCAACAACGAGGCTGGGCCACCAAATCACTTTTAAAAAAACCCCAAACAGCAAAACAAAAAAACCCTGTAAATTTGCCTTTTTTTTCTTTTTTGGTTCAGCACGCCCTGTGCAGTAGGTGAGAGTTGATCGCCACTTTGCTTTCCAAATGCCATGAGAACAGGCACATTCTCTGCAGGTACATTCACTTACTTGCCTCTAAAACACTGATAAAGTCTATTAGAGTAACTTGTTTCCTGCAAGAAACAGCTTCATCTTGAGATTCCCTAAGTTCACCAAGGTTCCCAAGAGATCCTTTGCAGATAACAGGGCTGTTAATGCCCATCCACAATCAGCTCCCCAAAACTGAGGCAGAGAAGCCCTTTTGCTAGGATACACACATAACTGGGTACCGGGAAGTTCTCTCAAATCCTCCTCTATATAGATTAGCAGCTCACATAAAAAATGTTTTGACAAACTTGAAATCCCCATTTATTCCTGGTTATGTTACTGTCCTATTGTAGGCCATCATATTTCATTACCTTCACAGCATCCCTACGAGGTCACTGCTCACTCTCCACCTGTAAAAATACAGTAAAGAGACAAAAAGGTTTGTTCTAGGCAGCTGACATTAGGAATTGCCCTTTGGGTGCTTTTCTCTCCTCTCTCATGCCCCAGGATGGCCTTTTAAGGCTCAAGGTATGCTGGAGCCCATCCATCACCACCTCAGACCTGCCCAGACTTTGGGGACTGCTGGGTGAGCAATTCTCCTTCACAGAATCAGAATCATGGAATACTGAGTTGGAAGGGACCCACAAGGATCATTAAGTCCAACGTGTGAATGGCCCATACAGGGATCAAACCCACATCTTTGGCTTTATGAGCACCAACAGAGCTAATCCCAGGGTTCCTATGGATCAGGCTGTCCCATGCCGGCTCACATATTGAAGAAGTTAAAACCTAACTGTGGCAGCTAAAAGCAAGCCAACAGCCTGCCCAGAAGGATCACAGACCAGCTGAAAGAGGCTGAACTTTGGCTAAAAGTCTGACCTATTCAGTGATGTGCAAGGAACTGGGAGGAAGAGATGAGCAGCCAGCAGCCTGCCCAGGCCAGCTCCTTCTGTGATCTGGCGAAGAACTGATGTAAAGCATCTGTCAGGACATGGTCTCTATTTGACAGGAGATAGGTGTGGGGAAGAAAGAATAAAAGAAATGGGATATACTCTGCTGCTCATATTTAGTCTTCCCCCTCAGTCTTAGGAAAGCCGCTGGGTGCACACAAGGTACAAGTGCCCTAACAAAACAGGCAGTGGTCTCACACTGCCAGTGCTTCGCACAGGGAAACCAGTGTCTTAACACGGGTGTCTTGAGTCCCTGATCCCAGATCCTCATCACCTCCAAGAGGTTGCCAGCACAGAAAAGGTAGGCAGCCAGGTGAACTACAGTCCCACCCCACTGCTGGTGAGTCCCAAGCGTTGCTGCTCACATCACGTATTTAAACCGGACATCGGTGCCAACCAGAACTGGGATGGTATTGGAGGAAAAACCAACATTTCTTTTCGCTCCGGGATACGTTTCCTTGCAGTCCCAGGGTAGAGGCAGCCCCAGGACAAGTGGAACCGGCCATCTCCACAGCACGAAGGTGGGTTCTGGGTACAAAGCAAAGCTCAGCACTGTCCATAAACATCCCGGCGAGAAGTGGTGCACTGAAAATGAAGAATAAGCAAGGCAAGTGGTGAAACAAAACACTTCAGAAAGAGCCACACCAAACGTTTTAATGCCGGAGCTGTGGAACACGTAAGCACGTTGGGAGCTGAAAGCAGAGCAAATGTGTGAATGGGATAACCACCCATAAACCACGGAGCGCTCAGCCACAGTGCTGGTAATCAGAATACACGGTGGCAGCTTGGGAACAGGAGGGACATGTCAGTGGTACCTCAGGAAACCACTGGCACAGAGAGAGGGAATGGCTCATACAGTGCATGGGCTTGAGAAAACATGTATTTCTACCCTTTCCGTATAAAAGCTTAGAGGAGGGCAAAACACACTTTAAATATTTCAATATATTTAAATATATTTAATTTAAAATACATTTACTTAAAAAAACCCCAAAAACTCTTTTCTGTCCCCTTCACCAGATCTTCACAGAAATTGCCCTGCAGATAGGTTGGCACTTTAGCACCCTGTCAATGCATTCAATTACAAAAACAAAAAGAACAATGCAAACCTCTTCTGCACAGGTAGCACACTGACCAGCGTGGGATGCAACAAACACTAGTGGCAGCGCAAGGGGAGAGTTGCAACAGCAGTCAGGGGGAGGGCCAGAGCAGTTCAGGCCATCAGGGAACCACAGACTAAGAGAGACTCGCCCTCCTCCCCAGCTTTTCAGAAGATTGCATATCAAGAAGCTTAGCTTCTACCCCAAACCACACACCACTTCAGAGAGCAGAAAAGGGCAGAAATGTCTGGTTTCAGTGGAGCAGAACCATATTATTCTCTGTTCATAGCACTAAATTTGTGGTAAGAAGTAACAGCTGGTACATTCGTGAAAGATACCTGAGGCCTTCTCCAAGAGCATTTGGCTTGGAAAAGGAAATTCATAGGCAGAAAGGTAATTTCAGTCACATCTCAAATCTCCTGCTAAGCAGAATGGGAGTGAAGCAACAGTCTCACCCTGAGCATCACCTGCACCTGAAGCTGAAAGCAGCCTGTAGAGCAAAGCCAACAAGGAGCAGCCAAGCAACAAACAGCTCAAGAAGATGTGGCAGAAGACGTTTTTCCAAAGTTAATGAAGGCCATGACAATGTTTTAAATAAAACTGTAAACCGTTGCTTGAGAACAGTCAGAGGGTACAGGTAGAGTACATGCTCTCTTACAGTACCCATACAAGAGACTGTCCTGTGGAACGGAGGTGATGACATACCAGCTTTGGAAGAGGTTCCCCTTCCCGTTTCAGCTCTGATTTCTTTCCAGTTAAGCTATTAGGCCTTTCACAATCTGCCCTTGCTGCATGGAAAGCTCTACCCGTGAGGCCCAACAGCACAGCCAGCGTTCCTAGGAACAAACATTTTCTCCCATTCTCAGCCCAATGCCCAGGTGTTTTCTAGCAAATGAGGAAGGAACTGATTTGCCGCCCTCGGTCCTGCAGCCTTCAGACTGCCCTCATTAGCACTGCATGGAGCAATGCTTCAATCTGATACTTAATGGCATGAGGCCAGATGTCTAGAAACCTTACAGGAGAGAGCATCTTACAGGACAGAACATCTCGAGGGCCCTACCTTGAGATCCAGTATCAGGATATTCCCACTAGCGTAGGCTTCCAGCACACCAGGGTGTGGGATATTAATGATCCCGTCTGGCAGACAGCTGAATGTTGCACATTTTAAACATCCAGACAGCATCATTTAGACAAACAGGCCAAAAACGACTGCAGCTGCTATTTAAAGCAGTTCAATACTCTTGTGTGTCTGATGGCAGAAGGCAGAGACATATTCCAGGACGGACAATGATGACCCGCATGGGCAGGGCCACGACAAGCAGATTCTCTTGGGTTAAGTCTCATGTAAGCTTTTAACAAACGAAGTGTAAAATATAGCAGAAAGATTCAACAAGGATGTTGTATCCCATGCAACACGCAGCATATGCCTATGTACATATTACTGTATAAAACCTCTGCGGTGGGAGCAGCAGGCAAGGAGACCCACTCTGCTGCCTGTGCTAAAAAATCTCCTGCTGAGTTCCTTGCCCTCTCTGAAGCAGTCAATTGCTCTTCTCAGGGGGCTTCATTTCTACAAGAGTCTGCTTTCAGACAGTGTTCAGCAGGCCCTGGGGTCCAACCACCACTGTGGTTCAGATGCACATCAGTTTGCTGCAGTCTGCATCACAAAAGTTCACTTTACACTACACAGCCTTTGGAAATGCAACAAGCAAACAGCCTGTTGCTTCTTGCCACCAGGCAATAATCAATATCATAAAAACCCACTGCATTCTTATTTCCAAATGCTCAGAAGCAAGTTGCCTTTGGCTAGTCACCTAGCCCTGTGCCGTACTGGAGGCTGGTTTGTCCCTGACTCTCAAAGAGGGCTGTCCTCACCACTGGAACAGCACTCCTGGGTGTAAAAACACCCTTGGGGTTCATGGGCACTTCAGCCTCCTCACCAGCAACAGAATCCTCGATCCAACAAAATACACACAAACCTACCCTTGCCCAGCAAATCAAGGACTCCTCACTCCTGGTTACATTCTTTTTCTGCTGCAACAAGAGGTGCCATGCACTGGTGATGCAGGCTGTTAAACCCCATTTCTAGAACTATAAATATTTTTACAGCAGCATGTAAAGTATCCCTGGTTTACACAGGGAGAAAGCAAAGCTCAGAGAGGTGCTGCAAATTGCCTGCAGCCAGCAGACCAGCAACAGACTTGGCAACTGCCCTGTCTCCTATGGGCCAGCCCAGCAGCCGGGCAGCAGGGATATGCTGCCTGCCTTCCAGCAGTGCCCTTGGCTTGCTCAGCAGAAGGCAAGAACATCCTGTTGCCTTTGGAGCAGGTGGCTGAGAACAGTTCTCGAAAGGCCATGTGGTTTCAGTCATGAAACAGCATGCTTAGGCCAGCTCTCAGCACAGTGGCAGCTAAGCAATGCAAAGACCCAAAAGACTTCTTGTGTCTCTCCACTCCCATACACTAGAGGGTAAAGAAGCAAGTGCACCTCTCTGGTAGAAAAGACAGCACCAAGATAACTGGAGTGTCCCAGTAAAAAAAGACATCTTATGTCCAACTTTGGGATGCAAAGTGAGCAGGTTGGTACCACTGCCTGTCAGAAGAACATGAAATGCCACCAGCTGGGGCATGGGGACATTGCCAGGGCAAGGGGGAAAGGAACACTAAAACTTGCTTAACACTAACAGACGTACATATCTAGAACAGTTATTCCTTTAGAGGCTCATAAATTAGTAGGCCAAAAAAACAGGAGTCTCAAGGACATGCCAAAACCCTGCCATGCAAAACAGGTTAATTACGATAATAGGCAGACTTTAATAAGCCAGTTCCTGGCTCTCACACCTTCACCTATAAAACACACGTATTTCCAGGGCCAGGGGACGTCAGAAATACCTGGCAGCCATCTAATCGTCTAAACCCCAGTGGCACAAAAATCATATTGGAAGGTTCATCACACCCTGTATCCCTTTGAATTTTTTAGTAAAAAAACCAAAAAGTCAGATGAAAGAAAATTCCTCCTCTGTAAAGCCCAACTAGTCACCAGCAATGAAACAAATGTCTCTGCACAGGCGGTGGTAGTGGTAAAGGAGACAGGAGGGCAAGAGGAGAGAGATGAAAGAAATGTAAATCATCTTCTCCAGACGACAGGGCAGGGGAGCTCCTGGATTCCTGGCTGTGCAGTTCTGGCAGCTGACGCTGTTCTTCCTCCGATGCCCCGGCAGAGTCAGGCAGCACTGCCGTCTGCTTCAAACATCTGCCAATCCAGCCTGCTGGAAGCGTGTCTGTGCTGAACACCGGAGCAAGGGAGATGAGGAGGGGCAGCCTGCTGGGCCAGCTAAGACTTCAGCTCCCGGTCAGGTTTCATGCTGAAGGGCTCCAGCCTCTCGCTCTCGGGCAGCATGCTGTTCAGCCGCTCCATCAGCGGGACCGTCTGGTCAATGCCCATCTGTATCCGGCGAAGGATGGCAGACATCTCATTGACCTTCTGGATCTGCTCCGCATACTTGGCATACTTCTTCTGGCGCTCCTGCATGAAGCTGTAAAGAGTTTCCACAGAGAGGTCCATCTGTTTAAAAACAACAAGTAGAGCAAGGCACATTAGGCCAACTGTTGCCGGAGACCTTTCAGCATACTGTCTTTCCTAAAAGCAACCAAGAACCACTTCAGATGCCCCTCTGGAGATACCAGAAAGGTACAAAAGAGCTCCTCGGAAGGTACATAACCAGTTTGTCACAAAATGGGTTTCATAGCTGTATGCCAGGGAGGACATGTGACAACCTCAGTTCTACACCCAAATACCTAAGTATGTGATCAGAAGACTCTTTATTTGCAGGACTGAAAGCCAACAGGCACTGCCAGGGATTTCCCAATAAACCAATATACATATCCTCCAAGTTACACAAACTCAGGGAACTCATGGCCTCTGCCTACACCTGTAGTATATTTTCCTTGGAGATTGCTCATTTGTAAGCATTAAGCTCTACCATACTTGCCAGTGCTAATTCTTCTTGGTTTAGCCAGGTTACTCTGCAACTAAGCCACAGCTGTTACTAACACTGTCATCTGGAAAATTCCTGCCTTGAGAACCACAATGGATTGCTACTGTTCCTAATTTTCCTGAAACCCAAAAATAAGTAGTGTTGTGAGTGACCCCTGGAGAGACATTAAGTAAATTAGCCATGCAATTAAACACAGTCAGTACCCAAACATGGCTCAAGCATGATGACAATGGCAGGAACTGCAGTGCTGTTCCTGCCATTGAGTGATGAAGGTAGCCTTTATAATTCACAGTCCAATTTTCTCTTCAGCCAGACCTGCAAACCCCACACAGAATTCAGTCAGTAGCTTTCCGAGTCACATGGTTTAAGCTGTTTTACACATTGTAAGACATACCACATATTAAAAGAGTTCAGTAACAGCCCTGCTCCAAGCCCTCAAGCTCACACTTGAAGCTTCATTGCCTTGGCTTGGCTGTAGGTGTACTCAACAATCCCAGTTATTCCAGGGCACAGGCTCCTTGGATCTTCAAACTGTGGAGGCATTTTGTGGAAAGCAGTTCCTCACTTGGGACACCGCACATGCCCACAGGAGCTGCTGAGTGAAGGACAGAAACACTGACACACTGACCAGTTTTAAGCCCACTGCCACCTCTTACCACTGTTTTTCCAAATCTCTCCTATCTAATTACTCCCAGAGGAAGGAGGTCACTGCTCATGATGAAGCAGCCTCAGGGAATTACGCTGAGAACTCTTGGTGTATTAAGAAGCACAGGATGAAACCACATCCCTCACACTTCAACTGTGTGGCAGTCGATCCATTTGATGGAGAACAGTCACTGTATCTGTCATCAGGGACAACACAAATTTATCAGTGCAGTGCTAAAAAACACACCGTGCTGACCTGATCTTACACTTAACCAGCAAGTGTAATCCTGACCCAGTATCCAGTGGTGCAGGTTTGGAAGGGAAAGCCTTCAGCGAGGGGACGAGTGGGTGGACATGGGGCAAAGCTGGAAGGTGCATCCCTCACCGAGGACGGAGGTCCCATCAGGGCGCACTGCCATCCCACTGGTTTGGCAGCAGGGTTTGGCACTGGGGGAAAAACTGGTGTAGCTCTGTGCTGACAAACATCCCTTTCAAGCCCTGGGGAAGAGGTCAAGTCAGAAATAGGCGAGAAAATACTGAAAAAACCTAAGCTACCTTAGGTTTTTTGTAATTTAACTTACAAACAGCACTTAAAACAAACACACAAGTTTCCACTGAGCTTGTCATGGGGATTAGGGCACATTTTTTCCTCGACCACCTCCATCAGAGCTGGATACAGTACCTTTAATTTCATCTGTACTTTCTACTGCTTTCAGGCTGAATTCTTCCTCTTTGCCTCCGTGCTTTCCTGTGAATTCCTCCCTCCACACTTTCATGCACAGGATAAAATAAAGCCAGCAGTGCAGGAAACTCCAAATAGAGTGGAAACAATTTAAGCCTACACAGGGGTTTCTATTAAAACCCCAGCTAAATAATTTAGTAGCTTGGCACTAGCTCTGTAAATTGGAGTGTGTAAAAAGCAGACCACCACCAACCAGTAAGTTCAACCCAGTGCCTAAAAACATCCTACCTAATGAGACAGTGGCCTGAAGTGGCAGCCAGTTGGAAACCTGCCAAAAGCCAGCATGCCTCATTAAACTGAGCAGTGTGGGGACCCAGGCAGAAACCTCCTCTAGTTCTGAAGTTCTCATCCACAGGCAGGTTCTCCATGTGGCCTCACAGCACTGCATAAGAGGCAAAGCTTGCACCTACCAAGCTTTCAAACAAAAAAACAAAGGCCCCCTTTTCTCTCTTTTCCAATAATTTCCATTTGCTGACTTTTAGGCTCCTTGTGTAAATACATGGAACATCCACTTACGGGTGAGGAACACAGGAAGAAGCTGAAGCTGACCTGCAATAGGAAAAAGAAATGCGGAGCGGCTTCCAAGCTCTTTGCTACCTTTGGACACATTCACAACGGCCATTAAAAAAGCTGCCTCACAAAAAAAGAGAAAGGGTGGAACTGAGTGTTTCCTATGGTTTCCCTATACCTAGCATTCAGGTTTGCCTGCTGCAGGAGCCACGACAGCTGCACAGCCAGCGACACAACAGGGAGGACTGAAGTTCACTAATTGTGAGGAAAGGTCAATTTTTACTCAGACTGAGCCTGATATTTATAACTATTTTAAAAAAAAGCAACTACATGTTAATTCCCGTAGATAAATGCCAATGTCTCTTTGCAGCTTTCCTTGAAGCAGGCCTAAGTACACACTTACATCCTTCCTGCCTCCTCCTCCTCCAAGAAAGCTCCTCTAGTCCCAGTCCTTGTGCTTTTACCTTTCCTGCCATGCAGTCCCATTCCTCTCCCACTTGGACAGGTCCTTCATACTCTGAGGTTCAGCCCTATTTACCCACCACAGGGACTAAAACTGGCCTTTAGAGATCCATAATGAGCTGGGAACACGCATAAGAACCCACTTAATTCCATTCTATTTAACTTCATACAGTACCAATAAAAAGCATCTGGAGAACGGGAGCTGAGGTAGAGTCTGCTCCCCTGCCTATAGCCAAGGCAGTCCATGCTTTTCAAGACACCCTTGAGGGTCAATGAGTGAATCTGCCTTCTCTGAACAGCTCCCATCAACTCCCATCTCCCTGACATGAAGTCCTGCCAAAGTCTCCTCTTTAAAATGTTCAAGTCTCAGCCTTCTTGCCCATCTCTGTCTGTGAAGCTCTCTGGGAAGGCCCAGCAAGACACTCCAGAGCTCTTCCACTGTCCTACAACCACGTGAGAGTGTTTATTTGAGCTATTGTTTCTGCTCTGCTTGCTTCAAGCCTCCTATGCAGCAGGCCACCAAGCTGCAGATAACTTCCTACCAGCTGGCCACTACCCTGAACCCGTAAGATATGAGAGACGTGAAGCAGCGTTGTCACCAGCCCCTTGACAACCCCACCATCAAGGCTTCACCATCACCAATCTGTCCTTCAAACATCATCACCAAGTCAGCTACAATCATCCCCAACAGAGAGGCACAGAAGAGTTTACAGACTTTAAAGGCTGGACCTGAAGCCTGTAAAGCAGCAACAGAGCAAAGCAGAGGGCAGAGCCCAGCCTGTGAGGTCAGAGTCCTAACTCTCATCAAAAAGTTCTCCTCAATCTGGACTCGAGAAAAAAAGACGAGTTCTCAGTGAAGGGGTGACAGCTCCCAAAGCATATTTTATTTCTTGCCAAAAATCATTCCTTCTGTTAAAGCAGCAAACTTGAGGCTGGACATGCTCAGAGTAGAAGGCAAGATTTTTCTTCCCTTCCTACATTGAAAAGCATCTTTCTTCATGTTTTTCTTTCAGTAGTATATATAGTGTGTATATATATATATACTTCTATAGTATATATATATACACATACACTACAGTACATATACACTTATTTCAGAAGTATATAAAAATGAACAAGCCTAAAACTCACCTTCCAGCATGACATAACTTTTTAGTACACCCAGTGACATTTAGAATATGTGCTTTTTTCTGTTTCAAAGCTCGTGCCTCTTCTGTGGATCAGCAGCAGTGGGACACTAATTTATGCCTCAGTTTCACATTTTAAACATGAAATGACATCTACAGGGCTTTTCTTTTTTTTCAAATAAAAACAGATTAATAATTACTTCCAACAACAGGGCAAGATTGATATTTCCCCAGTTAAATGGGCCCCAGCACAGCCTCTCCTGCTACACCATTCACATTGTCAACCCATAAGAGTCTCCTCTGCATTACACAGGCCCATTTGTAACACCACACTGATGAAACACAAAAACAACTGAGGATACTGTCAGACATCTTGCACACCATAAATTCTTGCATTCATTTAAAAATTTTTTCTTGGCCCACACTGCCAAGCAGAATAAAGACATTAATTTAGCCCACAAAAAGACTGAGGTCAGCACTGGCCACTGCCCAATTCTTTTCAAGAGACCACACTGAAAGCAAACCAGTGCTCATATATATACATCTCTTACCTGACACAGGTTTATAGCACCTCTGTCATGGGCATATGAGCGTCCTGAGGTCTCAGAAACAGCGGTCACATCTTGTTAGTTCAATGACTGAGAATGAAAATTGCAGCTAGACACATTTTCCCTGGGTGCAGAACATGGTTGCAGAAGTTCCTTAAACTTGGAATCAAATTTCTAGAGAGGCACTGCTGACATACATAACAAAACATATACATCTGAGGATGCTTGGACATTCTCAGCTTCTCCACTCCCTCCTAAAATGCCAGTAAGGCAAGACGATGTTTTTTTTATCCCCACACTCAGCGACAGCCTTCAAGAGTTCAACCTGACATCCACTTGTCCTGTGTCCTTCTGTCCTAACATCTGTGTCCTCTCATCTCCCATTCCCTATGGCTGCTGTTCAAAAATACACAGCTATTAGGGTGCAATCCTTATTCCAGAAAGTTCATTTGCTAGAACAGCACTCGGAGCACAAGCAGCCTTTCCTTCATGTTGTCAGGTGATTGACGGGGGTTAAATGAACTCCTTCCTGCAGCTGCACAGAACCCACATCAGAAAGTGACAGGCAGGGACATGACTGCATGGAATATTAGTAATGATGTGTTGGTGTGAAAATACTTTTCAAGCAACACACTTTAAAGTGAAGACAGCTCCTCTTTCTGTACTGCCTGAAAACAAATGTGCTAAATGAATGGCTTTTTTTCCCCCTTCCCCTCTCTCTTTGATAATGTCACGCAAAGTCAGCACAAAAGATCATGATGACTTCCTGATGATGGGAACATCTTCTGTTTCTCCCACTCAGCACACACAGGTAAGTGATAAACTGACTGGGCAGCATCTCTTCCAGGGTAGAAAACACAGACACACCCAGTCAAAGATCCCACTCTTCAGCTTCAGTCATGAGTACAGCTCACATGCGTACCCTTCCTCTGAGCCACTGCCAGGCAAACAATTATAATTAGTATTACTTATCACATCTAAGATTGAATCCCATGCCAAAATATTCCCTTTCACTCCCTCTGTAATTTGTGCTAAGGATTATTCTGTCTAAGCATTGCCTGGATCACAGTCAAGTTAGGGAATGAAGAGTTACCATTTTATCTGGCTCTAGCACTGACTTTTAGCAATATTAATAGGTATATCAAAGCCCTTACTCCAAAAGATCTACAGTTAAACCCATGCCTGGTCCCTTAGTACTACAGTGCTATACATGATAGCATAAGACACCTGCAAGATCAAGATTTAATTATTTTGGAAGGCCTTGGGATACACGATAGCATTCAGAATTCCAAAGAATAATTCTTGAAATTAGGTTTTCCATCTTAATGTAAATCTTTTCCTGCCTGTTTTTTTATTGGACAGGATATGTTTGTCACTACCACACAGTCTGACCTCCACAGCCCACATACCCCTCACAGCTCCAAGTCGAGCCTTCCCTGCTTGAGAGCTACCAGCATCCCTCTGCCAACTGGCAGCCCCCCAACCTTAAGTTATGACTGCTATCACTAACTGTTGCTAAAAAAAAAAAAAGGAGTCCCAAAGCTACAATTAAAACAATACCCACCTCTTGCCCAGCATTAATGAACCAGTAGACTTCAGTGTGTTTAAAAAGCAGGGCCCCACTTCAAAGAGAAGATGGGCAGCAAAACCTGACAACCAGCTGCCATCTGAAATCTGGTGCTGCAGATGCTATAGCCAGCTCTCCAGTCTGAGTATGTCACATTACAGTCCCATTCTATTGTTCTTTACTTATATTTCCCTCAACACCACATATAGTCATCATCTTTGTCTTTCAAAACAGCTAAACCATCAACAAAAGCAGGTGAAACTCACGGCACTGCAAAGAAGCAGTCATACTCTTCTCCTTCAAATGAGCTGAGGAATCACAAGCTTAGTTCTACACCTAAGTTGTTGGGGGAGAACAGAACAAATTTAGTTTTCCCAGCCTCTCCCTTCTTCAGTGGTTTGGTCTTCTGTCTCATCAGCTTGCCTGACTGACCTACCAGTAGGATCATGCGAGAAAATGCACCGTCTTTCCCCCTGCATGAGTTCCTGGATTCCAACTCAGTGCTTGCTGTGGCTGTATCAGACTTAACTGCACAAGATTTTTGAAAAAAAAAAAAAAAAAAAAAACCAGCAAGGAAAAAAAAAAGTAAGCTTTCTAAACTGTAATCAAGAAAAGTTTATAGTATTTTCTAGCTCATTGTCTTTGACTAGTAGGAACACTTTTTTAGAGCTTTCAATCGCTCCTTTCCTAGAACAATCTACATCCATCTAAGAAGCCATCTCTAAAATTTACCAGAACTAAAAATGTTAAGTTATATTCAAAGCATTAGAAATGCTTCCATACCTATTCTAAATAACGAAGAAAATTTAAGAAAAATAAATAAAATCTCCACCCAAAGAATACATAAGATTATTGAACCTGTGTGTGTGCAATGTTCTCACAAAGCCTCTCTTTTGTGGAATACAATTCCACATAAATTAATAAGAAACTCCTGGTCTGTCTTCAATTAGCTGTTCCTGGAAAAAAAAAACACATATCTGTTACAGATCTGTTGCCTAAATGATAACTTGTACAACTCTTATTTCAGGCTACCTAATAATTCTGCTACAAATCACAACCTTCAATTTCCTCATTTCCTAATTTTACCCTGCTGATATATTACTTGTTCGAACATTCCTATATCCAGCCAGAGCTTGAATGTTATAAGACAAGAGCAGTTACAAATGTTCTTTACCCTTACGGTTTTATCATAAATTTCAGTTTTGTACTTTTAATAGGTCAAAATGACTAGCTTTAAGCAAGCTGGTTTTCCAGTGACAAATAAGCTTCGATTTGAAAAGAGATGATCACTGTCATGAATGAGATGTTTCTCAGAAAACACTGCCATTCTCGTTTCAGAGTGAACACAGTCAGCATGGTTACATTTGCAAGCCATCTGCCACTATTCTCAGCTTCACACCTGGGACCTGATAGCCGTAGGTCTTCTTTCCCAGATGTGTTCTACAGAAGGTCTCCCAAAATTTCTCGAAAGGGGATGCTACCTTTGCGATATTTAGTCAGGTTAGACGCACCAGTAGCAAAATGCTCTTAAATCTGTTCTCATAGGATGAAAAGGAGGTGAGTTTTAACCATCTCCTACTGCGTGTGAAGTGCTAAAAGGGATTACCTAGGACTCCCTCTTTTTCCTCTGAGGAATTGCAGACAAAGATGGGTTCAAGCTCCTTGCCACGCTTACACTGCCAGTCCAGCACATCTGACTTCACCAGACCTACCTCCCATGTGCTGTGCAGATGGCTTGATACATGCGAGAAGGCTGAAGCGTGAGATATGCACGGACCCCAGCCCAGCAGTCAGGAACTGGGGGTTTCTGCACATCTGAGAACCCATTTTGCTCTTTCCCTGGCGATCACAGTTCTCACATGGAAGTCCAAAGCAACTTCCCTTCAGTGGGGAAACTCAAAGGTATGTCAGTTCTAATAAAGGCAGTCGGTAATAACCTGGAAAATTGCTGAAAGATCTTTTTGTAGCTCTACATCAGCTCTTCCATGTTTAAACAAAACATGAAATGAGCCAAGTACCTCCCAGTGATGTTAAGGGGAGGGTCTACTCCTTCATTCCCAGAACAGATATTTTCAGGACTGACTCCACCGTACTTCCACAGTGCTGAAGCCCAAGTGTCCCAGCACATTTCTGGAGGTCACAACATCAGCCTCTGGCTTCAGGAAAGGCTCGAGGAAATCTTGAGCACTGTGTATCATTTACAGCCTAAGCTCTTCTGAGGCTCTTGTTCAAAATATAGTAACAAGAGTTACTATAACACATACCACCATCAATGATCAACGACAGACAAAAATTCAGTGTGTGAGTAGTGGTAACTCTGATCCACTCTGAGCATTCATTTTCATTGTATTGAGCTGCAGTGGCCTCCAGATTCACAGAAAGTGGAGTATTTCTTTTTCCTTGTTTATGTCTACAAATGGATCTCTAGAACAAACTGATCAAATGCAAGAAGATATTTGAATTTTTGCACTATGATCTGGCAGGAGAACTTACACTTGAAAAGTAAGTAGCTCACCTTCAGTTCCCATGTACCTTAGGTCACGCATAAGCAAGAATTAAATTCTGTGGACTGGATTAAGCGAAAGGAAAGGCTATGCTCCAAGAAGCCTTTCTGACCTTAAAAACTCTTAAAAATTCTTCGCCATATACTATTCTTATGTCGACTTCTTTACAACAACCACCTGAGCATCTTTTTTAGCTGAAATTCATCTGATTTGGGATTTTTTTCATTTAGACAATTTACCAGTCACTGCAACTGCTCTTCAAATGCATCACTTGCTGTTCCAGTTTAAAAAAAAATAATTAAAAATATTATTTCCTGTCAAGTACACTACAGCTTGGCACAGTTCATGCACTTGATTACAGGGAATTCTACTATACTGTAATTCAGCATTTTATCCAGGCTTCCAGAGGTAGATGACACATCCAGTCAGGAACAACACCCACATGAATTAATTAATAGTAAATCATATGTTTCATACCTCTAGAGCAGTTGTACAGTAACTGATGTTCCAATAATGTTCTCATACAGAAACATTCATGCCCCAATGATACAGGAACATTAAGGAAACCCTACCCTTCATAAACACCGAGACAGACAGATTACTTGCACTAAGGCTTTGTAATACTTTCAACATGAAGTCATCTCTCCAAATCACATCTGATTATTATCAAAATTCTAATTATAGGGCTGCTAACACAAGGTTCATCCAGCTCCCTCAAGTCTACCAAGCAGCATCTTTATTTATCCAAATATTTACAAATAATATAGGATGACCTATCTAAAATGAAGATCAAACTGCTGAAAAGCTTTTAGATAATATTCCTGACACCTCCACCCCAATTCTCACTTAAGGGTAGAGTTGACACCTTGAAAATTTCAATTCAACACTGAAGCAGGAGGTAATTTTTAAGAAAGTCTCTAAACTGACTTTTCCTATATCAACACAGTCCATCAGGGAGGGAGAAGACTATTTTCAATCTACACTAACCCCAGACTTATTTAAGAAGAGAAATTGTACCATCTTCTATCTTTACCTGACTAAGCCAAACAAGTAAAGCTTTTCCAATTTCCTCCCCACGGTTCTCCACTCCCCGTGCATCCTTATAGCCCTTTTCTTGTACTATGAACTCGCCTTCCTTGAACATAATGAGAACTGCCCGCAGTGTGTCAGACGAGATCATCTCCCAGCCTTGCGCAATACGATCAGTATGTTCCTATTTCTCCTGGAAGTACCTTGTGTGCTTTCTTCATTTCTCAAATCTGTTTCATGCCCAAATTCAACATCAAGTCTGCTAACTCTGCAATGAAATTCAACACTTCTCATTCCTATCTGAAGTTCTACAACGCTGGGACAGGGTTAGCGATTTTTTTCTACCTGGGGTAACGAGGCTAGAATAAGAAATCCAATTTCCTAGTTTAAACAAGCTGTTGAAAGAAACTGAATTATATTCCTTCTGATACCTGGTAATCCTAAGCTCCGTGCACTAGTCCTGATGAAAGCGTTACTAAAAGACTTAGCATACTAGACTTGGGATCTTCAGTGACAGTTTATTAAGCACCTGAGTTTCATAATAGTACAAACCTTTCTAACTGCTAGATGCTTGTTTAATTTTCTACTCTTCCTTGGACTGTCACAAGTGCAAACAATTTCCTCTTCCTTTAATAACTGCTAGATCACTTTGTGAAGTTCATGTAAAACAGAGCACTGACCATCTACCTCAAGCATACACCGCAAGACTTTATATATTTTAAAGTAACAATTGTGAAGCTTTTTCTAGAGCATTTTCACATTTTGATGCTGGCTGGTGAAGACATCACCCCACCACTCATGTATTCAAGCTACTTGCACATCAAGCTGGAGAAAAATGAGCAAGATCAACTAAAGGATATGAAGCTTAACATGTTTCCAGGTTAATAATCCGGCACATTTATTTCTGCATGATGGCGCCTGTTAAGACTCCAGTCTTTATAAACAACATTTCATCTCAGATGAGATGAGAAATAAAGAGCTGGATATATTGTCACAGGCCTCATCAATCAACTTTCAAAATGCCAAAGACTCTATTTAAGGTATTGATTTCTTACAGACCGCTATGTTCCCCAATTTTTTCTAAAAAGCAGTGTGGCATTAAATCCCTTGAAAATACAAGTGGCATTTCAACCCAGATTCTTCCCCACTTCAGAAATATTACACTGCAAGGAATAGTCAGGCTCCTTTCCCTGGAACTGAGGAATTGCTAATTTAAGTCTGTGAACCAAAAGGCTCAGTTTTGCATGGAAGTTAACACGGCCTCATCTAAAATATCTTTATGTGTTGTGTCAAAACTAAATGCACCTCCATTTTCATTTTTGCCAAGCTTCTTTTAAGAGGCTTGCTTTTGATTCTCTGAGCCCTTCCCTTTAATGGGATAAAAGCTAACTTAGTGTTCTGATCCACATGGGCCTTAAAGCAAAGGCCTGAAGCTGAAGATGCATTTTGGAGTCGGTAAGGCCATTTACCTTTTGCTGGCCTAATTCAGTAAGGTGGGCACGTCTGCTGAAAACAGATTTCACAAACAGTCTTGGAAACTCAGGTCTGAAACCATAAATAACAGGAACAGCAATAAACACTTCCACAAAACTTCCCCTTCATTTGAGTTGATTCTGTGAAGGGACACTGTTACTGGAGCATGGTATGAATCCCAGGCACTTCAAATCTTTCTGCCCAGAGAGGGAACGAGTTAAGAAAATTGATTGTGGTGCTTTGCACAGTAGAAACTATGGGTGCTTTCAGGATGCTGCACTGCATTGACGTAGTCCCCAGCCAGGCAACGTCCTTCCAAAGTTTCTGGCCCATATATCATTCATTCCTAGTGATGGAACAGCTCCCTGAACTTCCCAGTTTTATTCTTTGTCAGCACCTTCAAGGCACTTTGTCCTTAAATTTCCACCAGGCAACATCAAGACCTTTACAAGCTGTCCCTACCACAGCCAGCCCTCCCACCTCTGATGAGACAGGGTTAGAGCCACAGGACCTGCCCAAAGCAAGCCCATCCTTCCCTCAGGGTGGAACAAAACCACGCTGATGACTCCCGCACACCACATTCCACAGAAGGTTTTGCCACTGGTTGACGGGCACGTCTGATAAAAACACCCTCTATACCACAGAAACAAAGTAGTTGCAATAAAGGTCAAAAAGCTACATGGCATTCACAAAAAAATCCCAAAATCCCTAAAACCCAAAACTGTTGGGTGCACGTGGCGACACGAATGGCTGAATCACAATTTAGGAGTCTTAAATGCATGAGCTAAGCTACAACATGCTTGTGTATAAAAGTGATTTTCTTGTTAGTCTGTCAAATGCACCAGACTTGCTTCTTAGAGGAAATAATGTTTTAACAGCTATTCATAATTTTAAATAGCTGAAATATATTGGGAGACATGATGTCATGTATGTATGGCTGCAAAAGTTATTTATTTGCCAAATATTAAGGGATTTATTTCTGGACATTTTTACCTACTACAGAAGCCCATTACAGTCGCTTTTTTGCTGCAAACTGATAAAGAAAACCACCAACAACAAACTGAAAAAAATAAAATCCATACCTATTTTGTTCTGGAATACTTGTTCAAAATAATGAGCTATTCCCACAGAGGAGTTTATAGGTATGAAACAAGCCATACGCTGCAATTTGCTGCATGACAAACCAATTACTGATAGTAATGCCTGCCTGGACAAAAGCTGTTTAACTATTGAGAATATAAAAGTAATATTTATTATATTTGAATGGGGTGGGGGTTCACCCCCATAGGTGTGTGCCAGCTTAGATTGAGATATTTGAAATTTCATCTCGTATTGTAAAAAGTGTTATGTTCTCAAAATTATTGGCAGTATGGGATTTCTATGGCAACAAAAGCTACAAATGATAATGTATTTATATTTGTTGTTAGGGCAAAGCATAAGAGACTATGTAACCAGCTTTGAAATACATTTTTAGCACAGTGTATCTAGGAACTACATTTGCCTTTAAGGGTACACAGGATACTTCAAAAGCACATCGCCTTTGACAATGCTCGAAGTCTAATAAGAAAAGCTGAAGATCTTTTCATTCAAAGCTTTCTTGAAAGGAGCTTAGATGGCTTTCATCTTCCTTTTTGCTTTCACAGAAAGAATAGGCCTAAATTTTGATGCATGACTAGTAATTTTTGGATACTAACCTTCAGATATTTTGTAAGATAACATTTTTGAGATGTTTAGTACCTTATGCACGAAAAATAATCCTTTTTAAGGCACTTAAACTAGACAAAAAATCATGGCACACAAAATCATGGGCCCTTTCTGAAAATTTAGTTCTGTTCCCCAGCTTTTACCTATTCTACTTGTTTCCCGTTCCCCGTTACTCACCATCCCCTATCACATTACTCTTCAAAGTCTCTCCCTGCACAGACATCCTCCACAGGTAAGGTCTTAATGTAAAATAGTCTTCATCCTGCTTAATTTCCTACTTGTCCCCAGTCATACCTGTCACGCTGATCAGCATTTCCCTTCAAACTCATCTTGTACATCTCCTTTTTTTTTTGACAGCGACGACAAAACCTCTTGCCAAGTAAATCACTCCCTTCCAAAACAAAGCTTGTACAGGTACAAATAACTGTAATTGCTGAAGAAAGGCACCTGAGTCAACTACCTTCAACCACACGTTCAGTTCTTCCCCTTCAAGGAAACACTTGGGTAAATGTATTTCCTCTTGAGAGAGAACAGTCACACCAACCTGGAAGCCGCAGAGATTCTAAAATTTAGGAGCAAATGCGGATCCAGCCAACACATTGCAAAGAAATTCTGGATGAAGTGGGAAATGGGATGGATAACGAAGCTATTTTGTACCCTGAAGTTAAGGAACGCACAAATGTGTCTACTCAGATCTGCAAGTAACTACTGTCATGCAAGCACCCTTTTTTTCTTTAGCTTATTCTCTTTCCTGTTAAGAACCGCTGTAATTCAGATTGTGTGCCAATTACAAACCACCACACTCAATTATGAGTTATTGAGGACCAATAAATTTACAAAAGTACTTCTGAGTTTTGACAGAATCCAGGAAACTTTTTTTCTGGCAACACAGACAATGAACAAAAGATATTTGCCCTGGGATATTTTGCCAAGGAAAGACTGAAAAAACACTCCTGGCTGCAGACAGTGAGAGTGTAGCACACTGTATAAGAGGACTATTACTCATTGAGTATAGTCAGTGATAGCCTGAAAAGCGAACATACCTCAGACAAATGGTAGGATATATCAGGGACTGAAGCTCACCAACAGTTTGTCGGAAGTTAAAACATCAGTCACTTGATAAGTCTGTTATCAGAAGAAAAACACTTCAGTGGTTACGCTGTTAAAGGAAGGAAAAGGGAAATACTGGCTACCAAAATGAGGATAAAAGAATAGACTGTCCCAGCTCATGCACACATTATGCTTTTCACAATACGCTTTATTTTCTCTTTCGTTTCTACTCTTTACCAGCGGTCAAAGCTTTGTGTACATGGCAAAACTAAATCATTGCTGACAAATGGGCGATGCCAAATGTGATTTCCTTTGTCTACACTTGTAACAAGAGACATACCCTGCTCTAGTTCAGCTGCACCCCTTGTTGTCAACAACTGTCACCAGTGGTTCGATTTAGCTCCTCAAGCAGAGCCCAAGCAATTTGGAAAGAACTATTTAAGCCGACTGGGTCCCACCCAGCTCCTCCAGAACACACATGCAGAACAGCCAATGCAATTCAAAAATTATTAGCGAAACGAACACTAAAAACTCGCAGATCTGGCAGAAGGATTGAAAGCATCTGAAGTTACTTAAATGTTGTGACCAAAAAAAAACCCCGCACGTCTGACTTATCAGTTTCCTGCATTACAGCGTTGCCATCACTTTGTCAGAGGAGTCTGTTATAAAGAAGCTGGTGAGAATATTACTATCACAATTTTATTTATTTTAGATAAAAAATAAGCACAAGCTTTACAAACTGGAAGAAAACCACTATAGCTAATTTGAAAGGGACTCTGCCACTTGCCCTGTAGAAGGCAAGCCCAATTAATGCAGCTAGTATTGGTGGAGTCTACAATGACTTTAAATCATGTCAATATTCCCTCTCTCACTTTAAAAGCCAAAAGAATTACAATCTGCTTGGATTAATGCAGTACACTGTCATTAGGCTGGCAATTAAATCCCATTTCTGAGACTGTCATCTGAGTCACCAACATCTGCGAATATCTTTGTATCTGGTGTAATAGCTGGCCTCAGATCTTGGTACACCAAAATAAAAAGGCCATTTTAATGGCTCCCATGTTACTTTGGACTGAAAACTTCATGATGACAGCAGTTTCTCAAAACAGCCCATAAATCAAATTTATTATTCCTTTTGTCATGTGGGGTTCTCTTAACTCTAAGCCAATAGAGCAAGAACAAATCAAGGTCAGTGTTTATACTGCATGAATAAAAATTAAGCATGTCTTCAAATTTATTTTTTTTTACTCTGAAAGGTATTTGGTCTCAAGAACTTTTGACATATGCAGCATTCACCAATTCTTCTACGCATCTGAGAAAACACTCTCAAAAAACATCTCCTCTCATGCCAGCTTGTCTTGACTTAAAAAAACCCCAAAACAACAAAAAACCCCAAGAAAACAAAAACCTTGTCAGCCATCCTACTGCTTTCAGCATCAGTAAATCGCATATGAGAAGGACAGTTCAACTGCAGGATGCTCACCCCAGGAATTAATTTAATCCCAAACAGTATAATTCAATATTTAAACAGACCAGTGATTTCCAAATGATGGTTTACTGGTAAAAGCAACAGGACAGGAAGACCTTTTTGCCATACAGATCGGAAACGAGACAGCATGTTATGGGCTTTGAAAACAAGTCGAGCTCTTCAAACCCACTGAAGTACTACCTTCTCCAGCCATGGATATTTAGATAACTGTTTCTTTCCTTATATCAGAGCCTAACCATAGGACATAGTAAAATGTATACTATACAGATCTAAATAAGGAATGCTGCCTGTAAAAACATCAGTAATCTTTCACTTCTTCAACAGTTCCTTGCAGCACGTGCCATACCAGAAGAACAGCCAGGGAATCATAGGGCACAACCAACAAACATACAACCTAACAGTAACCACAGTGAAAACCCAGAAACGTCCCTGGAAGTGCGGACATACAGAGCTTCTCCTCAGAGGCTGCTTTGAAGCAGACTGCTGCAAGTGCCACACAGCTACCCAGAGCAAGCCCCGGCGCTCCCAGCGGGCAGCCCCAAGCCCTTCCCCACCACAAGGGGACACACAACAAGTACCTCCTTGATCCGCTTCACAAGGGCGTTCTGATCGAAGGCGACCGCTTCTGCACACTGGTGAAGGTGGTCTTGGTACCGGAGACACAACTGCAGCACCTGCTGGGGGTCCAGCTTTTCCAGTTTGGCGTTGGTTGGAGAGGTCTGCCCACTGAGGAGTCCTACAGAGTAAAGGAAGGACCAGAATTAATCTGACTGTTCAGATCGGTTCAGATGCAATCCAAGAGACAACAGAGCAAACCCTGAAGAAAAAGGTTATGAGGGGCAGTGAAAAACTAATGCAGAATAATTTATGGATGTTTCAAATTTATAGCAGTGCAAAGAGCAGTTTGCCATGCAGCCTAGACCTCCTTGACAGAAACTAAGCAGACTCTAAATGCAGGTCCATAATGCGCATCAGCTCGGTTTTCAGTGATACGCAAGTCCTGGTTTTTCTCCCCCACAAGCAATCCTAAACTGTGAAAAATCAGCCCTCTCCTAATTTATGTATGCCAGAAGAGGAAGGAGTTGAGATCTGCATTTCCATAAGGGCATTGGACTCAAGCTATTTTCACAGAATCACACTGTCAAAACCAGAGCTCTATTCACTGGTCCCCTAAAACAAACCTGAATAAAAAAAATGATCCCCCTTAAGTTTATTTATTAGGCGAAATGTCCATATTTTGTCTATCTTGCCTTTTTTAAAGCTTCAGAATTCTTTCACCTTCTAAGATTTATCTTTACAGTCTCAAAGACTAGCAATAAACTTCTTTGTTTAATATGGAATTAAGATCCTTACCTACTTGCATGACCAGGTTTCACAAAAAGGCATCAGACTTAAAAGTGGGACACTGGTAATATCCAGAGGAGCAGAATTATGCAGATAAATTTCTCCTGCCCACTGATTGTTGCCTACATAGTGCATCTTGAGAATGTTTGCTGAGCTCAACCATGTGTGTGCCACACTGGCCACTTTCCCCACAGCTGCTGGAAAAAATGATGCTAAGCTCTAAGGCCATCCTTTTTCTTTACTACTTCATTTACTTACTTTCATTTCATTTTTTCTTCAGCATTAGCACAACCTTTTTCTTGTTGGGACAGCATCTGTAACAAACTGCACATACACACAACATGCTTTTCCCAAAGCATCCACCAAGCTCTGAAAACTGAATTCAGTGACTGCATGGATGCGCCCTCCAGGACTCTCGTTCTACAGACCCACGGCAAATGTAAGCAAGTATCAAACTAAGTAATTAAAAAGTAATAAATGCCAGTTATTTGGATCGGAAAAGTTCTTCCAAGAACCTACCTCAGCAGCTTCATCAGATACAATGAAGTAGGTTTACTTTTCATCAACACTCAACATCTTATTCCCTTAGGATGCTCAGATACTCTCTGCACAAAATCTCATCTTAAGATGAAAAGAAAAAAAGGCAATTTTGTTTTACTGACTAGTCCAC
The DNA here is from genome assembly GCA_035584735.1 of Pseudotriccus pelzelni. Classification (NCBI taxonomy): domain Eukaryota; kingdom Metazoa; phylum Chordata; class Aves; order Passeriformes; family Tyrannidae; genus Pseudotriccus; species Pseudotriccus pelzelni. The sequence continues at coordinate 63,593,550 of JAWMRA010000041.1, forward strand.
TACAACTGTGCTGCCTCAGTCAAGAGGTCAGGAGAGGAAACAGACACTTCACTTCACCAGTTAGTCTCACACCTGTGTATTAGCAACAGTCAAATTATTTTTTATGTTCTGAAAAGAATAATTTCAAACAAAATTTTGGGTTCATCAATATCAGTTGCAAATCTTTCAAGTCTACTTTCAGCTAAAGTAAAATGCTTTGATGGGAACAAACCCACTGAGGAATTAAGACTTCTTAAAAATGTTTATGTTTTGTGTTCTAATACTTCCTCATTTCATTAACTGTGATCTTCTATAATATTTCATCAGGATGAATGTCCAAATAATGTCATCAACTTTTAATATGCTGAATGTTCACATAGGAATGAAGAGTTCACCATACCCCTGAGGCAGTTATCTTGTCTCAGCACTGATCAAATACGTGATGCTATCAACCAACTAATTTTCTTTTATAACTAATCTCTCACCAACTTCAAGAGGAAGAAGAAAATGAAACACTATTTAGGAGATTTAATTAACACGAAGTATGTACTTAGGCCAACTTATGCTGCTTGTGAGAATTTTGGAGAGGAACGGGCCAAGAACTATAAAATGAGCTAATAAAGAACATGCTACTTAAACTTATGTACTTACAACCTTGTACAGGTCACATAATGCTAAAAGAAAAATTAATAAACTGTAAGAAGCCTCTAATTCCCTGTCCATAAAAAGACAAGCTCAAGTGAAGGGAGACATTCCCTATTCAGCTGGAATTCCTTCATAAGAAGGCAGAGGTGGAAATACAATCCAGTACAAATGTTTGAACTAGCAGTAAAAAACAAACACCATGCTGCTTAAAGATAGGCTATGGTATTATTTTGGGAGATGCAGTAAGAAGAAACCCAAGTGACTAGCTTCTCCAAAGGTCTCTGGGGTCATGCTGACAATGCCAGGGAACAGTTTAGCTTAGTTTCAAATTGCAAGGGAAAAAGTACACTAAACAGCATTTTAAAAAGGGCATTGCAGCCTAGCAGAAATTCCCTTAGTCAAAAAGTCGATCCACCATTTTTTGTTGTTCACTGTAACTACTTACTACCCATGCTATGAGCACTCACATTTAACTAACATTCCCCTCCACTCCACTCCACTCTTGTGAGACCCCACCTGGAGCACTGCATGCAGCTCTGGGGTCCCCAGCACATGACAGACATGGATCTGCTGAAGGAAGCTCACATGAGGGCCACAAAAATGGTCAGAGGGCTGGAGCACCTCTCCTGTGAGGAAAGACAGAGAGTTGGGACTGTTCAGCCTGAAAAACTGAAACCTCCAGGGAGACCTTCAATATTTAAAGGGGGCTTGTGAAAAAGACAGAGACTTTTTACCAGGGTCTGGAAGTGACAGGACAAGGGACAGTAGTTTTAAACTGGAAGAAATTTAGACTGAACATGAGGAAGACATTTTTACAGTGAGGGTGTTGAGGCACTGGAAACAGAGGAGCTGGATGCCCAGTCCCTGAAACAGTTCAAGGTAAGGTTGGATGGGGCTCTGAGCAACCTATCTAATGAAAGACAGTGAAAGATGTCCCTACCTATGACAGGGTGGTTGGACTAGATGATCTTCAAAAGTTCCTTCCAACCAAAACAATCCTATGATTTTATTAATTCACTGTACTTTATTTTTTAGCAAATCAGGAGCTTCGCTTCAAAACAGTGGATGGTAACAGTAAGTCAGCTTGAAACCTGATGCAAGAGAGAGTTCAACCACTCAAATCCCTGTGGGGTTTACCAGGGAAACCCAGGGGGTAGGAACAGATGCAGGGCTGGAAAGGACCTCTAGTGCCACGGAACCTGGATCTCTTCCCTTCCTCCCCTCCCCAGCAGCAGGCAGTGAGCCCAAACAGATTTAATGCAATACCTCCTCCATCAGCTCTGCACTTAAGAGACAGCAGCAGTACTTCCCTATGCCAAGGAAAAATCTGAAACCCACAGGAAAAATCCCAAACCAAAAGCAAGACACAGAGAACAGTAGGGAGCTGAAAAGGGTGATGGTGTCCTTTTGTCCTATTTTAACAGAAAGTTGAGCAGATATCTAAGAGGCTCTAGCAATTCAGCATTGAGAAAACTTCATTTTTAGAGGAAAGATGGCCAGCACTTCAAACCTTACTTATATGATAATTATATAATGTATGATTAAACAATTGTCCTCTTGAAGATCATTGCTTCCTTCTTCAAGCCTTTTCCCACATTTTGAGGTACTACCTCCTCTTCACCGAGGAAAGGGTGTTCCTGTGATTTCTTCTGGGTGATTATCAATCCCTGGCCCCCAAGAACACAGTTCTGCTCTTAAATGAAAACAGCATCTAAAGCTTTCATTTCTTATTAAACTGAATACTCATTTTTCAAGCTGTTGGGTTTCTTCCAAAGAAGGAAGTACACCAGGAATCATCTCTGCACTGCCTGAAACCTTGAGAAGAGGCTGCTTGGCACATGAGTGATACAAATATCCCCATGTGATAAGGAAAGGCAGTGGGGGGGGGGGGGGTGTGTCACGTCTTGGGGAAAAGGGAGACGAACTACTGTAGAGCTTTAGTGCATGGACCACAAACACTTTGGCCAAATATGCACAGTCCTGGCTATCAAATTACACCATAAAACAAATAACATGACAGACCACCTTATGTGTCTGCCACGATGAAAAGAAGTCAAAATCCCCCACCTACTCTGGATACAACTGATCAGTAAACAGCAAGCTGATGGACGTGATAAACAGCAGCCAGGACACAGAAAGATTCACATTTCTAAAGCACAGTGGTGCTTTAGAAAAGAATAACTCAATACACCAAGTATGTCATGCATAGAGGAATATCGTATATCACTACAAAGCTGGCTGACCCACAGACTTGACAAATCTGTTATTGTTTCCATATTCCTTGGCAAAGCAGAGGTATGTTAAAACCATTTTCCTCCCACTTAGTCATCTCCTTGTTGGTTCCAGGTCAACATACACTTCCAACAAATGACATCCTACCGAGCAGAAGAAAGCTGTTAGTTTAAAAAGCATTTTTATGACTAGAAGTGAAATTCTTGAAAAAAAGCTTTTCATGCACTATTGATTCTATATACATAGAGAACATAGTACCCTACCATAGTTACATTCTGCTGCTTTAATGAGCATTCCTAACAACACCTCGAGCACTGTCCAACCTGAAAAGTATTAATATTTCTTTTTGACTTCTGTACTTCCACTTGTCAATCCCCTTTTCAATCAGTAACAGCAGGCATTACAAAATAGGTCCATAGTAGTTAATTTATTACTACAGACAGCAAAGCACATGATGATACGGGTCTCGTTACCAGTTTTAAGGCCAGCAAGGGTTGCTGCCATCAGCTAAACAATCTTTCTGTGGAATAAGAGAGGGCTTTTAAAGTTACACCGTCTTAAATCAGACCAGAAGTCTACATTGCCGAGAATATTGCTTCCAACATCTGGCAACAGTGGACATTTAGAAAAAAAAAACCATCCTTATCAGTTCCTCTTCTCCCTCTTCTGCAACCTTCCTGCCTTCCACAGCTATTTCAGACCCAAAATATTGTGCTCAATGAAGCTATGGATACTTGAATTTCACTACTCCTTTTTGAAAGGTATATATTTATCTCCACAATATCCTGTGGCAATAAGTATGACACTTACTTACATAGCATGAAAAGGACTCTTCTCACTGGCTTTACAATTGCTACTCTGTAGTTGGGCTATGACACAACAAAAATCTGTGCAACAGGGTGTACTTTATCCTACTATCTTTCCAACCTCAAGAACCCACCCCACCAACCAGTCTCTCTCACAGATGACTTAATTTCTCTGATTACTTCTGTAATACCTTCAAATGCCTCTAACCTGAGGCCTGACTTCCATCTTTAAAAGCCAAGTCAGTTCTTCTACAGAGTATAATGGTCACACCTATAATGGCCTAACAATCCAGTTGCTTTTGTAATGCTACCCCTTTGCAGGACCTACCAATCGTCAACACCCTTTTTTAGAGCAGTATTACAGTGTATTGCACGTCATCACCTCTTCTCCCAAGATCAAGGTTAAATAAAGTAACACGTTACACACCACCAGTAGCAATAGCTTGTCAGCTTTACGGAGGCATTTCCTGGTTCTGGTACCTGTTTCTGGAGGTTTATTACTGGGTACATTACCATTTCATTCTAAAACCTCTTCTGTGAACACTTCTCATTCATCCTTGTAAAGAATGAAGCTTTTCTGAAAGTCTTCTCTAAGGACAATCCCACAGACTCTTCAGCAAGCTTCTAGAGAACCTAAAAAGCTTTTATTAAATACACACAAGCAGAAAGCCATTTTCAAGGTATTTCTGCTCTGGCTATCTGATGACTTCCCATTTAACCTGCTAGAGTTTGCAACCTGTTGCTCCCCTAACACAAGTTTCTTTTCATGTGGTTTTTGTTTGTTTGGGTTTTTTTTTGGGGGGGGGGATTGTTGTTTTTTTGGGGGGGGGTTAGTGTGTGGATATCTTTTTGCATACAGGTCCCTTCACACTGCTTTAACTACGCTGCTTCTGCCTCTCCCATCCTTCAAACCCACTTGCGCTGCCTGAAACTTATTTCAACTGTTCCAAACTTCTCCTCTTGATATCCTTATTTTTTATGATACTCCTCTTCATAAAATTAATCCAAGACAGTAAAACCTTTGCAGGTTTCTATTCCTCATTGAACCTGAGTAGATTACAGTTACTACCATATATAATAATATACAATTATACACTATATATAATAGAGTAATTTAATTTACCCTCACTAAGAGAACATTGGCTTTAGCTTAAAAAGAACTAGTGTTTTTCACATCTCCAGAAATTTTTCTGTGTTCCAAATCAACCCCCAACTTCCCTCATTAAGCACTTCTAAAGCTCTTATGCAGAAGCTACCCAGTCTCGTCAGCTTCTTAATTAAAGTCTGGCCTCACTGGCCACAGATTAACTATTATAGTTGCCTTCCCTGTCGCTATTTGCACGGGGAAATTCTTTTGCCAGTACCTTCAAGAATCCTAAGTACCACAAGAAACAGAGGAAATTACATCCCTAAAGACTGGGTCTTGTTTCTTGACCATTGCTGCTTGCACATGTTTGGAGGCAGCAACTTGCTATTAGCGGAAAGAGTGAACTCATTTCCATATATGCTCCGTGCAGGAACACTTTAATATACTTACTGAAAAGAAATAATTGCACACCCACGTGCAGCAGAATAAAAGGTATTAAAATATTTGCAAACAGATAATGTAATCAGATTTACAGGGCTCTTACTGACTAAATGCTTTGAATTCTAATTGCACGCTATCTCTCTCGTTCTTGAAGACTAAGAAAAGACTAGATTTTCAGCAAAGACTGAAGAATCAAAACAGCTTTTCTAAGGGTTGTTTTGTTGTAGGTTTTTTGCTGGTTTGCTTTTTAGGAGGCGGGGGGGTGAGGGGGTGGGGGGGGTGTTGGCTAGTTGATTTTAATAACACATGAGTTCAGAAACATCAATATATTCAAATTTGAAACCCCAGGCCACCCTTAAGAAAAGGGCATATTAGTAGAAGTCGATGACAAAGAAATTGAAAAATAAAAATAAAATCACTACTGTTCACACAGAAATCTTTAAGCTGAAATGTGAATAACCACTGGATCTCTTTTACAGACCAGTTTATTTTCTAAAAATCTCATTGATAAAATACCTTGTAATAAATTATGTATTCCCTCTAAAAAAACCAAATGTTGGCTTTGTCGCCTGTGTATTTTCACTTCCTTTGAACTTTAATGGGGTAACACAATGACTGTAAGCAAACTGAATAGCTATTGTATGAGCAAAGAACACATTTGTATTGTTGCAAGGAATGTTGGCTGCAACAGCAGATTTTCTCTCTACTTTGGAGTGGGTACCATGTGATCATTTACTTCTGCATGGGTGACAGACGGGCTGAAGACTCTCGTCATATCGTTTAACAGGCAACTTTTCCGACCACAGAACTCAAATATGCTCTCTGTATGAATAATCCACCTGCATCTCTTAAAGCACTGTCAAGTATGGCCTGTAAGATATATAAATCACCTCCCCTTTTGTTCTTCCGCCACACAAACATTAAGAGGATTCAAGACATTTAGGCTTCTATAAAAACACAGTTTGCTACAATTCTAAGACAAACCCCCACACACTCTTACAGATTTCTACCTATTAAGGCCACATAACTTACATTAGAAGAAAATGATTCAGAGGGGGGCTTGTTGTTGTTGTTATTGTAATTTACACTAAACAAGTATTTGTTTGTGATACTTCTGCTTACCTATTGAGTCTCATTTTTGCTTAGGATTATATTCTGAAAATATTTCTATATATCATTAAAGCTTTCTCCTGTCACATGGGGATGACTATACATAACCAATAAAGTGCACACAATTTTTTGCACCATGGAAGCTTGCAGCTTTTCTCATCCAGACAGCAGTTAGCACAATGAAGCCAGATGATGACCAGAACTTTAAAGACTGCTGCAAAACACAAATGTCTCAGCGATGCAAAAAGTTTCCAAATTAAAACTTTCATTTTAAAAGAAGTAAAACTGAAAGAAATCAGAAGTGCTACTTCATTTAGATTGTTAGACACCTGAATGTACGAAAGTAGAAAATAGTGCACTACCTGCATGTGCTGAGATTTCAGTCTGCAGTCACCTAGATATGCCTCTCTGGAAGTACAAGATTGCCCAGGGTTACACCTTCAAAATGTTGCTAGAGGTTGCCATAAAATCAGAAGCTTCTTTTGAAGCTCCATGTAAGGAAAAAGGTACACAGTATACTCTGACATAAAGCGTACAACTGCACTTTGTCAACTAAAAGCAGCCAAGTTCCTATTCAGTCCATCTCCCCACTAATTTTTCACTTTTAGAGCACAGAAGTAATATGGAAAAGAATTGGTTTTGACTACACAGTTGCAATATTGCATAGTCGTCTTCCTGCAGCAGACTTCAAAATATAAAAATAGACACGAAGCTGAAAAAGGATGGGGTAACTCACAGGGCAGTGAGAGATGATGCTCTTGTGTTATGCAAATAAACTGTATTTACTCTGTAACAACCTTTTTTTTTTTAAAAAACACACACCAAGAGAGACCCAAGACCTACCGTCATTGATTATATAAGCACATCATATCCACAGGCTACGACTGATGCTGTCATCCTAAGTACTCTGAAAACCCAGATGCCAAAAGAATAAAACAGTTTAAAAAGATGAGGAATTGAGACACCAAGAGATTAGATGATTTCTCTGAGACCATATGGAAATTGCTTTTCCTTGGCCTAATGACTTCACCTCTAGAACATCCCTTCCCTTCTCCTGCCCTAAAACACCAAATGCCAGCAGGGCAAGTAGCAGCAGAGCCTGCTTTTCTACAGCACCATAAGGGTTGAGCACTGAGCATTGACACAGTCCCTCCAACACAGATTCTCAGACATCTAATAAAGGTTCATAAAACCCAGAGCTTAATCAACAGCTTCTTCCTTCTGATTCCCAAATTCATGCTCCATGGAAGGGAAGAGCCAACTTCCACCTTCCTCATCACACACCTAACCACAGCGCTTGCAGAGAAAATTATTCACCCCACTAAAACCACAGAGAACTAATACTGTGGTTTTATTTTTCCTCTAGGGCAGCAAAACAAATCAGAGTACCAGAGCAAATACCAGAGTTAGTCCCCAGAGAGGAGGCAGGAGAGAGGAGGGGAGAAAAGGACAGAGGGGGACTTCTCTGTTTCAGCAGCAGCAAGATGTCACTTCAATTATTTTATGCATGCAAACCACTGAGTGACTCTCAACTTTACCTGTCCACCCATTTTCCTTGACATAATGGAATCTTAACTATCTTTTGTATCTCCCTCTCTCACCGCAAAGCTTGGTTGAAATTTGCCAGCAGCTGCAACATTTTCTAGGCTGCAGATGGAAGTGAAAAGGGACAGTAGGATCAAATAAACTCAATTTCTTTTGAACAAAATTTTCAAAAAATCTACAAGCTAACACTCATGTCGTTGTTTCTATTATTAGTAAAAAAGATTAGCCTCACAGCAACCTTTGTTTCATTTTAGGCAAAAGTGCATGGATATTCATCCACATGACACAGCCCATACTAGCAGAAAAAAAATCCCAAACCAGCGTTTAGAGAGAAGGTGACCTGTAAAGTGCCTTCTGAGAGCAAGGGCACCCACATGAAGTTGGGGTACATTTGCTATTCCACAATAACCAGCCTGAGTACACACACTAATCCCAAGTAAACTCAGTGGGGACAGAGCACACTGTGCTGCTTTTACAAAGAAGTAAAAGCACACTCACGGGCAATTACTACAGCGTAGCTGAAGTGCTTCGAGGCCGAGTTCACAATGTAGTTTTCTCCATGGGAACTTATTCATAGGCCTTGTGCCTGAGATCATGTTGCAGGAAAGACCATTTAAGGCAAAATGGCCAGTCACCTCAGGCTCTGAGGTTACATCCGTGGCACGCCTGCAAATGAGATCGGCTTTTTCATCAAGTACCACCTTCTATTAGACTAACTGACATTGATGTCTGTTAACTTTCTCCAAACTTTCGGGCATTTTCTACAGCTGCAGAAATGTACAAATGTAAATTTGAGAGTTTGGTTCGCAATTTGTTGCCACAGCATGGCAAAGCAAAAGACTGATGAACAGGACATTTACTTACAGATTCAGCAAGTCCAAGACTTCAGTTTTCTTTTCCACACATGGAGAAACATGTTTTAAAAGTGGCAGAGAAAACTTTAAAGACAGTTTCACTGAAAGAGCTCCTTCTAAGTATGTAAAAGAACCTCTTGGTGAAACATTTTAATTGCAAACCAAGCACAGTGCTGATGCTGGTAAAACCAACATTCATATACACAAAATACAAGGTACACATCAACACTTTTCATTTACTACCTATCAGCTCTGAGTCATAACAAAAAAGTAGACAATTGTGGTTATTTTCTTTTTTCTCTCCTCAAAGGGAATTTCTGTATAAAATTGTCTTGGTTCGGACCAGGACAGGGTTGATTTTTAAAACAGGCAGAAGGGGACATGGCCAGGACCCAGAGGTTATTCAGTACCACCTCACGTCATTGCTAGAGGCAGGGGAAGAGTCTCTTTCAAGGAGAAGGGGTGCCTTCTGGTCGAGTGAACATGGCAGAGGGAGCAAGTGGTTGGGTAACAACAGCTCTGAGCCAGAGAGAGCAGTCAGGGCTAGTACAGGGGTCCTGCTGCTCTTCCGTGAGCATTTTGCATGTGAACCGCACTCTCCCTGTTGGTTTTCTTACCTCTTTGCTGTCTCCAGTAAGTTGTTCTCATCTCAAGAACCCATGATCTTCACCATTAGTGCCTCCAATTCTCTTCTCCATCCCTGCTGCAGAGGGGAGTGGGGAGGGAGATGGTGGGAGAGGAAAGTGAGCAAGCAGCAGCATGGTTTGGAGTCTCAGTGGGAGCACTAAACTGGGGAGCACCACTCCTAAACCACAACAGCCTTATTTGGCACCCAATGTCAGGCTCCAAGAGTTGAGAGAACAACAGATCTGCCCAGAGCGGGTTGGAAACAAATTTATCTAAGCATTTGTTGTATTAAGTACAGAACTGCTGGTCATGGTGTTGCTTGGTCTGTTCACATGGATGTGGTACCTAACCCTGCATATATTCCCGTATGTGCCCATCCCTCTGCTCTTTTCCAGAGCAGGGAGAGGGATCAGGATTGCTTTGTTGTTGTTCTGTGGGATATCAGTTTATGTTGTCAGGGGCAATGAGCAAAGAAGCATCACCTTGGGAAGCATCACTTTGGGATGCTCTCAGATAATTAAACTTCCTTCTTTGGCAATTCCACTTCCCAAACAGCGCATTTTCACCTGGCTCTCTGGCTGCAGGAGCTCTCCCCACTCCCTGCCGACCCAGAGTTACCACTTTTTCGCTACCAGCCAATGCCGCGATTGCTACCGGAACAGGACCCGGACTGGCTGCAGCTGCTGCCTCCCTCCCTCACTCACTCCCCTGCCTCCCTCCAGGGGCCATGCCAGCCACGCTGAGCAGAGCCCTCTCAGCACCCTCCACTGCTGACCACCAGAGCTTCTCCCGTCACTGCCTTCCAATCCACCACGGCCCTGCCTGCCGCTGCTGCAGCCACGTGTGCGTAATTTCTCTGCAGTTAAAAATACCCAGAATATGACAATTAATTTTTCCTTCCACTTAATGCCCACTCAACACACTACGGCTGTAAAAACATCCCCCTTAACTTTTTATTTCTGTATATACAGTCTCCTGATGGTGTGCTCACGCACAGCATGAACCTGTTTTTTAAGTCTGTCATGGAAAGTATCCGTCATTTTCCAGCAAAACTTCACTTCTTCACTCTAATGGTTCTAAATATGTGGTAGGTAGAGTTTTGTTCATCCTAAATCAAATCTCTCTCAAGGTACTTAAAAGGTCCATTACAAGACTTATAAAGCCTTTCTAGCTGGAAAGCCTCCATCCCATTGGGAAAAGTCCCCTGTTCCTATTAAAGACACACTCTCAGAACCACAGCCTGAGTTGATCCTGGGGTGCTCTGGTGCTGAAAAGGGGATTAATCTTGTTGCTCTGCCACCTGTCTTTGCCATGCAGGCCAGGCCCCATTCTTGTCCCAATTCTGGTTCTCACTAAGCTCCTCCACAGATGGATTCAGCTCACCAACCTACCTAAAAACTACCTACTTGTCACTCCCAGTTCCTCATCAGCCCACCAAGCCAAACTAACTCACAAGGGGGGCCAACAGGCCTCAGAAGCAGCACACAACACAAAGCCATAGGTATGTCCTTTCTCCTCGCAGCCCTTAGATTGACTGTCCCACTCTGGGGGTGATCTGGACAGACATTGTTCCACAGTCTGGGGCAGAGTCTGCCATGCAAAACCATAAAAGCACAGAACTCACTCCTAACACCCTCTTACTACAAGAGAAAGAAAAATACATCATTTTAGGGATACACACAGCATCAGAACACCATCAATGAGAGTAACTATTGGTACATGAGGACATACTAATTCCACATGCTCCTAATACTGGAAGATAAGCAGAATAGCCAAACAAAACTAAAAACACAGAACAGTTACTCAGCTGCTGAGTATTTTATCTGCCATGGCTTTTTAAAAAAAAAAAATCACAAACAAATCAGACTTTCTGACTGAGTTTATTTTTAGAGAAACTCCACTGGGTACTCCTTGTGCCAGTTACAACCCTTGGTGAGGCTCCAGCACTGCAAGCTTTCTAATGATTAATGAGGGGCCTGAATATCGGAGTGCAGAGCTGCCACGCTTGGCCACTGTGGCTTATGCCCTGAGAAGCAAGGCTTGCTCCCCTAGCTCAGGCCTCCTGCCACAGCAGAGGGGCATCACTCCCCTCCTCAATCCGAGGCGCTGCCACAGGACTGCTCTGCCAGCAGTACCCAGGGCCCCTGGACCCTGCAGCACCCATGAGGAGCCACCAAGCAAGACAGAACAAGCCAGACGCTCCTACCCTTCCCACAACATACCACAGGGCAGAAAGCCACCTCAAGAAAACCACTTTGTTTAATATTTACATATATATATATACACATGCCCGTAGAGCTCACTTTCTATTCACTGAAACAACAACTTGGTTTGTTACACTGACAATATTAATTCTTATATTCTGTGCAGAATGTTCTGACTTCAGAAAAGAAATAAAATAGCAGGAAGGGATGAGCTGTAAAGGCAGACAGCCTTGTTCCCAGGCAAATATTCTCTAAGCAGGGAGAAGAATAAAAAAGTTTAAAAAGCACAACACTTCCAAATTAAGTTTCTGCGATTATATGTGAAAACAATTGAAAATTAAACATTTGGTGAGATATTATGTGCATTTGCTGCTATTTTAAAGAGTAGAGAAAAAGTTCTTTTTTACTACATTTGGCATTTTTAAAGCTCTTAAAAACAACTTGTAGAGTCTTAGCATCCTCATGAGACAGCATCTAAGACTTTCTGCTTTTCAGATCACTCAAGATTAAATAAAAGATCACATTCCAAAGCCTACAGTCAGTTGGTGCTGCATATCAGACAGAGCTGGGTTGCTTCTCCACAGCAATTTGCCACCAGTTTCAACAGATAAAGGCTGAGGTCTTGCACTGGCACTTGCAGGGTAAGGGGTGCCCAAACAGCCCCAGAAGGGGTCCCCCCACAATCCCACTCACCCTGCCTTCCCAAAGGGTTGTGTGCCGCTGACTCAGCCACCCTTTTCCAGGCTTAGCCTATCCTACAAACAGTACATGCAGGTCTGTGAGACCTCTAACTCCTACATCCACCACTGATTCACTCTAAGGGGATTCTGACATTAGGTTCTCTATCTGCAAGATGCAATCCATACTTTCTTAGGTTTCTTCAAAAAGTGGTAGACCTCGCATACCGAAACTTTGTTCACGTTAGGCACCAGTAATGTCAGGACGCCTGTAAGACCTGCAGCTATTAACAGAATGTAGCTGCTCCAGATGCTGTGTTTGCATAGGGTCCTATATAAACATCTCCACTTTTGCAATGATTTTAGCACTGCTTGTTCAAACTATACAAAAACAGACTCTCTCAGTAAAGGCCACACTGTTTTCAGAAGTTGTAGGGGAAGAATTTTGATCAACTGGGAATCTGTAACCACAGGGGTGATGACAGAAGAGCCTTACCACTTTTTGTTCTGAAATCATGGAGCATTTCTTGTTCTTACTAATATAAATACATATCAACATTTTGACTTCACATCTCCACTCTAATAATAGAAGTCTAAAAGCGATAAGAAAACAAACAGTGGTAGTGCAGACACATATGCATTATGCATCTCTTCTTGGGTTGGGGAACAAAGAATAGAAAAATTACCTCTAGAGAAGACATGAGCAACAGCAACATATAGCAGTATCTAGATCCCCAACTGCCTTAAAATTAAGGTACAAACCAATTTAGAACATGTTAAAACTTGAAAGTCCAGAGTCTTGACTTCTTAAGACTCTTAAAAATTCACTAGAACTTTAAATGTTTTCATTTGACTCTGTAGTTAATGAATGCATGATTTTTTCCCCCCTTCTTATGACTCGATTTAGGAGAGGAGGACAACACTTGTAGCACCAGTTAGATGATCTGATTTTGATAGCTTTACAACATACAACAAACTTGATTGTTCCTCCTTCCCAAGTTAAACTGCCTGCACTTTTCAATGGCTCCAACACAAGTGCAGCAGCTTTTCCTTGCCCAGTGTGCCTTGAAGCCTGGTGCACTGTTCTTTGCTCATACCCAGAGCTGAGTCACTGCAAGGGAGCTCTGAAGTCTGCACATGTCTAGTAATGTCATTCAGCAGAGAACACTACAATCTATTCAATCAGTGCCATGCTAGCCAAATATTTTGAATGAGACGGCATAGTCTAGCAAGAAGTCACCAAATTGGAAAGCACCCAGAGAGCCACACATACCTGAGGGAATCACATAACAAGAGGGTCAAAGTAAAGCACTGCCTCCTTACACTGCCACAGGGGCTCTACAAGCCTGATGATGAGAGCCAGCTGAATATGTTGTATCATTAAACTGATTTGCAAAGTTTGTGCTCCAAACAATTAAGTTCTTAAATACTTTTACATTCTGAAAAATAATGGCCCAATTTTCCACAAATGCTCGGTATCCTGAAAGGCTATTTGCTAACTTCATGGATACCTTATGGATGTTTGTAAAGCTGTGGGCTGCTCGTGGCAATTCATGTACGTGGAGAAAATGAGGAAAGGGAAGGATATATGACACAGAAAGCACATCTATACTGCTAGAAGGCTCAGCACTGGCTCTTATTCCAGCCCAGGAAAGTTCTTTTCTATTTTATGTTGTGCTGCTTTAGAAACGAGATGCTCTGAACTAGAGTGTATGAACACAGACAGAACAAACACCTTACAATTTCTATTTTTATTAAAAAGTTTTAAAATAAATAATTTTTTTAAAGCCTTTAAAGTCATTCTTATGCTCTGCAAGAGCATTCATACAGGGGATGATCAGTAGTAGGTGTTTCAGTACAGACAACTCCTAAATTAGAGGCTGTTAAAGATTTAACATGCTTTTTTTTGGTTTTAGAACATTCTTCGTTTTGTTTTTAGAAGCAGTTTTTTATAAAACTCTTCTATCAGAATATCCACTCATATCTACATCTTTTCTGAGGTGCTTTCCAAGACCACTCACAGTCAGATTCACCAAATACCAGTAGTTATTTCTTAGCTTCAGAGTGGTACTTCTTGAAAGGCAGCTTTCACTGTTCTGCTGCCTTTGTGATGTAAGTCTCTTTTTCTACAGAGAAAACTCTGCATTACTCAAAGTATAAAATATGATGAAGCTTTAAAAGAAGAGTATACAGAGACTGAGGTTGAGGGGAGGTCCTCCTATTCATTGGCCAGGCACTGAAACTACCAGAGGTCACAAAAGCTGAACTTCTTTATTCAAGCAAAAATTCCCACTGAAGCCAAATGAGTTTTTGTTGAACGAGGCCCACAGGAATAAGCCTATAGTACACTCTCGACTGGGAGCAAGTCAAAGCAAATTATGCAACAGCTGTCAGGAATCTGCACACAGCTCTTCAGAGCCCCAGTGTAGGAGGAGCCCTGAAGCATCCTTAACCTTTGTCTATTTATATTCCAGCACCGAGATCCCTTCCAACAAAACAAGCCATGCTTTAATATATTTTTATTAGCCCAATTTATAGCAAACAGCATTCTCTTCCTCTTCCTCTTTCCCCTCCCCTCTTCCCACCCTTCCCTCTCTTTCCTCTTGCCGTGTTGTGCTGTTTGTGTGGAAAAAAACGAGCTCCCACTCTTGCCAAGGGTGACATCAACTCATTCTTATCCAGTGATGTCCTGCAGAATCTTCCTCTGATAAACATTTCCTCAGTGTCAGAGCCCCAAGGTTACTGGCTGCATTTTGTTTTCATTGTCCCTTGTTTTCTGACACTTTGCTGCTTGTTACACATTAAAATCCTCCCCCCTCCATGTCTTCGACCTGGAGCCAGAGTGAGGCGGTGAACGGGACATTCCTCCATGCTTACTCGGGTCTTCCCACCACCCCCTTCCCTCTGAAACAAGAGTCTGTTTGTCTCTCTGTGAACAATAAAAAGTTGATACTGCAGAGAAGCAAAAAAAAAAAAAAAAAAAGCAAAAAGAAATTCAGGAGTTCAGACCTACATATTTTTAACCTTTGTTTTGCCTTTTTTTTTTTGGTACAGATTTCCTTATATCCTTTCCTAGCATGCTCTAAAGTTAGTGAAGAGACATAGCTGATGTACCTTCCTCTGGTTGCACAGCAGCACTCCACCAAAACTCGGCAATATTTCCTCAAATAGAGCATCTGTGCTATCTCACGCTTCTGGGCTCATTCCACCTCATCAAGAACCTCAGATTTTTCCTCTTCTCCTCTCCCTCCTTTATCCATTGTCTCCTCATAAGCCACCAGCGTTCTGGAGAAAAGGGGAGCAAATGATTCTTTTCCTTTCATGTTCCCCTAACACATTATCCAAGTTAACATTTATCTCCTTTATCCATCCTCTCCTCACAAGCCACCAGCTTTCTGGAGAAAAGGGAAGCAAATGATCCTTTTCACTGTTCCCCTACTGTGTTATCCAGGCTGACATTTATCTGAAGTACATCGATCTGTGCCTTCAGACAACTAGTACAGAGTCTGTCCCAGCAACATGGAACCCATGAATAATCTCCTAAAGAAAGAGAGAAAATTTTGCTAAAACCAAAAGGCTGAGTAAAGGTCAAGAGCCCTGAAATGTCTAGCAGTGAATAAAGAGTGAAAACAAACACCACTTGCCCTGGGATGGCTCCTATCTACAACTTCACTGAAAATAAAGCACTTTACAAAAACTTTGACTTACAGCATAATGGATACATTATCTACAACTGCATCCTTCCTTGGGTCATCCAGGAGGAAGAAAAATCCATTTGTACAGTTTTCCAGAAGAAAAGGTCTGCTGCAAATACAAGATGATTTTTGGTAGCATCAACCTTCTGACTCCCACTTTTTTAGTCCTAAAACCTCCTCTGCTGTTCACAAAAAGGTTGCAGCTGTTCTGAGCAGCTTATAAAAACAATGTTTTTTTAGCTTGTACATGACAGAATAAAGAACAAGTACCTTCAGAAAGAAAATTAAGAAAAAAATTGTTTTGAATATTGCCATTAACACATGCTAACTGTACTAGAGCATTAGAAGTACTGAAAAAAACTGACATAGAAAATTACTCCCTGCCACCATCCCTTAGGGGAGTCTGCTAGAAGACAGAAAAGGAAGACCATGTCAATACGTTAAACAAGTAGGCAGAGTACAAGTAACAATCAAGGTCAGGCAAGAAATACGTTCTCAAATAAACCATGAGGAAGTAACATCCAGGCTCTCAAACACACTTTAAGGAACAAATAAGATACATTTTAAATCAATTTCCAGTGAGAAGGTTGCCGTCTTAGACAGATGCTTGGAAAGACCAAGGTCTTATTTCCTCTTTTCATAACAGTTCATTCAAAACAGTAAAAGAATAGTAGTATTTGAAATGTAAAGTCATCAGCTAGCCTGCAAGTATAAATTTTGTAAAGTAGGCTCCCATACATTAAGTTATGTGATACTCATTGGGATTCACTCTCTCTTTTCAATAAGATAGCCACTTAAATGAATGGGAATTCCCCTCTTGCCTTGAAGGCCTGATAAGGTGATACACCACTACTGCAACAGATTGTCCTCAAGTATCCTGTCCCTTTCCATGACTAAGCAGCCAGGTACACCACCACCTTACACAGAAACACTACAAATCTATAACCAAACACGTAATGCCATTCTAGGGAAGCATGTCACAAAAAACCTACACAAATCTATAACCCAACACGTCATATCATTCCAGGGAAGCATATACAAAAACTCTACACAAACAGAAACAACATAGGCCACTCTTAAAAATACAATTTCAAAAAAGACTGATTTTTCAGAATACCAAAAGAAAATTTTTAGCACCAAATGAATTACAAGCATTTGCACTGAAACACGTCTTAACTCAGTGGCCAGACAGAGCTTGGGTAAAAAAGGGAGAATGTTTTTGAATGGATACAACCACATCCCTTTGATGCTACCTCATCAGTGGTTGTTTCACTGTCCTAAGGGTGAAACAATCATTGGCTGACATGTAGGAATGCAGGTCCATAGGAAACCTGGGTGACACCTGTGCTCATTTCAGGGTTAAATTTTTTTCTCAGGTATCCTTATTTATGGTATTTGAAGTATGTGAATATTTCCAGCATCCAGGAATAGGATGTTTGGTCACAGAACTACTAACAGGAACAAAAATTCCCAAATGACCTGGACTATAATTAACTATCTAACTAAATAGCAGCATTTGGCCGACCAAAACCACTCTGGCTGATTTGTTTCAAGAGACAGACTGACCGAAGAATTTGCCAGAGCTGACCTCCCAGTAAGATACACCCCTTACGCAATAAGGGAGGTGACAGTTGCAATACAGGAATTCATATGCCTGTGAACAAAGTAAACTTTTTATTTTCACAACAAAAAGTGAAAAATACATAGCAGTGATGTCTCAGGGGTTTAATTAGCTTCAAATGAACCCTATTAATGAGACATTAGAAGTTTTGCTTTCAATAAAACCTTTAAGTATCAATTCAAAGTGCATAACATGTATAACCCTGAGCTTCACAATGCCTAATAATCAAATATTGGATCATTTCCCATACTCAAGAGAGAAAAGTTTATATAAATCAACAATAATCAAAGGGAAGTTGTTCTCCTATGGGGACAAGAAGGGTTTGAATCCAGTATGTTGATTTCAGCCAGTCATCCTTCTAAAACTGAATCATAGCATGGCACAGGTTTTCTGTGCAGCTGAGATCTAAAAAAAGATTGTGAATTTTTCCTTCCTAAGATTTTAACTTGCTTTCCTCCAAAAATCAGTCCACATTTCCAAAGTCTCTTACAGACAAAGGAAAACCTAAGCCACAGCTAATTAGCAGAACATCCACCCAAAACTGTACTTATCCACCTCCTTTCCTCTCCCTGTTCTTCTGCAGCCTTCTCTATCCACTTCTCCATTACGACTTCTTTTTAATCTCCTGTTTCCAGCAATATTTATCTGGGTCTTTTAATTAGCAATGGTTCAAAGGGTCCTTATTTACTGAGACAGATTTTAACTTCATATAATCTCTAAATGGGCTGGATGAGTAGAAGAGTGCAGTGACTGAAAACTGGCTGAGATGCTAGGCTCAAAGGACTATGATAAGTGGAATGAAGGCCAGCTGGAGCACAGTCACTAGTAGTGTGATTCCAGAGTACGATAATGGGGCCAATACGTTTATTAATGACCAAGATGATGGGACAGAGCAAACTTTCAGATTACAGAAAACACCCAATTACAGCAGACGGTTGTGCTGCCATTCAGAGCCACCTTGATCGGATGAAGAAATGTGCTATTGGGAATCTCATTAAGTTCAGCAACAAGAAATACAGAGCTCTGCACCTGGGGAACAATCACCCCGAGCACCAGCTGAGGCCGGGGGAGAAAGCAGCTTGCAGAGAAGGACTTGCAGGTCCTGCTGGATAGCAAGTTAAACAAGAGCCAACAGCATGCCCCTGCAGCAGAGACAGCCAGGCTGCACTGGGAAGAGCTGCCAGCAGATTGAGGGAGGTCACCTGGTCCTTCCATTCTGCTCAGCACTGGAGAAGTCACCTCTGCAGTACCGTGTCCAGTGCTGGGCTTCCCTGCACATGACAGACATGGGCATGCTGGCAACAAATCCAGTGAAGGACCACAGAGATAATTAAGGGACTACAAATCTGTCACACAAGGAAAGGCTGAGAGAGATGGAACTGTTCATCCTCAGGAAGTGAAGGCTTGGAGAGGAATCTCACCTATGACAAAAACCCAATGGGAGGCAGTAAAGATGGAGCCAGGCTCCTCCTCTCAGGTATGGAGTGAAAGGATAAGAGGAAATGGACACAAATTGAAACACGTTGTTTTCATTTTGTTTCGGTTTTCCTATGAAGGTGATCAAACAGTGGAATGGGTTACCCAAAGAGGACGCACAGTCCCCATCCTTGGAGATACCCAAAACACAATCAAGCAGAGTCTTGGTCAACCCACTCTTGCTGACCTGCTTTTAACAGGGAAACCGGACTAGGCTGTCTCCAGAGGCACCTGAGCCTTCAACAATTCTGAGCAATAGGCTCAGAATTAGGCTCAAACCCTAACAAAAGTTAGGGGTTTTAAGGGCACTGATGACTTGTAAGCAGTGCTTATGTAATCTCTACTACTCTTAAAGAACATTATGAAATTCTCAGCACGTTACCCCTTTGCAGTAGGGTAACGTATCCTTTTGAGAAAGAGCTACAAAGAATCACTACCAGAACAGGACTTTTGACTTGCACCCAGCCCTAAGTCAGTATTTGCACTATGCCCCTTTTATCCCCCTTGGTCAATGCAAATTGGTCAAGTTAGAGAAGAAGCAGAAGCAGCAAGGAGCACACTATTTGCATTCCGTTATATGCCCATCACTGCCTGCAACCAGAGAATGCACATGTTTCTTATAACACGAAGGAATGCTTCTGGACCACTGAGACCAACTGAGAGCATTTCAAATTCATTCACTGGGCCAAATTCCTTTCTCAGTTACTGAAAAATAAAGCAAGCTCACTGTGGTCAGGACATGAATTTTAGGCTATCATAATAACTCTTGTATGTGTGAACATATGCACGCACCTATCCCACGCATTTAGATTGGGGGCTACTTCCATAACTCTGCTGCAAATTTCATTAAATGTAGTATTTTTTCTTGCAGCATTAGCAAAGTTACAGGACTACCCCCTATACTTCTAGACATAATGGCTGCAGAGAGCTTGAAAATACCCATTCTTCCCTTACTTCCTCATTTGCCTTTTGATTTTCACCTAAAAAGCAAAACTTTTAAGTGGCGATTTTTGCAATTAGTATACAAGTCTTTCATGCTTGAAGCTGATAAAGACAGCTGTCATTCAACCAGAACACTTCAATCCACAAGTCTTTCCTTAGTGAGAAATAAGTTAAGCACAGGTGTTTAAACTTAAAATTTCTGTGATGCCCAAGTAAACTCTGCAAAGCCATGAATGACTATCACCCAAAATTGTAGCACACAGTAACACCTTCCCGAAGTCACACAGAAACTAGCTATTAACTCCCCCACTCATGCAACTTGGCTTCAACAATTATATGGAGTTTGTCCTTCTAAGAGAAGTATTTTTATCCTCCTCTCCTCCAAGTGAAGGGCATGAAGCCCTGGTCTGGTCCTCTTTACCAAAAATATCCCAAGCTCCACAGCTGAAAGCCGCTCCTTTTGCCTCATTTAACGCAACCTCTACCCTCTCAGAGCGCACCAAAATTCATAGCTATTTATCTCCAACTTACCTACATTCAGTCATTAAGGATGCTTTCTCCTCTGCACCAGACTAATACCACAAAACATGTTTTGCAGACTCTGTTGCTTTTGAGAGCAGAATACTGCCATGTCTCAGTACAATTCAAAAAGAAGAAAAAGAATTCTTTGAACGTTTTGCAATAGCCCCATAATTTCCCTGTGTGCTTTAACCAGTCTGTCCTGGTTTAACCAGGTAGAACAAGAGTTGAGAAGTTAGGCTTGCAGCAAGGTGCATCCTCCAGGTTTCACTGCAGGAGTCCCATTAGACAGAGTGGTGATCTGAGCAGAAAACCTGGAAGACAGCAAGCAGTTTGCTTCCCACACATTAACCTTCACCCAATCACTGCCAGATACCTAGGCAGGTTGAAAACACAGGGAACCACAGGGCAGAAAACCCTTGCTCTGGAGAAACTAAACACTTCTCAACTACGGCTGCAGCACAAAAATCACAACGTAAAGAAAGTTTCCTTGCATTAAGGATAATTCAATCGAAGGTAACCTTGTCTTTACTCACGTCACTGAAATCATTAAAATAATGGAAACTTTCCCTACAACCAAATGCCAACTCCTCCACAATCATCAGACCATATACTGCAAGGCTTCACTCACTCATCCATGGTGCTGCATACCCTGAAATCCTGGAAGTTTCTTCTCATCCTACTATTATTTCCTTGGGAAAAATTTTTAAACTGTTAGAAGCACAGTGGAAAATCCTACCATTTAACTATCAAAAAATTACGTTATTATATTATTATCCTGCTAAAGAAAACATTAATGAGCGGTGCTTGACAATATCACTGCCCTTGTTTGCAACAGGTCTTTCAAGCAAACATAAGAAAAGGATGAAAATTCTCTAATTTTCATTTTTACCCAAAGGCATTGGAATTAACCCATAGGATTTTCTTTTATCTTTCTGGTTTTATCTTTTTATCTTTCTTTCATCTCTTTTACCTTAAAACTGGAAGCAAAATAAATAAATAAAGTCTTTGCAGATGATCACAGTTTATGGAAGCCTAAGCTCAAACGCCCAAAACAAGGGGATAAAATCCCCACTTGTTTCTGCTTTGAATTTTAGGATTGCAGGAAGAACCACCATATTTCAGCATACAGGGTAAGCCAATTTAAGTCAAACCTGCTGTCCTGTATCCCCGTATACAACTGGTCACATTATATTGACCTCTCCTTTACACTGTCACTGTTGCTTTTACAGATAGGTGGAAAGCTAGTTCAGGGAACTGAAATTGAAAAAAAACCTGGTGTTATTTTAGAGAGAACAGGGTTAAGTTTTCAGTTGGCTCAGCTCCCTGTCTGGCTGCATGAGAGGCAGGGATAACACAAGGCAGCAGGGAGAACAAGACTGCCTTCAACCAGCTTTAAGCTCAAACTGAACTTGGTGAGCTAGCTGGAATGTCGGGAGATGAAACCTGCTGTGTTCATGCCACTCCCCAAAGGCCACTGCAGCGCTTAAGGTGTATACAATGCACATGTTTAAAAATAAAAAGCTTTGCGAAGAGGTACAAGTCAACACTGAACAAGCAGGAACAGCTACAAAGCCCAATATAGTCTCTTGCAAAAGATACAGGCTTAGGTCTGGATGAAGTGCACAGCCTGAGCTCAGGGACACACTTAATAGCTTTATTAGCTGAGAATGATTCTGCCTCACTGGTTTGGTTTGAGATTCCCTGACACTCCCTTGCATTGCCTAAAAGGCAGCCCTTAACATCTAAATTCACTCCTTACCAACGCAGTTTGGGTGTTCACAGGAATAGCACCACTGCTGAGGGCGTATGGATGTTCCCTTACCACAAGCAGTCCTCCCCTAAAATGTATGAAACCAAGAGGTTGCAACCACATTGCAAGCCAAACTCATAAATTTAATTTTTCCAGTTCCCCAAAAGCCTCAGACATAGTCTTCTGAACACAGAATGCCAAAGTGGATCATTACTAGAGGACTAACTGCATCTCCCCTGAAATATTAAGAGCCTGAGAAGGAGCAGAAGCTGGGTATCCTAGTCTAATACCTTGAAACCAGCACAGACTCAAAAACATAAGGTTTGAGACTCCCTCCAAAACGTTTGGTAATCATTTATTCCAACAACTCCCTCTATTCCTAACCCCTAAGCAAACATCCAACTCCTTTTCGAACCTTATTAAATTCTTGGCCCCGTCAGCATCCTGTGGTTGACTGTTCCAGCATCTAATTGCAATTCCTAACTTCTGGAGCCGCCTGCTGCAGTCTTTCTCACTTGAACACTGAGCCCACTCCACCCACGTGAAAATGAAGAATGTTCCTGATAAAGCTTCTGAATACATCTGCTTCAGAGCAGAGCACTGCCTCAATGCAGGTCTGCACCAGGCCTCCCAAACCCACATATTAAACTGCCAGAAAGGCAGAAAGCAAAAAGACTACGGCAGACTAATCCCTGCAGCAATATTTGCAAGAAGCACTTAATCACTCTGCTAGGCAAAAATAAATAATGCAAAGGCAGAAAACATGACAGCTGAATCAGAAGAACTAAACAGTCAAACAATTAATAGGAAGGAGATGCTCTGGTTTCATCACAGCACAGCCGATTTAAAGATGTGCTCGCATCACACATCAGTCCCTAGAAAACAAAATAGAAAACGCAGACCAAATGTGTCAGGCACATAACACACCAGTGTTGTATCATCTCCTCCCCTGCATCCTGTACATCAGGGAGTCCAACTGTAGTGGCCAGTTTCCAGAGTGAAATCATATAGTCTGCTACTAGCGCTATGAATTTACATTTCCAGAAATTCCTCATGTCATAGCCTGAGAGCAATTATCCATGAGGAATCATTGATTTTAATGTCAAATTGTGCAGGCACTTAAGAGGGGGAGAAACAGAAGAAAATGGCAAAGAATGAGCAGACTATTTGTTTTAAAAAAAACAAAAAAAAATTAATAAGAGTCTTTGATATCCAGAACAATTGCAGTCATGGCCAAAAAGATCTAATTTTATTCCACTAGAGACCTATTGTAGGGTACAAATTTCTTACTGGAGTTTGCTGAAACAGATAAAACACAAACAGTTCAGCTGAAATGGACAAAATACATGTGGCTGCCAATACAAACGGCAGAAGCACTAAACTATTTTACTCAGCAAATGCTGCAATCGGATATGGGAGCCATGACTTCATCTAAAGGGACAGATGCACCCTGGAGTTCTGAGCAGCATCTGGGGGCAGACAGCATGACACACACATGCCATGTGATGCCAGCACACACCTGCCAGGTTAATGCCATCAGGGAGCTAAGTCTTCTGTGAAACCTAATTCTCACCAAGAGATAAACAAGTAACGCTCTTTTATCGTACCTGCAGACCGTGGTTTCATGGCAGTTCAGGTGTCAACGTGTTTCAGCACATTACCCAAACAAGTGCTTGTGCCAGCACAAAGAAAGGTGGAAAGTGACTGGGTCATCAAGCAGCAACACTCATGTAAGTACCAGAGGAGCAAATTTTTGGCATTAAGTTCTATCAGCTCCCTCATAATGCTTCATCACTGTCAGAAACGGGAGGCCTTGCATCCAGCTCATCTCTTGTACCTGCCCTGGAACTTGTCAGATAGAGCAGTAAACCACATCAGCTTATTAATGGCAGAAAATTAACCTGTCACAAGAAGAGTTTCCTGCCATGTTAACAAGACAAATCAGCTTCACGTAGGGTCAGATAAATGTCAGGCTCAGTGAGGATGGAGAGACATGCAGAGGAGGAATGCGTGTATCTCTTCCTGTGGACAGGAGGGAGCTATTACATCACCTCAAACTACATTGCATAACCTGACGCTGAGGAGCCAAAGAAGAGGACATCAACCTCTCTTCATCAGCCCCTCCGTGCAGAGTTTTCTGGTTATGTGCAGCACCATTCTAATGCTCTCCCATTCATCAGCACAGGCAAATGGACTACATGAACCCTAAGTACAACCTGCACATAACAAGTGAACAACTATCCCCACAGTACTCATCCTACAGGTAGAGCCAAAGCCAAGAGAAGTGGCTAGAGACATTTTGCCTTCTGCAAGCTTTCAGAGCAAATACCCTTTAAACGTGCAGTTCTTCAGTGATGGCCCTAAACCTAACCCACCAAAACCCAACAAGGTACCTAATCTGACAAGAAATCATCTGTCTTGACCCAAAATATGGCAAAGCTAAGTTTTTTTAGGGCACTTTTGTAAAGTAGCACTTTTAGAACAGCGCACCACCATTCTCGGGCCTGTTTTACAAGAGCAATACCTACACCATGACCTGCCAGGGAGCAACTCAGAAGATGAGCTGGCTCCTCCAGCTTCAGCAACCCTGGCTTTGAGTGTCCCTGGAACTACAGGGTGCAGCCACTCTTCCACCACTACGCATCCTGAGGCCAAGTATTATTTTAAGGATAAGGTTCTTCAGGTAGGCAAGACCTAAAATGTCACTGTGAACAAAAAAACAGAAAGGAAAAAGAACACAAATGAACATAGGATTCTTTAGGCTCTCTGATCCTTATGGATTGAAAGAATGTTCCTTCCTTTTTTAAGCAAAAAAAATTGATAAACAAGAGTTGAAGTTTAGTATCAACATGAGATAAGACACTATTTTAAGGTCATTTATTACATTTCCCATGGAAGAAATACATGAAATTTTAAGTTTGAAAGAAAATTTTATCACTGTATTTCATTACCAACATTTTGGCTGGAACAAGTCTAGTGTGCTAAATGAACAAAATTAGTTAGAAGGTACAACAGATTCTGAACTTTGATAACTGAGACTTAAGGGAAAAAAAGGTATTTGCACACAGCTACATGCAAGTGAGCACATCCTGGCTTAATTTACAGAGAAAACATCCCACAGCTGAGAATGCAAAGTGGGATAGCAATAGCTCTGAGCAAAATACCAACATTTAATGAAACAGTACTTAAGATCTCACCAGCAGAACTCTCATCCCTTCCTTAAATTACACTGACACAGTTTTAAACAGACAATAGAGTCAATGGTGCAGTGAGTTGCTGATTGGAGATTTTACCTTATTTTACCATTATGCAGAGGGAGTGGAAACGTACACAGAGAACAGCCAACATCCATATATTAAGGCATGTTATAAGCTTCAACTTTGGCACAGATTCTTTCCCTTGTGCTCAAAAAGGAGACCCAGTCCCTTTGCCCACTACATCTCACCCTATCTTACTCTTCCTTTTTTGGCTGTGCTTGTTCCCCTACAGCATGGCATGAGGCACACCACCAACTATGGCTCAGGAGAGAGACTGTTTGCTCCCCAATCCATCTGCTCCTCCGCTGTACCAGGTTTGTGTGGCGAGGTTCTGGTAGGGGGAGAAGGCTAGAGGGGTGACTTTGTGAGAAGCTGCTGGAAGCTTCCCCC
>JAWMRA010000041.1:63619509-63754975 GCA_035584735.1 Pseudotriccus pelzelni
AAGTTATTGGGCAGAAGTACATGTGGCCAGAGAAGACAGGAGTGAGAAATATGTAAGAGAAACAGCCCTGCAGACACCAAGGTCAGTGAGGAAGGAGGGGCAGGAGGTGCTCCAGGCACTGGAGCAGAGATTCCCTTGCAGCCCATGGTGACTGTCTCAGTTTAATGAGACACAAGTATTTTGCTGAGGTTGAGTTATGAAAAAGACCCAAACTCCTCCCTCTAAGCAATTGTAAATCTGAAATTAAGAGGCTCCAATTGAGAAAAATGTTGGAAAAAGGAAAAATAACAGCCCTTTATTAAAAGATATATGTGTATTGGCAGAACAATGAAAGAACACAAATAAAACAATTAAACAATAATTCTATTCCCAAAAATAATCCCCTTAAAAAGAAAAAGTAAACAGTTCAGTTTGCACCCTTTGGTGCAATTTTAACTACAGTCCAGGGCTGCTGCTGCCCCCCAGGTGTGCCGGAGAAGCCGAAAATGGAGATCTTCCCTCCCCCTCACTGGGAAACGGGAAAAAGGAGAGAAAGAAAGAGAAGTCCTTCCCAACGGGAGCTCACTGTCTGCGGGTGGGACGCGTGGTGTGGCTTCCCCTCCCCTCTGATGTGCACAAGAATTGCTGCCAAACAGAAAAATGGGAACGGAGGAGAGAAGAAGGTGACCTCCTTGTCACCTTGTTCACCTTGTTCCTCTGTGATGAAAATCCAAGCAGGTTCTGGGCTGGGTAGAAATGAGCTAGCCAGGCAGCCGGGCTGAGAACAAAACCACCTCGGAGCTCCTGCCACCCAGACCTTGTCTCAGCTCAGCCAACAAGGAAGTCCGTGCCATTTCCCAGGAGAGGAGGAAAAAAAAGTAGAAAACTACTCCTGAGGGCCATCAACTTGCAATGTGGCTTTGCCAGCCACTTCTTTTGTGTTATTCCATTGCCCAAGGCACAGCCAATGTGCCTGTTCAACATCCCTTTCACACAGTGGGCAGGGGGAAGCGAAAATTCTGCTTAGTTTCCCAGAACAAGCGACAGTGCCGCAGCTGTGCCCCTTCTGCCCATGGAGGTCCACGGGAGTGCACAGATCCACCTGCAGCCCAGGAAGCACCCCATGCCAGAGCAGTTGGATACCGTAAGGAGGCTGTGACCCTGTGGGAAACAGGCTGGAGCAAGCTTCTGGCTGGGACCTGTGGCCCCATGGAGAGAGGAGCCCACACTGGAACAGGTTTATTGGCAGGACTTACGACCCTGTGGGGGACCCAGGCTGGAGCAGCCTGTTCCTGAGGGACTGCACCCCATGGAAGGGACCCATGCTGGAGCAGTTTGTGGAGAACTGTTGCCCATGTTGGAGAAGTTCACAGAGAACTGTCTCCCATGGGAAGGAACCCACACTGGAGCAGGGGAAGAACTCCTTTCTCTGAGCAGCAGCAGGAACGTGTGATGAACTGACCATAATCCCCATTCCTGTGTCCCCGACACGTTGATGGGGAGGAGGTAGAGCCTGGGAAGAAAGGAGGGGGGAGATTTTTTTTAAGATTTGTGTTACTTCTCATGATCCTGCTCTGATTTTGATCGGTAATAAATTCAATTAATTTCTCCAATTTGAGCCTGGTTTTCCCCTTGAGAGTAACTGGTGAGTAATCTCTTTTTCCCCTTACCTCAACCCATGAGCCTTTTGTAATATTTTCTCTCTCCTGTCTAGCTGAGGAGGGTCATAAGAGTGGCTTCGGTGGGCACCCGGTATCCAGCCAGGGTCGAATCACCATACCAACCTATCTGCTTCTTGGTATCTTTGCAGGAAACAGTTCCAGCACATCTAAAGAGCAAGCTGGCATCAAAACTGTTTCTAAACAAAAAGTCTCAGCACTTTTTATCTTTTCCAACCTCCGTTCCTTCTGGATGGTTGCTTTCTGAAGAAAAGTTTAATTCCGCTGCTTTTAGGGAAAAGAAGCCTCAAGTCTTAACCTGTTCTGCTCACCCCCTGCTCTTAGAAAAATTACTAAACCAAACAGGGAATCAAAGAGTACAATACAAAATATTTGTAGAGAAGACACAGAGGTGCAAGTCCATCAGTCCAGCCAAGACAGCTGGACCTCTGCTCCTACCACCGCTTCATCACCGCCCTCCCACCCTGTCCCACACTTCCAAGGGGGTAAGTTCTGCAAAGTGTAGAGTGAACCCAAACGGGACACTTCATGGGAAACCAGAATGCCTCAATAAATTCTGAGCATGTTATCTTCTCTGCAACAAGTCCAGAACCTAATCTGGAAATGTGCTTGCCTAAGTCCTGAAGAACCTAACCAGGACAGCTACTCTGAAGCAGTGTGGTGCCAGCTGTTTCCAGATGGAAATCTCTATGATGAATTTACGGAGAATGATGTAGCAACTCCAGCTGTAAGCCTGTACGCTCCAGTGTTACTCAATTGCATGAGGTTGTGGCTCCACAACTAGCAATGCTGATCTCAGCTGGCCCCAGTGTGACCTCAGTCCACAACTCTTGGGATTTCTCCCCACACCAGCCAAAGTGCTTGCTGGATTCCATGGTGAGCCAAGTTCCTTGCCTGCCAGAAGCATTCTTCCTTTTTTATTTCCCAGGTAATTCCTTGGTTATGCAGATCACTCTATTTTTCTTTCATTTTAAAATTGCATTTACAAAGATCAGATAGTAGAGATAAGTCACCTGTGACCACTGGTTGAATATTAATTGATTGGAGGTTAGAAAACAAACATCCTCAGTTTTTCACATTTTCCCAAAACTCTAATGTGCTGGTTTAAAAGTAAACCCAGCTCAAGAGAGATTACAAGTCAGAGTTACAATATACTAAAAAGATTACAATAAATACAACGATACAGAGAAAACTGGTTTTAACCCACAAAGACAAATGTATAACCCAGCACCTCGGGACAAGAACAGAACAGTGTTGGTTAGCCCCTGTGCTGGGCACCCCATGGTCCTCCTGGGTATTGTAAAGTAAAAGGAAAGGAAAACCTGTTGGTCCAAATGATGGTTGCAGTTGTGTTAAGTAATGATCATAGTCTGGTCGAGACTGGCAGTCGCAGTCCTGCTGAAGCTCTGGTCCGTCTCTAGATCCAACAACTGGTACCAGAAGCCCCAAAACCACAGGATTATATGTGCTCAGGTTCAGGTGGGAATGCCCAGTACCTCCCTGAGGGTGGGAAGTTTCACATGGGTAAATTAACTCTGTGAATCATGGGACATTTTTGGAATCTTTGATGGTATAGATTGTTGCAGCTGCCTATTATGCCAGTCCGTTGTGGCCCATTAGCACCCTCAAGCTGGGTGTGAAGGTGTTAATGCCTCCCTGGACGGGAGTTATCACATCTGAGTCATGGGTGTGCAGACAAAGAAACACTCCCCTGCCTCAAAGGGTTCTTTCACACTCAGCTTGCAGCCTGAGGTGGCAGGTGTGCCCTGGGCAGCTGCTGCAAACAATCCATTATTAAAGTCCATCAGAAATGACACAGAGGGTATAGAATACACAGTTTTGGTTATACCTAGATAGTGATAAACTGCTCATAGCCCCTGTAACTTCTTTTTCTTTTGTCCTGTATGCACTTTCCTTCTCTGTTGCACATTGGCCATGATCGCATACATGAGCACAGCCCATTTTTAGCCAATCCACTCAATTATTTTACTGTATCTGTATTGAAAGACCAACCCTTTTCACATCAAGCCTACTCCTGCAGTACAGCACTTCAGTATTTAACTCACTCCTGTTGTTCCACTGAACAGGAAAACTGATTTAATTTAAATTTTAAGTAGTTGATGCACTCAAAACTCTAATATATTTAGATGTTTTCTTCTGCAAGCTGAGGTGATACAAAGGTTGACACACCACCACAACTTTCTTTGCATAAGTAAGAGCTATGGCATGAAAAATAATTCTGCTCTTACCACATTTGTCCTGTTACCTGGCATTAAAAGCTAGGCTGAGCCTTGACATCCTTCATCCAAATACATATGCTAACACTGACAACAAAAGTAACTGGACTCAGATACTAATAACAGGCATCTGGCACTTGAAATAAAGAAGTGAAAGTCTAAAACATCACTGCAGCTAAATCATCAGTTAATGTACTAGATATCATTAGACAAAAGAAATCATTTACCTTCCCAAGCGATGAATCCACAAATTCTTACTGCCTTCTCTACCACAAGACATAATAAATCAGATGAATAACTAAGGAAATGTACAACAGTGGAGAATTACAAACTATTGCAAAAAAAAGCAATTCAGTCACCACCCAAACTGACTCCAAATTTCAGTTCATACTAAAACTGGTGACAATGTCCCTGAATGGGAGACAACAAAAACTAAGCACAAGACTAAGTATTCTACTCGAAGCTGTCTTGTTTCTGCAAATGCATAAATGCAAACATGTACTTCCATTTCAATCACTTGCACTTTGCTCCTGTCACATCATAGAAAAAATAAGATTTAATCTCAGAGGAGGTAAAGCAGCATGCATCACTTAAGAAGTTCATCCATTTCCAGTGTCTCTTCTACTTCATATTACAGATAACAGTTCTGTTTACTCAGCCGAAACATTTAGAATTAAAAGGAACAAAAAAAAAAAAAAAATCAATCTTTCCCTTTAGGTTCAGGCGTTGTTTAGCTGAAAGAAATCCTCCAAAACTCCTATTACGAAGAATGAGAATTGATAAAACCCTGATCAACCTTTTGCCCATCCTCCTGCACAGCCAGCTGAACATCTGAAGGGCTTTCAGCAGCACCAGCTCCTCCTCATCGGTGCAGCGCTGTTTCAGCCTGTAGCTGCCTCTCAGTTAAGCACTATGTGGGCTCAGCCCACAGGTCCACCTGGTACCAAACCCAGCTTTCCAGCAAGGCCATCAAGGCCTTGGCCACTTGGTACGAGTGCAAGTAGAATACAAATGGCCGTGAAAGGAGCTTGAAGAGAAAGCAGTTTCCAAGCCTGCTGTTTCAGCAAGGTTTGCAGCCGCACATCTAGTACTTCTTTTGTATTCCAGTGACACCCTGTGGCCCTTCCTTAGACTGCAGGCTTTCCAAGTCTCAATAATCACACCATTAACTACATGGGTAAAGAACAGCAAATTAAAAAAACAGAGAAAGGACATTGCAACACTGAGTTGAAGGATTGCTGGTGCACCCCGTTGCTCCTGAGGCATGAGATGCACAGGTTTCTCTTACACAGTAGAGTTACGTAGTCTGTCACAGCCTGTGCTGCTGTCCCCACTATCCCACCTGCTGTTACAACCCTTCTGCTGGGTGGAAAAACTGCCACGCTGCTGTAACACGGTGGAAAGAATCTTGTTTTAATGCCTGAGCTTCTTGGGTCTTTTACTGCAACATGGAGCTGCACTTGATGCCGCAATATTTCTGTCTAAGTTACAGGAGTGACTTCCAAGAGATATCCTAACTAGCAACAAGAGGACTGCAGCGTGTGACCATGAAGTCTCAGTTTTCACTGCATTAGAACACACCCACCTACCCTTTCAAAAGTATAATTTCTATATGCATCAGCATATAAAAAAAGCCAAAAACAAAACACAGAAGTGAATTCAAATGGCAGCCTAACAATTTTAATGCTTGCTCTTAACCTCATGGAAAACACCCTCTTACAAATAGCAAGTGCACTTGCTTTTGTCCTTCAACTCTTTACCACGTGAAGAAATAAATATACTCAGAGTGGGTCTCTTAATACTGCACTGAATGACATTTTGCATTTAATGAACACTTCAAGGGCCAACCTGGGCATATCATGTGTCTTCTCTGAAATTATATTCTGCAGTAACAGTTAGTAAACATTTGAAATGTGGGAGAAGTAGACAGGTGTAACACAGGTAAAAGCACTCAGGTAACTCAACCAATCACACACGCACACAAGAAAACCTCAAACAAAAAACTCCGCAAGCACCTAAGAGAATGAGCTCACACACAGAAGGTGTTCACATCACTGCAGTGCAATATTCAGAACTTCTTAAGATGTTTTAAAATTGCTGAAAGACAGAGTTTCCACCACAAAAAAGAAGAACACCTCCCCAAGCGCTAAAAAATCCTGCTACACAGTAGGCCAAGCATGACCACAGGCTGAGTAGCATCTCAGCAGCTCCTGTCAAAGGCTACCTGGAGCTCACTATGCACGGCCAAGGAATCAAGAGCAAGGTGTATAAAAGAGAAAGGGGAGAGCCAGAGTGAAGGAAGCAGTGTGAATCCTGATCTCCAGTCCTTTCTTCTGAGCCGCAAATGCTTCCTAGCTTGTAGTTATTTAATACAAACAGACAGGTGAGCACAAAACCCCCATGGATGTTCCCATCTGCTGAACAACCAAGCCCCTTGTGAGTCCAGTTAAGGGGGTGAGAAGTGTCAATTCTAAAAATCTTATAGGGAAACTTTCCATACAGTCTCCAGAACCTGCTCATTACTGTTAAACGTCAAACATCAACCTTAGCAGTCTTAAAACTTAAACTGTACAGAAATGCACACTACTTTGGTCCAAAAATCTTCCTTCAGCTGGAACTGACAGAAGTTTTGCCTTCAACTTCAGCAAAGCCACAATTTCACCCTGAACATCCATTACCGATACAAATAATTGTTTTACAGTATGTACAACTCCTCCTACCCCTTCCCCTTGACTAACACTACCTCAGGATGATACAGGCTTCCAAACTGAATTGTACAGCACACTGACAGAACGGTGCTTACGCACAACTACATCAGGCAGCAATTCTACTTCCTACTAATGTTACTTCTCATAATTTTGTTACTATTGCAAACTGAAAATAAGCATGTCCCAGACATGATCTGCATCTCAGTATTCAGTGTGTAATCTGCAATTGCACATCCTCTAGTTTATGCATGCAAGGGTGTCCACAAGCCAAGCATACCATGACCAGCCCCATCTGGAAAAAGAAGTATTCAGTATGTCAGACCTCACTGTTCAAGCCAAATGAATCACAAAATTCCTATTTTCCCTTTTGCTAAGATGCCCTAAGAAAGGAATAGAGGCAGATCAAATTTGATTCTAAACTTCAAGGTTTCTTAACAATGAGCTTGCTGACCTGTGCTTTATTGGTCGGTTGTTGATCTCATCTTACACAACTATCCACAGGGAGCATGGTTAAAGCTGAGCTCCCACCACACGGCTTTGATAACAAGGCTTAGGAATGGAGCAGACTTATTTTTTCACTTGTATCTTAATAACCGTTTTATCTTTATATAAATTTAGTAAGTCGAGCTCTAATTAGAAAAGGGGGGTATTTTCTATAAATAGGACTTTCTGCAATCTGCTCTTTATTCTGCTGATAGTGCTTGGGCAGGGAAATAAAGGCAAGGGTAGCTTTTGAATTATGTGATGTTATAGAAAGTGCAGTTAACTGCAGACCGACAGTAGATACAGAAGTATCTACTTGTCCTTTATCTCTACCACAGTCACTTGACAGAATCAGCACCCATAGGAAAAAAAAGTCAATAACTAGGGTGTGATAATTTACATTGTACTGGTTGGTTAACCATATTTCTCAATAAACTGACTGGCTTAACACCAAATAATTTCTGGACTTGGATAAACTTATTAATTCCTACAAAGCCTAAGATCAACCAGAAACATTCATTTTTCAAAAGTAATGCATTGCAACACTGCTACTGATCTAGCAGCAAAACACAAGCATTCCAAAAACAGCCACCAGTCAAGAGAAAGAATATTAACACGGGGGTCAAGCAGAATCACAAGAAAAAAGCCACACATGTACAACTTGTATATACCAAAAATATATTATATATGCTATAAATCTAGTGGTACAGTATATATATTATACATAGTATACACCATACATGCACACTACATACACCATGTGTAGTGTATTCACACATATACACGTATGTAGGTACACCTTAAGAGAACAGTATTCAAAGTTAAGGCACATATTGGTAGGTATGATTTAGTAAAACGAGAACTGTTGGTAAATAAGCATGTTGTTGCATCTTCAGTCTTTTAGTACGGAGAACAAAAAAAAATTACAAGAAATGCCCTGCCTTTGCACACAACTGCAGGTCAATATTGAGGGTGAGGGACGTTTAAGTAGTGCAGTGGACTTGGTCAGTGCTTTGTCAGTCAAACACATGTCCACTGGGAAGCATGGAGCTCACTGAGCTTTGCTGGGAAGGCACCTGGAAGAAGCTATGTCAATCAAACAGGGTCTAGAATAGGAGTCCAGGCCAAAGTACTTTCAGGTTGGCTCTTTTGTGGGCTTTCAGTTTTGGATGCAGTGAGAAGCTCAGAAGCCTTTTAGACTTTTTTCTTTCACGGTTCATATTGACAGTTTCGCTAATTTCTAACGGCAGACCCATCCTGAGGGTAATTCCAAACTGACCTTTGTCATGTCTAGCTCATTTTCTTCTTATAATTCATTTTAAATTTTCAACACCGTAAGATAGGCTTCTTCATGACTTTTTCATAAATGAAGTGACCACTGATTATGGTAACAGAAAAATCTGTTATAGAGATTTCCCTATAACATCAGAGGTTCCTCATTAAAAAGCTGTTTCAAATATGTAATTACCATTTGTCCTTCAAGATAAAACACATTTCTTAAGGAAAAGTCAGGTATTCTGTTTCAGCATCCACAGCCTTTTCCTGTGCATCTTGATCTGAACACATCTGTACTGCTCACAGCCATACCAGCTACACAAATTTACTGTCCAAAGGCCCCCTCAGGAACTCAGACACCACTCCAAAGTCCCATCCCTTCCCTGAAAATCAGAGGCTTTGGTCCCAGCATGACAGACATATTCCAGACACAAACTTCTCGCTTCTCTACACCCAAGTGTCCATCATGTAACACAGCAGTTCCCATCTAATAAACACAAATACTTCTTGACACGAAATGGCTGGAAGAATACAGCAACAGTGAAAGGAGCAGTATGTATCACATTGGCCCGCCGAAGAGGAGAGAACCAAACTAAGCCACCAGAAAGAAGTTTCCACTAGATTCCCCTCTCTCTCCAATCCCATCCAGCCTACAGAAGGGATGTGCTTTAGAGTAAAGATGTACTTTATATATTTCAGTCCACTGAATAATACTGCTGTGATATCCCTAGAGGAGCAGTCCCGGAAAGCAGCAACTCCCAACATCTATCTCTATAAATACACATACAAAAATGTGTATATATGTGTCCTACACAATAGTAGAACATGAACGTCTCTTTACATGCAATTCTCATTGATATAAAACATCAGGTTCAACAGATGGATATACATCAGAAAAAGATGCCCACACACACACTAAATGGAAGGTGGGAAGAGAAATTTCACTGGCCCTTCAGTTAAAGATTCTATCAAGTCTTAACTTATGAGCAAGACAGTAATGCTGAAAAGAAGCACACAAATGTGAAGGAAAGACAGAAAAGAAAAAAATCTATCCTGATTTTAATGCCTGAATTCCTCTGAGACCTCAAAAACTTGGGAAAAAAAATTCTCTATGTGCTTCCTTATCACATGCTTATCTTTGTTTAGAAAGATTCATCAGCTCCACTCCAGTAGAACACAGTAGCTTCTCTACCTTATCAACCAGATGCATCTGATTTTCAATCTCCTCCTGACATAAAGAGATTACCTGTTCTGTAAACATTTGTAATTACACTGTATATTTTGGATATTATAAGCAACTATTTTCATTTCACCTTAACCAGTTAACAGTGATTTCAAGGTACATTGGCCAACATGCAGGTACTCCTCATTAAAAAGCGCGTGGCAAACCGATAAGCCAGGACACGGTTAACTCCTTAGCACGTGGTATTTTTCCTCAGCGCATCTTCTAACGTATCCAAAGGGTAGTTGCAGCCCAAGAGCTGTACTGCCAGCTGAAGAGCTCTGCCACAGAAGCTCCGTGCAAGTAAAGAAAGGAGAATCCACAGGTGACTTACGATGACCACCAAACCTTATGCCCACGCAGCAAGACGGTGGGGAGGAGCGATACGTGCCTGAGGAGGTCCAGAGCAGTCACAGCGGTTAGGTTCAGCAGAAACTGGAGCTCAAGGGTCCTCAAGCAGGAAAGAGGAGGCGAGTTTATCACCTAGGCAGGGAGCTCATTCTGTTTATCTGCCAATACACAAATTATACCAAGTGGTGTAGAACAGCTTTCAAAAGGACAGGGGGAGAGGTAGACAAGTCAGTGTCCACAGTACCTAACGGTCTCCTAACTGGTGTTGAGCACTTTGTTTGGATAACACCTAACCACAGACTCAAATCCTCTCACATATAAAACTGAGTAAGTTGAGGGCTCCAAATAGTCAACAAACAACTGAGGGATACATGGAAAGAGAGCATCATCATCATCCACTCCCTCAGCTGCCTTCTGAAAGGAAAGCTCCTTTCCTCAAAACTGAAGCATCTTCTAGGTTCTGATTTCAGGAGCTAGTTTCAACTCATGAATTCAAAATGAAGAAACAGTTCTCTACAATATAGAATATTAGGCCACAAGCCTAAAAAAAAAAGAAACCATCAAAAAACAACCAACCCCACTAACAAACAAAACAACAACTAAAATCCCCAAACCCACCAAGTACTCACATTATTCTTGGTGTTTCTTCCCACCCAACATGCATATTTTCAGAGATCTTGTTATAAGCACTAAGCACAGGGTCCATCCAACAACCTTGGATGTTGCAAATTCTGGTTGAGGCCTATGCCTTCAGCAGTACTGTCAAGTGTTGCAATAAGCAGATCCTCCCAGTAAGACACAGGGACAGAACTATAAAAGTATTGAAGTATCACCATGTGTAGAGAATTATAGGAATAAAGCTCACTAACAGGTGCTATTAGCTAAATTCCCTACACAGTAAATGGGAGTAGGAGCATAAAGTGATGAATGGGAGAAAAAAGAGGATGTAAGTCAGCAGAAAATCCTGTGGAGTGAGATCTGACAAAATCTTGTTTTAAATGTGAAAAACTCTAAATACCCATCCCTCCCCTACACATTGTGCCAGAAAGAAAAATACATTTCTTAGATAAGTATTTTTCCTGCCTGAAAAATGACATAAAAAGATAAAAGGTAAAAACAATCCTTTCAAGCTGCCTAACACAAGCTTATGTTT
The DNA here is from genome assembly GCA_035584735.1 of Pseudotriccus pelzelni. NCBI lineage: Eukaryota > Metazoa > Chordata > Aves > Passeriformes > Tyrannidae > Pseudotriccus > Pseudotriccus pelzelni. The sequence continues at coordinate 63,630,597 of JAWMRA010000041.1, forward strand.
CCTGTCATTGGAGGACAACACAAGATCCACACAGCATCGGTACAGCATCATAAGTTTCACCACTGTTCTCTCTCACAGATTTCTCATCATCTCCCTGTGCTTCTCTGCTGAAGATGTACACACCAGCTATAGTGAAAAAAACATCGACAAGTTTTCCCTTTAAAATATACTGAGATCAAAATGGCACTCCTTATGCCGGACCTATCTTTCAAAACTCCTTCTGTCACATAACTTGGGCTTCCTTGTTACACTATTTCCAGGTAAACTGTACCCTAGACTTTTCAGAGTAAAGGTCTCATTTTGTTCTTTGTGAAATACCTTTCTTGATAAATAACAAAGCAATGTAAATATGCGTAACAGGCAGCACAGTAAGTAAAGATCTCACCGTGTATGTATTCACAATGTATTCACTTCCAATTAATGAGTGACAGATCTTTGCTTAATGTGCCCTTAAAAACATTAAGAACAGAGATGCCACAACCTTACTGAGCAACCTCTTCCCATGCTTTGCTATTCTTAGAAAAAGAGTGGTATTATTCGTAGGAGAAGAATCAGGTTATTTTGGGCTAGAGGATGCTAACGAGCTGCACACAATGCCCTGCAGAAGGCTACAAGACCAAGCCCATCTATGTTCAGCAGAGGAATGGAGTGCACAAGTGACTTGCTGCAGGGCTGCAGAGAAGACACCTCTCACCTATGTGATATGCCTGGGAATGCAGGTAAGCCTCAGCAAATTCTGCTTTTTTCCTCTCAGTGCTGGAGGGATCAGGAGTTCCTATGACGTGCTGCGAATGATGACAAATGCAATTTGCGCATGACGTAGCTGAACTGTTCATAAGCCACAGTCTCCAGCTGCATATCAGCACATTGCTTAACTCACAGAAACAATCCCTGCTCTCGTGGGAACTTGTACGCAACAATCCAAAGACCATCCGACAAAGCAAAACAAAAAGAAAATTATCATCACAGTCTTGTGCAGCAGGCCAAGCAAGAGGTAGCAACAGCTTCAACAATTAAATGCCTAGCATTAAAATTATTTTTTTTAGTATTGAGATTTCCTCCATAGATAACTCAGAACACAAAACAGGGCTGCTGACTTAACTTCAAACAACTGCAAGCCCGTATTAAGAACTCACTGTATGTACCACTTAGACTCAGATCTCAGTATCACTTATGCTTCCCAGGGATGGTGGTAAGCACTTCCTTCAAACAAGGAGGACAGGACAGGTAAAACGGCAGCACAAAAACGTAGCCAATATTTGCAGATGACTGGTGTTCCATAGAACAAATAATGACTGTCAAGAAAGACAGAGAGCGTTTTTACCAGGGCCTGTAATGAAAGGACAAGGAAAAATGGTTTTAGGCTGAAAGAGGGCGGGTTTAGAATGGACATAAGGAAGAAAATTTTGTTATGATGAGGGCAGCAAGACACTGGAATGAGTAGCCCAATGAAGTTGTGGATGCCTCATCATGAGGGGCCTTTATGGTCAAGTTGCTCTGAGCAACCCTATAGCAGCTTTCCAGCACCTGAAGGGAGGCTACAAGAAAGCCAGAGATGGATTTTTCACAAGGGCTCATAGCTGTAGCTCTAAGGTACAATTTTTTCCTGTAGAAGCTGAGGGAAACCTAGTATGAAAGATGTAATGGATATGATACTGGCATATTGTTCCAAGTGAAGAGTGTACAATGCTAAAGATTTCCAGCTTCACTGATCACAAGCTCAACTCAACGTGGCTAGGAGGAACAAGTGTTTTTGCCTCTCAGGAACATGCAGTGTTTACGTGACCATGTGCTTTTCTAGTCCATTTATTTAATTCTTAGGCCTCTTTTGAGACTTAAAAGCAAAATAAAACTGCTTGGCTTTGCTTAGACAAAGAGAAACTAAATAGAATAATGAAGGCCACAAGGAATCTAAGTTCACCTCTTCAGCTCCCCAAGCTAGCAGATCACAAGGCACAAGTTTTTAGAATTAGCTCCTAAAATCTTGACATTTCTCCAGCCTTTTCAGAAAAATAATCTTTCACATGAAGAATACAGATAAGGAGACCAGTCCAAAATAGAACAGCTTCTCAACTGGGCCTGTGGCAGATCTGTAGTCTCTCAAGAGTCAACTCACTCAACAGGCACACACTGCTTTTTGTACTGAACACAAGTATAACAGTCTGGTTGTCCGAGTAATAACAACTACCTGAGGCTGAAAAAGCTATTCACAAAAGAGATTCTGCATGCAAAACTCTTGAGCAGTCACCAGATTTCACCACTTCTCAGGACACTCTAGGGAAACAGCAGGCCAAGTGACAGAAACGGAAAGGAAGGTTTCTGTCATACATCCACAGTTTCAGGTCCAAAGTAAGACCAGAAAAAGCAACACAGTCACCAAGACAAACTAACAAATGTGTGTTTAGGAATTAAAGGACCTGGACTGGTCATCTAAGGCAGTGCCTTCCAACTTTTCCATCACGGCCACATGGCTGCTGCTCTCTTCTTTCCCACTTCCCACCCCAAGTCCTGTATCCTTGTGACTCAAACACACATACAAGAACACTGCCTCTGGAAGTGATCATTAGTTCCACTTTCCAGGACTTCCTTCCACAGGCCTCGTGCAACCCAGGTTTGATCCCCAGTTTGAGGCTGGGTGGAACTGTAATTCTTTACCATCGCACCCTTACACACACACAACCACCTCTGTGCCAGATATTGCAGCATCTTCTAAATTTGGTCTCTCCTAATAAAGGTTTCTCATTTCTTCTGTGGATTTGCATTCCAGCATTTACATTTCAAGCTGTCACTGACATGATGCTGGTTCTGCCTTACATACAAAGCAGGAAAAAGCATTTGCTTTACAGGCAAAGCATGCTCTGCTTTGTTTAATGCTCTCCCACCTTTCTGCCTCTTCTGCTGGAAACAGCAGTCAGTGCTGCAGATTTCTAGACCCTATCTATCAGTACCCAATAAAACGCCAATTGATTTGCCTGATAGGCTATCATAATGTCCACAATGTCTAATCACGTTCCAGGGTCCTCGTGTAGTAGACATAAACAAACAAACAAAAGTAATGAGTTTCTGCCCAAAAAGTGATGCTGTGCTGCTACGTCACCCCTAGTAATGCCTTTAGGGCAAAATGGCTCCAATAACCTCCTGGCAGCCACACATGAATCAGTGACCTAAACCCTCAGCTGCACAAGATCACATCATTTCTTCCAGCAGCAGGGAGAGCTAAACATGCCAGCTCCATCCTGCAAGGCATGAGCAAGTGCTGATGCCCACGTACGCCCTCACAGCAGGCCTTGCATTTTCAAAACCACGTAGGCTCACTGAGTGTCCACTACACAGTACATCCACACAGATTTGCCGACCCACACTGCACCAGGGAGAGGAACCCAAGAGGAGGCTGCTTGTACCAAATCAATTTGTACAGGCTGCTCCAGACATCTCCCTTCCTAAGGGACTTTCAGATACTAATGACACTGTGCAGAGGCCTCAAAAATAAATAGCTAGAAGCCAGGCCACAAAATGCACAAAGTTTTTGTTAAACTGTAGATTTGACAGCTCTGACTGAAATCTTTACTTCCTTTTGAACAGAATAGAAAAGACACAGAACGAGTGCAGGGGATGTACAAAAAACCTACCCCACCCCAAAAAAACAAGAGCAAAATCTGCTCTATGTTGGAAACTCCCACAGGATATCTTTATTTCAAGCAATTGAATGCATATGTAGGTAGTTACGACTCTGAGAGAGTAACACACAAAAGAGATTAAAGCAAAACTGGAGACTGTGATCCATTATGTATCAGAATGTAACATAGCATATCTCATCAACCAGTGGCGTACAGGGCAAGCTGGTACGCTCGGACTTGTTCTGTTTTCACAGGAGATGGTTCCACTGCAGAGATTACTAGGACACCTCTAAACCAGTTCATCCACTGTTTAAAAGATTGTTTTAAACCTTACTTTCTTTTGTTCTGTCACAAGAGGAATAGCAAAAAATAGGGACAGAAATATGAACTTCAGTAGGAACCTCAGGATACACAAAGCACATTCAGGTACAAAAAAAAGACAGTTTTTAAAAATGGAGGAAGAACAATCACCTACCTTTCAAAAGGGGCTGGAAAGTCGGAATTTCCTGCAGTTTTATGACATCTGGATCATTGCTGACATTCCGTGAGGATTGCGTTCCTGGGGCTACCACCACAATGTCATCCATTTTTGCACGTTGCTTGGCTGGCAAAGGAGATGCTGGAAGAATACGGGAGGAAAAGGGAACAATCAAATAAATAAGCAGATTCCATCAGAATCCAACCCGATGCGAACGTTGCGCCATTTAACGTTGCCCAGGTATGCTTTTTATAGCACAAACACGTTACCGAGATCACTGGAAGACCCTAAGCTCCTTTCTCTCGTTCCAAACCGAGTAGCAGCTGATGCTGAAACACCTGCACCGCTGACACCCTCCTGACCGCTCCTCCCTCAGCTCCACACCCCGTGCCCACCGCGCTGCCCCCTCTCCGGCCCGGGCGGTGCCCCCTCGCCGGCACAGGAAGAGCCGGGAAACGGCCAAGGAAACGGCCCTTCCCTGCTCCGCCGCCGCCCGCAGGGCAGCCCCGTTCCCCGGGGGGCAAGCCCCGCTCACGGCGCCCCGTCTCCATCTCCCTCGCCGCCGGGCACCGACCTGCGGCGCTGGGCTCGCCCGGGCGGCTCTCGGCCTCGGCGCTCTGCTCGGCTCCCATGGCGGTGCCCGCTCCGCCTCCTGCGGCGCGGGGGCAGCGCCGACACCGCCCGCCCGCCCGCCCACGGGGTTCCGGCGGCGCCGGGTCACGGCGGCTCCGCCCGCGGGCGGGGCCGCGATCGGGGCCGAGCGGTGTCGCCTCGGCCCGCCGGGCTGGCGGCGAGCGGGCCTGGGCCTGTGGGGACGGGGCGGCGCAAAGCAGCGCTAACCTGCTTGGGCAGGAGGCTGAGGGAGGTGATGCCGCTCCGCTGCTCGGCCCCAGCGGGACCCACGTCCGGAGTGCTGTGTCCCGTCCCGGGCTCCTCGGTGTAAGAGACGTAGGGCTACTGGGGAGGGTCCAGCAGAGGCCACAGAGATGATGAGGGGTCTGGAGCATCGCTGTTATGAGGAGAGACTGCGGGAGCTGGGCCTCTTCAGTCTAAAGAAGAGAAGGCTGATAAGGCATCTCAATGCATATAAATATCTCAAAGGCAGGTGCCAAGAGGATGGTGCCAGAGTCTTCGGTGGTGCCCGGCAACACAGGGCAAGGAGTAATGGCCATAAAGTAAAACACAAGAAGTTTCATCTCAACGTGAAGAAGAACTTCTTTACACTGAGGATGACAGAGCACTGGAACAGGCTGCCCAGGGAAGGTATGGAGTCTCCCTGTCCGGAAACATTCAAACCCACCTGGACGCGTTCTTGTGTAACCTGCCTTAAATGACCCTGCCTTGACAGGGGGGTTGGACTAGGTGATCTTCAGAGATCCCTTCCAACCCTAACAAATCTGTGATTTCGGGATTTCTTTAATTGAAGATATGAATTCTTGTCTGCTAAGACAAACCTGCCAAACCCCAGAGAAGTGGGCACAGAGCAGTCTGGGCAACATCTATCACCAGCTGCCCTTATATACAAGTGTGCCAGAAGCGAGGGAAAAGCAGCCCAGATCAAAAGTTCACAGGTAGCTCAGGCTTAGGAAAAAAGGAAAAAAAAAAGGCAAAAAAAAGGCAAACCAAAAACACACAAGTGAAAATGAGAAGAAACATGCTTTGAGATTTCAGTCCTGCTGCTTTCATATTTGACAGTCAAATCAGCAAATATATCATGCAGTTGTGTATGACAGAAGAATTGTTTATAATAGGACCAGCACTGGCTGCCTTTGCTAATTGTCACCAAGATTTAATTTAACACAAAAAAATACTCATTTCTTGTGAGAACCTCAGCCCAATCCAACAAGCCCTTTTGCTAGCTATAGGCTGTATGCTGTACTATGTACTTTTGTAACTCAATAGAATAGGTTACAGTAGAAGTTCATCCCATCTGTGCCCAGGTGTTTCACCATGAGCACTGGCTCTCAAGCAGAGAGGTGCTTTACAGAAGCAAGAAAACATCCTTAGTGACTCAGCACCATGATGCGGAGTTGAGGGTCCCACCATTCTGCCTCTCTCAGCTTCCCTTCCTTCCCATCTTAGTTATGAAGGGAGCACAGCAGCTGGGCAAGGCTCTCCTAGCCAGCAGATAAGGTTTCTGCATAGCTCTTGATTGACCTTCATCAAAGGCTTCCCTGCACCTCAGCAGCCTGACCAATTTACTTCTGGTCTCCTCAGGGAGGCTGAGCACCTGCTCTACCAAGCAGAGGCAGGAAGAGCAGAAGTCAGCCATGGTGGCTGGAGCAGGGCAGTCATGTTATCCCCAGTATCTCTTCTGCCCTGCTCATATTATAGATCACATCAGCCCTTCTCATAGTCCCACAGTCATCTGTGCCTGTCCCACCACAGTAGTCTCTGTGCATATTTTCACATTCACTATCATTACAGTATCCTCAACCCTCAACACTATCCCAACAGTCCTGGTAAAGAAAAAGTTTCCTCACCCTCCACCAACTCAGACAGACCTTTACCTTTATTTTACAACTTCTTTCTGCTTGGCTTCTTTCATCACCACTCTGTAAGCAAAGCCAGGTGGCAGCTGCAACTTTGTCTAACACATAGTAGGAGTAATACTTGGGCTTGCTTTTAGTATCCATTCCCATTGTCATTCACTGTGCGATGCAGTTAATAGGTGACACCTGAAGTGTTCACATTCTCTTACAACTTTTTCTTTAAACAGTGAATGTTACCAGTTTACCAAAAGAGGGATGCCTGGCTAGAAAGAAACATTTTCTTAAACAAGTGCAGCTGAAAATTTCAGATAAGAACACCCCACCAAGAACATGAGAATTAAAACCAAACATTCAGAATTGCCCCAAAATAGCCGTGTGATGCAAAATGTGATGGTGGGCTTAATCTCTGAGAACAATCATGGCCAAAAAAAGCCAAACCCCAGATGTGTTAACAAAGGAGACTGACTGGGCATCAAGAACATCCATCCCTTGTCATCTAACCGCTACAATATATAAAATAACTTGCCCTTTGGTATCTCTTCAGCTAATGTACCACCTCTAAAAAGACAATATCATTTAAATACAGGAAACTAAATTAAAGGTATCTTTCCTGAAAAAGAAGGAATGTGTCCTATAAGCCTTTCACTCTTTGCTACTCTGGGCTACTTTTACTCCTGAACACTGCCCCAAAAATAATAAGAAAAAAATTAATAAGAGGAAATGAAAAATTTCCAAGCAAAAACATTACTTAAGCAAGCAATTTCACAGAGACAGCTGAGGGAAGAATGGCTAAGCCACCAGTCAGTGGTACTAGTAGACAGGCTATTGTGTACAACTCCCATTCCTCAAAGACCCTGTGCTTGGCTGTGATTTGAACATGATTACTCAGGTAGCAAGGAGTCACTTACACAGATGTGGAAATATGTCTATGTCCGTTTAGTCCAGGATATGCATATGAGTCACTTTCATTACAGCCTCCAAAAACCAGATCTGACTGAGGGCAAAACCACAACAGCCTGACCAACCAAGAATTCTCACCGTGTGGTTTTGCCTTTGTGTCCGGATACTCAGGAAGGGCCCTTGGCGTCGTCGGCAAGCAGCTGGAGGAGCGGGAACACCGCCGAAGCCTTGCCGGCAGGCAGAAGGGCAGCTAGGCAGGAGGAGGGCAGGGAGCGGGCCAGGCAGGGAGGAAGGAGGGCAAGCAGAAGGGAAGGCAGGCAGGTAGGTAGGCAGGCGGGCAGGAAGGCAGACAGGCAGGTAGGCAGGGAAAGGAAGAGAAGGGCAGTAAGGGGGCAGGAGGAGGAAGGAGGGGAGGAGAAGGGCAGGCAGGCGTCCCCATCCGCCTCCCGCGGTCCCTCCTCCCGGACGTGCCGGGACACCCGCGGTTTCCCTGGGCCACCCTCACGATCCCGGCCGGGCCCGCCGCTGCCTTCCCCGCCACCGGGCGGCAGGGGGGACAGCCCGAAGGTGCCCCCAGAAACGCCTCCCCGCCCCGGGGAGCAGAGGAGGCAGCTCGGCGCGGCTGCCCCGGCTCCCGGCGCTCCGAGCTGCCGTCCGATAAACCCGCCCGGAGCGCCCCGCGGGGCCCCCGCCCGCCCCACCATGTCCCCGGCTGGCAGCCGGTGGCTGGTTCGCCTGCTGGCGATCACCTGCATGGCGGCCGGGCCGTGCCTGAGCCAGGAGTGTTCCGCGGAGAAAATGGAGAATTCCATCATCGACATCGACTTGTCTCTGCCCCGGGGCGTCCGGGGCGCGGAGCCGCTGCGCGTCCCCAGCGCGGGTGCTTGTGTCCGCGCCTGCTGCTCGGGGGACGGGCTCGCAGGTAAACCTCGGCCGCCTTCCCCGCCACTGCCTGCCGAAGCCTGGGAAATTAACTTCTGGGGCTCGGGCTCGCTGGGTGTTCCAGCCGCTGTTCTCCGTATTCAGCACGGGAACGCCAGCTGAGCCTTTCGCTCAGGTTTCGACAGTACCCGCTTGAGGCTGCTACCCCCTTTTGCAAAGTGCGGTGTTGGATCTTAACGCAAGACCCCGAGGTGCATCATAGGAACTGTGGTAGTTTTAAGTGTTAAAAACTCTCAGATCCCCGAAGCCTAAGATGCCTAGGCTGTGTTTAGTAGATGCGCTACAAAGTGGCTGATATTTTGCACTGACATTTTTTGCATTTAATTTTAGCCAAAAACGAGAATGCTTACCATTCTCTGTGGTGGCTGGTTTGCATCAAGGTCTTGGAGCAGTAGGAGGCAAAGCAGCAAGTAGAAACGACAGGGGTAGAGGTGACCCTCCCAAGCAGCAGCAAGACAACCAATGCCTGGGATGTAACAGGGAAAAATGTATAAATAATTTTCTTCCCCATGAGTTTATCGAGGAGGTTTTCAGATTTATCAGGATTTGTAAGCGAGGAATTTTTACACAAAGTGGTGCCTTTGTGGTACAGGTAAGGGGAAGATGAGGGATTAGACTCATCATTCCCCCAACTTTATTTGTACAGGAAGAGGAAGGTGTGACCTTTTGTATTTTGGCCATGGGCCATTCTTTTGTAGTCCTTGGCTGTTTTTCCTGTAGGGATGTTATGAGTTAGTAGTTTTCCTCTTACTCACATGAAGTAAAATCAACGAAATAGAGCTTATTATCCTACTGCTATAAAAGTTCTTACTGCTGAATTTATTATGTTTTGCAGGAGACAAGAAGTGTAATTTGCTGATTTTTTATGCTAGAAGAACAAGAACACATCCAAACTGCTACCTCTTTTACTGCCCTACCACAGACGCTTGTCTGATGAAACCTGCAACAGGACTTGTGAGCTACAGGATAACTACAGGTAAATAATAGAAAGATTATTTAATAATAATAATTTAATAATAGTCCCCACACTAGAGGACTTTTCCACCTGTGAACTTTCAGTAGTGGCCAGAAAATGGGTTTTTTTGGTGTGTTTTTAGTAAAATGTTCTAAGCCAAGCCCTATAAATTGAGAATATTGCTCCTTTGCTTTGTGGAAAATGGATGGGCAGGTATGTGGTGAGCTTCTTTGTGGGCCCAGCTTCCTGCTTGGAATAGCATCATGACCCTTACAAAATTCCTTCACCTTAGATTGAGAACTCCTCATCATTTGCCCGTGCTTAAAACAAAAAGAAGCTGCTTCCATATTGATATATGCAACAAGGAAGATTTCCTGGATGTAAAGATGAGGAGTATCACTGAAAGCAATGGAAGTACCACACTCTTTTTAAAGGGCTTATGCTACGTTGATCAATAATTGGCAATGGTAGTCATTATTTTCTCTTTTCAGTAAGGGAACCTGAAGTGCAGAAGCAAACTTTCTAAACTTGAAGCTTTATGGTATATGGGCTGCACACTCAGAAATTTCTCGGTCTCTGTCGTAGGCTGTGGGATTTTTAATGGCAAGGCATACTTGTCAATTGACATTGACTTGCACCAGACCTGTTTGAACAGCTCAGATAAAAAACTGATAACTAGACTGTCCTGCCAAGAGTTTACAAGGTGGTTTCAGTGTGGCTGCTTGAGAGAGCAAAAATTTCATATTTCCAAAGACTGAACTGCTAAAAAAGAGAACTTTTCCAGGAGGAACTATTTGCAAGGAGCAACGGCATGATATATGGAAAGATTACTCCTACAGTGTTACCAAGTGTTTTTGTGCAAGCACAATCACACAGGAATTGTGCAAAAGCAATGTGCAACAAATGAACTGCATGCCTCTAAAATTGTTATTATAACTACTCTTTCCTCCGGCTCCTTCTCCCCTAGAAGAACATCAGGGTTTCAAACAAAGAAACAAGAAATGTAATTGTGCTTGTGCTTTCATTCTGCATATAGTACAATGCTGAGTGAACTCGATTGCATATACTACCTCTCTTTTATTTTGCAGGTTTTAGCTTCTGTGAACACTGAAGTATGGAAAGATTATGCTAGCTTGTTTACCTTATGTTCCTAATAAGTTTTCAAAGGTAGCACCTGAGCAGTATCAGTACCGACAAACAACCTATGGCTTGTGAAGTAAAACATGTTCAGGAGGTGTTTAGTTCACTGTATAAGAATGACAACCTGAAGTTTGATTTCTAATGAAGCATATTGGATTTGAGATATCATACTATCAAATACTATTCTATTTTTTTTCATCTCCTTTTAAAGTTTGATTCATATAGTGCCCTTGTTCTTTCTTACCAACACACATCTATTCTAGTACCCCAGCTGTACCTTGCATGTGACAGTTTTGGGCCACTGCATCTGGGAGCTTGTAGTTTAAAATGGAGGCAAAAAATACTGTAAAATCAATGTTTGATGGAATACTAAGATAAAACTGTGCCCGTGACTCAAATGTACTCTTTAGCCTTGCTAGCTTTTTGGTTTGTTGTTTTTGGATTGGCTTTTTTTGAACTTCATTTTTTTTGTGGAGTCTTAAATCTTGGAAAGATGTATTAAATCAGCAGCCAAGTAGGCTTCTTTGCATGTATAGTAAAACTGAAATATATCCATCCCTCTAGGTAAGAGATCCTACTTGAGAAAAAGTGACAATGAAAATATAATGGACTTTTAAAAAATTTATTTCAATTCCATTGCATTTAACAAACCTCTTTGTTTCTATGATAAAAACAGATGAGTGAGAGTCAGAACTATTTGAGAGTATGTTCCCTTTTAAATGTTCTGTGCAGCAGCTGGATTATTATAAATAAATATTGTATTTTTACATTATAAATATAAATCATTTATATATATATAAAATCCGAATGCATAATTAGCCAGTCTTTCCAAGAGCTTGTGCTCACCCAAATACTTTCTGTAATACTGTGTAAAATCAGGTAACTGCCAGGATTATAATTTTTATGGTATTGCTGTCACATAACACTGTTGTTCTTCTTCCAAATTCTATTAAATTCCATCAGCCACCTGTTTTGCAAGGAATACACATTAGCTTCTGGAGAAATGTATAAAATGTACTCTACTTCTCATGGCGGTCTTCCCTGCCATTACCTCAGATACTCTTGAATCAGTGTCTTCAAGCACAGCAGTAGGAACTCAGGTCATTCCTATAAATCAGTATGTGTATAAAATGGCCTATAAAATGGAGATATTATTGCCACCTTGTATCATAAAACGATTTTTGAATGTGAATTGAATTGTGTCAGGCACAGGGTGCTTGGACATTACAAGAAAGGGCTGTATCTAATCATATTAACTAGGTAGAAACGTACATCTGACAAATAAAATTGATAAAAGTGACATTGATAATATCTACTTCTTAACTTACAGACGCTAAGAATGGTTTGAAGGCAGATGTGCCTACTCACTCTGCCTTTCACCTCTAAATAAATGCTTGCATGCCTGCAGTGTAAGTGTAAACTAATCACATTGAGATGATTACTCTGCAGAGGAAATTTCTGTAAGAAGTTGCAGTCGTGGTCTGATGTGACCAGGCTTGAGGCTGACAGGTATCATGACGTAGAATTTAAATGTCACTGTGTATATTTTAAAGAAAAGAAGTTCATGATGCCTCAGTTTCATTAGTCATTACCTCCCAGAGCTCTCTTATATCTCTCTTTCTAAGAAACACAAATTGAGTAAGGCTATGTTGGTAAAAAATAGATTTAATAATTAAATACTGGTATTTCTGTTTCCAGACACCCATGCCCCAGAGGATAAATCCATCAAAACTGAGAACTTTTCTTCAAATGAGTATTCTTTGTCTTCGGATGCAGGAACCTTTTTTTCTCGCAGTCAGAATAGCCCTCAGAATCGTACTGCCACTTTGCAGCAATCTGTATTTCATCAGGCATCTGAACTCGTGAACCACATAGGCAAGCATTTAGACAACATTGAATTTCATACAGATTTTCCTGAGTCTCAAAGGGCAAAACAGTCTGAGAGCCTAGATTCCATCCCGAGGCAGAAAGTAATTAATCTGCCACCAGACGTGTTTTCTGCTGTTCAAATTGGAAATCCCACTGCGTCATCCCCCACCGCTCGGTCTCGTGCTCTTGAAACCAGCAGTACTGCTCTTACTCTTCTGCCTACGAGTACCGCCCAGTTGGAATTCCACACAACCTCTCTGCATCCTCGTGTTGCTAAACCTACAACCACCACTACCACAGCTACCTCTCCGCCTACCACAGCCACTGGAGCTAAACCTGGTGTCCCTGCCACCAGCATCGCTGTTACTCGTGTTCCTCTTTCCAGTCCCACAACTTCTACAACCAGGCCAGTGACCGCAAATTCCAGATCTGCTCCTGCTCCATCAGGGCTAAGGACTCCAGCCATGTCTCCTGAGCCAACAGGTGTCTCTTCCAATGATACCAGCCATGTAACCCTCCCCTCTTTTTCAGGTTTCATTCTCTCTACTGGTGATTCCCCCACGTCTTCCCAAAATGACCTTCAGGGTTATGACCCATCTGACTCAGAAAGCTACCTGTCAGAGGGTGTTCTGAGAGGGAAAGGTGTTGTCCAGCTGGGGGAGAAAAGCAGCCTTGTAGCAGCCTTGCTTTTTGGGGTGATATTCTTGTTGCTAGTTATTGCACTGACAGGGAAGAAAATACACGAATCTCTTCAGAAGAGGCATTACACCAGGCTGGATTACTTGATCAATGGAATGTATGCTGATGTCTGATGGGGAGAGGGGAATAAAATTTTGAGGAGCATCTCAGTTTTGAGAGGGCAGCTCTGAAATGGAACAGTGGATACTGAAATCTCAGAAGAGGATGGATTCCTTTTTTCTCCTCTGATGGGAAAGCAGAAGGCAGGATATGGGTTTGGTGGGGAAAAGAAATGCTCTTTCTGTGCTGAACTATAATGTCTATCATTTTTGATTTATACTAAATCCTGAAAGTAAACACTCAAATCCAGGTTAATCTAAGGAGGTCTTATATTTAAGGAGAAAAAGCATTTCATGAGCTTAATTCGTACTGTGACAAGATTAGTGAAATAGAAGAACACCTAATAAATTGAGTACCTGTGCAGCACCTGGGTGTTTTCAGTGCTATTTGCACCAAGTGCCATAGCGTTACATGATTGCCTGGAAATCCTATTTACTCTATTTGTAGCTTTAAAGGAATACTTAGTAATAGAGCTTTGCATCCAAATGGTTTTAGGTACAAACAGTAAAAACTATATTACATATAACATAGCTTAATTTTTCTTATCTGCATATGGTTTATAGTTATATACATACCTTTAAAGTTCTTTTTCTGCATATATCACAAGCTGTCCTTAAAACCACATACTGCAAATCTGAATTCGCCTTTTCCAAAGAGTGGAATTTGCCCTTTCCAAGCTTGCTACCCTATGGCACATTGGATTTGTGCAATATGTATCAGAGAGAAAGTTATCTTCTGAAAGTAAAGCAAGCTCCAGTGAAGGTCTTTTGTGACAAACTGCATCACCAAGTGACTTGGCATATGCACGACAGAGAATTTGTTCTAATACACCTCAGTCTCTAACCACTGCGACTCAACATCTCAAGAAGGCAGAGGAACCCACGAGTGGGCTTAGCAAAGACAGCAGCTGTATTATCGGCAGAAGACACACAGAAAGGTGTGGTGACTATGTTGTTGGAGGGTGCACATCTCAAAGAAGTTTCCTGCAGTCAGCAGGAACAGATGAAGAAGGTTGCATCATCTTCACGCTTCTGACATTCATCTACTTCCCTTGCCAGTGGCTCTCAAAAGAACTGTGTGTGTCGGTGCTGGGCTTGCTGTCCCTCCTGAACACACTCTTGCTGGCTCTCAAAACACACCCTCTTCACTTCTAGGGTCCTCTTCATGTGACTGGTAGTAAGTATAGCTGCTTGGTCTAATGGTTGGTCTTGATCTTCAAGTTTTTTCCCAACCTAAACAATTCTGTTTCCCTGACTGTAACAGCGAGAGGGCATGTGAGCATCTGCTGCTTGCGCCACAGCTTCCAGTTCATATTACTTTAATTTCCCTTTGCATGCGCTCAGTCTAAACTTGTTTTTAGAATGAAAGACTAGATTTTAAAGTATCCATGTCAGGCAGCATAATCAACAACAAGCGTCACGGCAGAGAAGGAAGGGTGCCTCCTGAAGGCAAGGAAACATTTCTATTACAAAATATGAAATGTGACTCACATCTAAGAGATTGTCACATCTGTCAAGCTCAGTGTGGTGGGAAGCAGGCATGATCCAAAAATGGCCTCAAGGCAAGTTTTCTGAAAGCTCTAAGAAAAATCTCTGAAAATTCCATTACTCAGAAATCAAAGAAATGTCAAGAAGTTGAATTCTTACTATAGGGGGGACTGCACATTGCTTTATAGATACAAACCCAGCTGTTCTGTAAATGAAAAACATTCTGGATAACCTCTTAAGGGTGAACAAAATTACAAATGAAAAGTATCTCAAATTCAAGAACATCAGCTTGTTTGTTGACTGCACTTTGTTTAACCTCAGTTGTTTTTTTTTAATAGACATTTTCAGAGGATTCTGGTCAAGGAACAGGGATTAGAGGGAACAACATTTCTAGGAAATGAGTTCACAGACTGATAAGTACCAGGCCTGGCTGTAAAAATCTAGATGCAGATCTGAGGTTGACCATAATTTACTCTCAAGAGAACGAAAACTTCATGAGAAGCTTTCTACGTTGCAGGTGAGCTCACAGCAACTTATTGCAGGGGAGGTGCTGAGAACAACCCCTGAATCCTCACCGTGCATTTCTGCTGTAATTTGTTGGAGGGAAAGATGGTTGGTATTAACTGATAAGGTTACAGTACAGTAGCAAAATGTTCAAGAGAAGACAATCAGATATATCTCAGGGTTGTTCAGAGCACTGGGCATGTATTTAGCTGGAGAGGGGCATGTTACAAGGCAGTGATAGAGCAAGGGGAAATGGCTTTAAAATGACAGAGGGTGGGTTTAAATTGGATATTAGGAAGAAATTCTTCCTAAGGGTGGTGAGGCACTGGAGAAAATTACCCAGAGAAGCTGTGGTTGCCCCATCCCTGGAAGGGTTCAAGGCCACGTTGGATGGGACTGAGCAACCTGCTCGAGTGGAAGGTGTCCCAGTCCATGGCAGGAGAGTTGGAACAAGATGAGCTTTAAGGTTGCTTGCAGCCCAAACCACTCTATGAATTTACAGTTTGACTAATATCATTAGAAACACTGCCCTCCAACCCAGACAGCAACGCGTGTCCAGCACCATGAATGGCAGAAGACAGAAAGGTGCACAAGTACCACGACTAATTTGGTGAGCGAGTGGCCCTTCACAATATTTCACAACTTTACAGGAAAAACCTTTTTAACTTTTTTTTTTTTTTTTTTTTTTTGCCAGCCACTGGCTGTGTCAGGTTAAGAACAAATGGGGAATTGTTAGGTGACCAGTTTGGATCTTTCCAGAGGAGCCTTTACAAGCTGTGTTTGAACACTAGAGGGCAACAGTAGTTTATTAAATAGAATTGACATGGCCTGAGGATGACAATTAAAAAAAGTTTTAATTAGTTCATTTTTTAACTTTCCAAACAACGGATATTTCATTCCAAAAATGTTCTGTAGGAAAGGTTTTTGTTTACTGGAAGGTTCTGGGTGGAAGATTATATACACGCACTTTTAAAACATCTTACTGTATCATACAGTGTAGAAGACAACAAAACTAAGCATATTATCTTCTCTATTTTAATAACATTAAATCAGATTGCATTATTAGTCATGTATTGGCATTTCCAGTAAACAGAGAGAGAGATTTCCCATCATCCTTTCCATTATGATACTTTATTATATGCATTTATTGAGCTTACTTATTTGTCTGGATAATGCTTTTGTATTATGAATCAGAAAGGAGTGAGACAAAGTAACCGTAAAAATCCATCCAGTTTGTTACGCTTTTCAACATTAAGAGTTCTGTGCTTCTTCTGTTTTTCCATTGTCATCTCCTATGGTCTTAACTGTGTACCACATCTGGAACTGGACAATATGACGACAACCCACACACTTGGGATGGCTCTTTCTGAAGGTAACCAGTTATGTTATGCCATGAGGCCAAAAGCTGATTGATTGACTTTTACTAACTGGAGATTGTAATAAATACTGTAGCTGCTTGGTTTTATGCTGTTGCTTTATGGTGCTGAGCAAACATAAGGTGTGTAAATATAGACTGTCATGAAGGAGACTGTTTTGTGTAATCCTAATGTAAGGCAAATAGAAAGCCCAAGTTTTATAACCACTGAAAACAATCACAAAGAAATAAACTGCAGAACTATTTGAGATGGATGAGAAGGGCATGAAGTCCCTAACTCCAAGGGCTGCAAGCTCAGCATCACTTGTGCTCTTCAAATAGTTCTTTAGTTTAATTCCGATAGGAGTAAGAAATGCTTATACTCAGGATTATTTGAAGTAAATTACTAACCAACTAACAAAAAAACAACAAACAAACAAAGAAGAAGGAAAAAAAACACCCCCAAAGATTTACATGAGAAGGCAGTTTCAAAACTGGATGTTTTTTCCTTCTTGCAAAACCGTCTTAGTGGATATAGTTTTAAACCTGTGCAAACAGGTCATACTGTGCTTCTCACTACTAAACAAGATGCACATGTGGCTGTTCTACACTGACAAAGATACACCCCATTCAAGTGAACATTATAAAGCATGGTAGAGGTTGAAAAGTGATAGGCCTGAATGCTGAAGTCTATCCACACGCTTCACCTAGCAGAGAGTGTGTAAACTTTTCCAGAAGTATGCTGGAGACTCCATCTCAGGAGTGAGCTTGAGGGTAGTTCAAGTACCATGATGTTTTTGCAGCCACCAAGAATGGGTGGCACTGCTGACAGCAGCCGTCTGCAGTGACTGCCCCATCAATTGGTAATGAAAGTGATTTCAGAAGCACCAGCAATAGCAAAAACAGCAGTCTGAAAAGTGTCTATGTGCTACAAGCACAAGTCACAGTGCAGCTCACTTCCTCGTGTCTGGAGCATCTCCTGACCTTCTAAACCATCCGGCATTTGGAACACAGAGGAAAGTTATCCTGGGCAGCAAACCAGATGGAATTAAAGTGGGCAGATACAGCAGTTGTGCTCCATGACCTTGCACAACTGCAAGTCACCATACAAAAGAGATGTATGCTATTTGTGGGAGACTGTGGCTCTCAAATATAATGTAAATAGATTGATTTCTGTTCACGTGATAATGAGACTTTAATCAATGCACGGTAAATTTCAGTTTCAGAAAAAACAATATTTGTTTTTAAAAAGTAATAATAAAAAATTTAAATGTTTAAAACTTCCAAATCTAGCTTTTCAGTGCCACCAATTCAGCTAGCTATGAACTGTTAAATAACTCTAATTAAACAGCTGTAACAATCACACAAAAAAATAGCTAGCATAGGACAAGTGACCTTCTCCCTGAAATAAATCAACATCTTTACCTAGTCTGTCTCAGATATGCATGTGAAAATACTTGCTTAAACTGGCATTCATTGACTTCCTGACAATCTTGGTATACAGAGTGAGATTTTGGCAGATTCAGAATTGCCTTGATTTTTCTGACCACTGTTAGAGCATATTGGTGGGAGACTGAGAAGAATCTTATGGGAATAAGTGGAGGTTTCTGTCCCTGTGACTCTGAGGGCAAAACCTGACATCAGTTAAATTCCTTTTAAAAATGTGGTTTCTATCTCTTTAGAGACAGTTTAACATCAGAAGGCCAAAAGCACAGGGAAATTTAATTTTCTCAAGTCATAGCTACACTCTAAAGGAGAGAATTAGTACTGACAATGTTTCTTAGAATTTTCTTTTTTTGTTTTTGCTGTGTCTAAGCAAATGAACATTGAAGGGGATTTTTTTCCTTAAGTTTGGTAATCATCATGATCATCATAAGGATAGCAATGAAACCCCATTCCTACATGTCTCCATATTACTTTTTCCAGTAAAAGTAAAAATTTTCATAATCTAAGCATCTTCATTGCATGTGATAGAGATACTGGAATATTCTGCTGCCCTCTAGCCCACTGTGAGTTACCTGTTACAGCCTGTGAGCTCTGAAATGATTTAGACTTCCTGCCTTTGTACGTCCATGCTGCTACTGAGCTGTTATTTGACAGTTCTTTTTAGATTCAGAATTCTGCTTGAGCAAAGTTCATTTCCAAAATGAAATCACATCATGTGTGTACTCACATAGTCTCTGGTCTAAAGAACTTTTAAAACAAAATCTGTCAACCTGTTTTTAGAAAAGGATACAAGCATTTGTCAGTAAAAGGAGCATCAATGTTATTTGCCTCATTGATAGCACATTACTGTGCAATGATTTTTGGTTTATTTAGCAGTTTTATTATCACATTAGCATGTGTTTTTTATTGGGCAATGGATGAAAATCATAAATTGTATCACTTGTTCAATCTTCAGTGGAAATCACTCACACTGATGTTAAATCTATTAGATTACCTGTAGGCAAAGAAGGTGCTAGAATTCCACTAGAGGGTATTGAGAAGGTATTTAATAGCATTACACTTAATTTGAAGGAATCCAAATAATTCAAATATTTTTATAGGGCCATAAAATTATTAGGACTTTATGAAGCGTTCTGGTTGATTCTCTAAGTTGCTCGGTGTTAGATTCTTTGCTAACTGTTTTAACATTTCACATTTCAATAACTCATATATGAATGAAACTAAATTTGAAGACATCAGAAGTATATGACAGTTTCTGCTTGTGAACTGGTGTTTCTCACCGGTGAAGACGTTCCTGGGACTGTGGAATCACAGAGTATCCTGAGTTGGAAGGGACTCACAAGGATCATTGATTCCGAATGTTTACTCCACACAGGGCAAGCTTAACAGTAAAATATGTGTTTAAGGGTATTGTCCAAACGCTTCTTGAACACTTGCCTCTTTACTTTATATCGTCTTTTGTTTACTAGGAATCATGTTCTTAACACAAAGTGACATTCCTTTGGCTCCCCTCTCTGATGAGCAGCTGTACATGGAACACTACTCCAGAGCCAAGTTTTCATAATTACCATCAATGTTATTTTATTTTTATCAAAGATTCAGTAGAGGTTAAAAGTTCCATGAGTTCTTTGATTCAGCACAAACTATCTGTCAGCATTGGAAGAGAGTGATTTTATGTTTTCCATGTTCATTTCTGCTCTGGCCTACAGTCATACTGTTTATGATGCAAGCCTGAAGGATCTCTCAGGAGTGCTAGAGTGAATATCTTTTTGAAAGAGAAATTTTCTCCATGGGGCATCCATTGAGAGAAAAAGAGCTGACTGTGAATCAGAATCAGAGAATCATTAAGATTGGAAAAGACCTCTAAGATCATCAAGTCCAACTGTTAACCTAACACTGCTAACTCATGTCTCCAAGTGCCACACCTGCACATTTTTTGAACACTTCCAGGGCCAGTGATTCCATCACTTCCATAGCTAATCTGTTCCAGGACTTGATAACCCTTTCAGTGAAGAAACTTTTTCTAATATCCAATCTAAATCTGCCCTGGTGCAACTAGAGGCTATTTCCTCTTGTCCTATCAGATGCTAGTGTGCCCTGTGCCTCACTGAAACATAGCAAGCTGTGGATGGTGATCCTAGTATTGCCTGAAGTCTCAGGTGTGTGAGCACAGGAAAGATTCCTTGTTAATCTTCATGGAGATTAAGTATAGTTCCCTTGTTTTGAACAATTTCCAATTCGATAGTTACTTTCTGCCCACCTAAATTTTTCAAACAGCTTTAGCTAGAAGTTGGGTTCCTTTTGCCTTCTACTGTCCTACTGCTATCATCCACTGTTGAGCTGTTGCTGTGCTCTCCATAGGAGGAAACATTTGCAGCAATATTCTAATGAGGAGAAATAGAGATTATTCCATTCCTGCGGAGGACAGGTTTATTTTTAAACATCTCCAGTCCTTCATGTGATACAGATCAGTTAATTCATAAATTAGTGGCTTACAGAATATTATTTAAAGGTTTCGGATAAAAGATACTGCAGAACTCTGGGGTTAAGTATTTTTAAATCTGGAAGGTTATAAATGCAATTCTTTCAGCTTGCGTGGAAAGACAGACTGCTCTCTTTGTTGGTGAAAACCTGGCAAAGATAGCAAGCATAAATAAGCAGCAAGTGGTTAAAAATAGTATGCATTCTGTCTGGGGTTCTCATCAGTGATAAATAAGCAACTCAGTTATAGAGTGCATCAAATATATGGAATAGGGTAAAAGATCACTTGCAGTTCATGGTGTCAGCTGATTTCCTCTGTTGTACTTATTTGAGTTCTGTCCTTAAGGATATGTTCTCAGATATCTTTAAGGGATAAAGTCATCTGGGCATCTTCCCTTTAAGCAATTAGCATTGTTGCAGAATTCCTGCATAATTAATTGCAGATTTAATGCAGAATTTGTCAGCATTAAAGGGATATTGCGAGATTGGTTTAGACTCTCTCATCCGTGTCATGTAGGAGTTGTCTGATGTTGCAACAATCAGGACAAACATTTAAAGTTTCCCTTTTTATGTGATTCTGAAAACTTGGAAGGCTTGGCCATGGTTTTTTATCTAGATGGCACTTCCATTACAAGGAACTGAGCTTCGTTACTGGTTCCCCTTTACATCTACTTTTGTTTAAGTTATCTGGAAGTAAAGAGACCTAATAAACTTTTTGATGAGTTGATAAAAGGGTTATGTGCAGAAGGAAGATCAAGCATGTATATTTTCATTTCAAATTTCATAGTGGAAATAGTCTGAATATAGATTAAATGCCCAATTTCACAAATTGGTAATATAAAAATAATATTTTCCCTATTCCATTGCTATAGGATGACCTTTATTTTCCTCTTTGAAGTCAATAAAAAGGAACTGACCTGTAACACAGGTATCTCCATCACTCTTTTGATTTACACAAGGTCCAACTCCAATTCTGGAATAGCTCAAAATTACAAAAGTAGCTTAAGAGTGCCTCAGCCCTATTCTCTGCTTGCTGTGTGAATTCTTGCAGAAGCTTAGTCTGAAATGCCTCCATTTGTCCATTTGAGGGAATCATGTCACCCAGTGCTGTATAGCATGTCTGTGGAGCTAAGGAGGCTGGCAATTTGGCCTCTTGGCAGACAGGAGAAAGGGAAAGAGGTGCTTAGCCACATCTCACCTGCCACTGATACATGCCATTTACAGTTACTCTACCCAGGTATGGTTGAAACACAGGAAAAAAAAACATTTTTCCCTGAACATTTTGTGTGTTACTGTTTCTAGATACTGTCTCACTTTAATGAGACTGAAGTGTTTTGCTGAGAATGATGAGTTATGAGGAAGACCAAACTCCTCCCTCTAAGCAGCTGTAAATCCAAAATTAAGATGCTCCAACTGAGGAAGTGTGGAGAAAGGAAAAGATAACAGCCCTTTATTAAAGGATCTATGTGTATTGAAGAACAACAAAAGAACACGAAAACAACCAAACAGTATTCCTGCACCCAAAAATCCCCTCCAGAAAGGGAACAGTTCAGTACTTTTATTCCTTTTGGTGCAGTTCCAACCGCGGTCGGCAGGAGGTGATGTTGGAGGGAGGCCGTAGAGCCTTCCCGTCGCTCCCCTCTCCAATGCGTTGCCCCATGACAGGTGCTCGTCAGCGTTTCAGGGGGCTTTTGTAGGGCATCACGGCCGTGTTCCACCTGGGAAGCAGCAACTGGGTCTCCTCTGTAATTCTTACTCTCCTTCAGCTTTTAGCCCTGTCCATTCTTCCATAAACTGCCATGGAGCTCTTTCCAAACTTCGCACAGCACCGTCCCTCACTGCCCTTTCTCGGCAAGTTGGGCTCACCGAGAGCAGTGTTGAGAGATGGGAAAGATGGGCATTAGAGCCTGGTATGCACTTGGACTTCTTCACTTTCTGGCCCCTCCTGTTTTTTTTCAGTTACCTTCTTTTTCTCTCTTCTTCTTTTTTTTTTTTTCCCCCCCTGACTGGCATTACCTCTCCTCTCTTCTCTTCTCTTTCTTTTTCTTTGCATTTTCCTGCAGCAAACCTGCAAACCTTTCCACCCAACAGTGGGCTTAGACAGGTAAAGCCAGCATCAACTGGAATCAGCTCTTGGCTTAACCCTCTTTCCTCAGAAAGCCTCTCTAGTTCTCCTGCTTATGCCAGGGGGCCTGCTTAGTCTCTGGGGTGCACGGAGTCAAAGCAATGGGTACCTAAACCTGAAATGTTGGAGTCAGCACGTGGCAAGGGAGGCCTTGCAGTGGGAAGTGACTCTGGCAGATTGAGACCTTTGCTCTGCAGAGGAGATCTTTTGGGCTGGTTTACGTGTCCCTTGGGAGAAAAGGCTGATGCAAACAAACAAACAGTAATATCTTCATGAGTCCTCCAGACAGCAGGATCGAGTGCACCCTGGGCAGGTTTGCAGATGACAGCAGGCTGAGCAGTGCAGCTGATAGGCTTGAGGGAAGGGATGCCCTCTGGAGGGACCTTGACAGGCTTGAGAAGTGGGCCCATAAGAGGGATGGGCATCTTTCCTACGAGGACGGATGGAGAGAGAAAAGGTTGTTTAGCCTGGAGACGAGAAAGTTCCGGCGTGACCTTACTGTGGTCTTTTTATTTTCAATGATGGCTTAGAAAAAAGATGGACCGAGGCTTTTTATCAGAGCCTGTAGTGACAGGGCAAAGAGGAATGGTTTTAAACAAAGAGTTTAGATTTAGATTGGCTGTAAGGAAGATATTTTTTTTCTGATGAGGGTGGTGAGACATTGACACAGATTGCCCAGAGGAGTTCTGGATACCTCATCCCTGGAAGTGTCCAAGGCCAGGTTGGATGGGGCTTGGAGCAACCTGGTGTAGTGGAAGGTGTCCCAGCCCATGGCAGGGTTGTTGGGCTGGATGACCTTTAAAGGTCCCTTCTGACCCAAATCATTCCGTGATTCTACGATTCTATGACTCTAACTGAGGGGTAGTACCCAAAGTGGGAGCAACAACTAAACAACTGCTATATACAATGCTCTGCAAACATTTTTGTCTGCTGTCTTTAAGTGGTTTTGGTCTGTGGCTCCCATTGTTGGTTTTTTAACACTGTGACTGGAACACCTTTTGATATACTGAATTCATGATTTACTGTCACACTATACCATAGGCCACACATATCCTAACTGTTTCCTGCTTTTAGAGTGACAGGATTCTTAAACCACAAATGAAGATAGGACTCTAAATCATAGTTTCTTTCAACACTTAGAGCTTTGCTTATCTTAAAAGAAAAAAAACGCATTTCGGGAAAATAGCCTTTTAAATGTATTATTCAAAGAAAAGATTTCTTAATATGCCAAGAATAAATGGGGATTTTGTTCTGTGTAAGCTCTTTTCAGATTGTTGTAAAGGTATTAGATTTTTCACAATTGTAATAAGGAAAAAAAATAGTAGAAGTTGCATTAAATACAAAGCTCTGAGACTGAAAAAGGCATTGGAAGGAGCTTTATGAGTCAGAGCTATTCAGACACAATTCCCTGTCTTTTATTCAAAGATCCATGTGAGCAAATATGGTCTTTGTGGACTTGACTGGGGAGGGGGTAGAAAAAGGAAGGATGAGGAATGGATTGGATAGCCTCACTCTAATCAGTATTTTTTCTTGAGAGGAGAAAATACAATCTAATTATTCCAAAATGGAATATTATGATCTTTCAATAAGATCTTTATAGCAGGCACTACTATTTTAATAAATATATTTGGGGACTGGGTCTGGCTTTCTCTGAGTTTTCCCTTGTCACTTAACTACATTTACCTGCCAGCTGCACTGGAGGAGTCCTTATCACAGTCTACACCGTAAGGAAATTATTCAAAGAACTAACAAAGATGGAAAAGCAGTAAATGAGACTTCAGCCATATATAATTGCCTCTTCCATCCTCTGTTCACATGAAGAATGAATTACAGGCCTTTCTGTAAGGAGCCAGTGCAAGCTTAAGGACCCCCATGCACCCCTGCTCTAGCAGTTAACGAAGTCAACGGGAGACACTTTAGCTGCCAGGGTGAGTGCATGCCAGGCTTTTTGCTGTCCTGGGCCTGTATTTTAAGTATCTTTTGTGGTGGCATGGTGGCTGAATACCTTGCACACCCTGAACTGAGTGCCGCTTCCAGTAGGCTAGGTGGGAGAGTTGGGCACTCTGTTTCCACTGCAGTCATTCCCTCCAAGTCCTATAGCCTTGGTGCAAAGATCACCATGTTTTTAATAAACCAGAAATTCACTAAGTTACTGGCAAGGCCTGGTAAAAAAATGACAGACTGTTGATATTCTCGATTTCATTAGTTCAGAAGTGAGCAGAGAGTAATTAAAACTATTACCTACATTGTGATTAGATGATTTAAACGATTTTTTTAAAAGGTGAGAATTTTGCCCTTGAAGTTTACTCATGGAAGAGTGGTATTGTGCTCTAGGGCATTCACAATAACTTTCATAATTCTGAAATAAACCGGAGACTGTGTCCTTCATGCTACGTTTTCAGACCTTAAAACACATTTCCCATAGTGAAACATAAAATTTGTCAAAAAGAGTATGAGTAATAGTTCTGAATTGTCAGGGCCATTGCTTTTTCTCTGATAAACCCTGGGTAATGGTAGTTTAATGAAAATATTACCAAGAATATGCCTCCATCTTTATTTTTAATAACTACCTCTAAATCAATGAAGAGGGTAAAAAAAGTTTGGGTGTTCCTCGAAATAATAAATTGTTCCAACATCTTGCATTTGTGTGGCCTTACCTTACAAATCGCTTAAAAGAGGAATACTTCATAAAACATCACAGACATCAAACCTGAAGGTTAACCATTAGAGGGCAATCTTTTCTGATCTGAGCAACTCAGCTTGCTTTTCTTGTGTATTTTGAGAATTTGACTAACAGCTCATAAAAACAACACCCGTGAAGAGGAATCATGGTTAATGATCCATAGCCATATTCTTGAGGTGCTTAGTGTCTTAGATGGCCTGAAGACTTATTTTTATATTAATATAAAAATAAAGATATGACTATAAATACGAAATATAAGTAAGAAATACAAATATGGTTCTTCCTTACAAAGTCTGAACTGAAGAGGGATGAGTCTCTTTGCTTGTCATAAACTGCACTTCATGGTACAGTACTTTAGCCCAGAAGTGGCTGTTGTGAGTGACAAATGAGCTCTTTCCTACACACAGATGGTGTGTTACACCGTGTGCATTACACGAAGATTGAAAGTTGTTGTAGAGAAGATTGCTAATTATTGTGACACAGTGACTTACCTTTCTTGACCATAGGCACAAATTCTAGTCACTAATCCCTGTGACTAAAAGAGAGCAAGAAAATGTGCAACGCTTTCCCAGTAACTAATTTTTAAACTTCAAAGGCTGCAGTGCAAAGCAGAATTGTTAAATATTATGCATATTGCAAAATGCTGAAGGGGTTTGAAAAGGAAATATTCTTAAATTGTTGTTGCTTAAAAGGCATGCACGTTATGGGTAATAGAGCCCAGATGCTGACTGGTTTTGAAAAGCTGAGCAAGCTGAAACAAAATAGTGTTTCGGTGTATGTCAGCCTGAAATGTGAGCTCTTTTAAAAGGATGTTTTTGCTGTATCAACATAGCATTAAAACACTTTACAAATTTTAGAACAGCAACTTTCTCAAATGACATTTTTATAAGGTGGCTTTGAAAATGTAGCTATGGCTAAATATTCATAAGGAAAGTTTTGGACTTGCCCTGTGGTCTGGTGGGCAGCGCCAAATTAAAATCACAATCCTGCACGATTCATGCTGAAAACTGCAGGGAATTCTTCAAGCATAAATGCTGCTCCAGTTTCCAGTGGGCAAGTCCTCAGACAGAACAGGAGAGCTCGTGTTACTTCCAATTCTCTTGAAGGGGCTTCACAGGTCATATTTACAAGAAGTGAGCAACAAGTACTATGACCAGGACTAAAGGGGCCCTGCTTCCAGCCAGGTGGGGGAAAGGGACAATTGGATCTACTGGACTGTGTGGATCTAGTGGCACATCAGACCCACACGAGTATAAGGCTTTAGTTGACACTGATGCACAATGTGCCCTTATGCCATCCAGATATGCAGGGGCAGAACCCATCTCTTTTTTTGGATGACAGGGGGATCCCAACAGCTGATTCTACTGGAAGCTGAAGTGAGCCTGACCAGGAACAAATGGCAAAAACACCCCCCCGTGACTGGCCCAGAGGCCCCACGCATCCTTGGCATAGATTACCTAAGGAGAGGCTATTTCAAGGATCCAAAAGGGCATTGTTGGGCTGTTGCAGACAGGAAATTGGACAGCTGAATAGCTTGCCTGGTCTCTCAGAGCACCCTTCTGCTGCGGGACTGCTGAGAGCCATTAAACAGCAGGCACCCGTCGCTACCACAACAGTGCATCGTCAGCGACACTGCACCAACTGGGGCTCTGTGACCCCAGCCACGAGATGACTCGTGAACTGGACAGCGAGGGAGAGGGCAGCAAGACTCGCTCACACTTCAACAGTCCCGTGTGGCTGGAGCAAAGTCACACCACCGCTGAGTGCCGCTAGGACGCAGCATGAGCTGGAGTCCAAGGCAGCAAAGCGGCGCCACCAGGGACATTGCTAATGTGTTTTTCTCCATTCCTTTAGCAGCACAGCACAGACCACAGTTTGCTTTCACCTGGAGGGGTGTCCAATACACCTGGAACCCACTGCCCAGGGGTGGAAACACAGCCCCATTATTTGCCATGGATTGATCCAGACTGCACTGGAAAAGGGTGAGGCTCCAGAAGACTTGCAATACACTGATGACATTATTGTGTGGGACAACACAGCAGAGGGGGTTTATGAAAAAGGGGAGAAGGTAATCCAAGTCTTCCTGAAGGTTGGTTTTGCCATTAAGGAAAGTAAGGTTAAGGGACCTGCCCAGGAAACTCAGTTTTTGGGAGTAAAATGGCAAGATGAACATAATCAGATTCCAATGGATGTGCAGCCATCTGTAGGATTGTTTTTCTTTAAGGACCTGGGTGCATTTGGTGAGCAATGCAGAGGGATATGAAAACACCTGTACCTCGAGGGGATTTGACTTTGAGGTGAGAACAGTCTGCAGTGTTGATTTGTGTAATATTGGTTGCTGAATGACCCTGCCACTGTATGCCATTACTGCCTTGGACAATGAGGATGGACTGCTCCAGACAGACCAGTTGTGAGCTTGCAACTCGCTTGCAACCAGCCAACCGTACACCAGCCCTCCTGCCCTGGAAGACATCTAGGACAGGTACAAGCTGCGGTCATGGACTAAATAAACTCAACAGACTCCTTGGAGGGACAGCCACTGACTATGGAAATGATACTTGTGCTTGTGTGTGTATATATCTGTATACATATAGTCGGAAGGTGTAGCATCAGAGCACGACACAGATGGTATAGAATAAGGGCGGGATAATGTCCTGGTTCCAGCCAGGACAGGGTTTTGCAGTAGCCAGGAGGGGGCATGGCCAAGACCTGGAGGTTATTCTGTACCGCCTCATATCATTGCCGGGAGCAGGGGGGAATCTCTTCTGAGGAGAAGATGTTCCCTCCAGTCAAGTGAGATGGGGGGAAGTGGTAGGGTGGATGCTGTTCCAAGCCAGAGGGAGCAGTTGGGTAATGATGGTTCCGGCTGCAGGAAGCAGTCAGGTAACACTGTTTCTGTATTCCAGTACACAACAGGAACCTACAAGAAAGATGGAGAGGGTCTGCTTGCAAGAGCATGTAGTGACGGGACAAGGTGGAACAACTGCAAACTGAGAGTAGGTTTAGATTGGATATTAGGAAAAAAATTCTTTACTGTGAGGATCGTGAAGCACTGGAACTGGTTGCCCACAGAAACTGTGGTTGCCTCATCCCTGGAAGTGTTCAAGGCCAGGCTGGACGGGGCTTGGAGCAACCCGATCTAGTGGAAGGTGTCCCTGCCCATGGCAGAGGGGTTGCAACAAGATGATCTTTAAGGTCCCTTCCAAGCAAAACCATTCTGTGATATTTTATGATATTCGGGCTAGAACAGAGAGAGGAGAATTGTGTCTGGGCAGGCTGTGGGGAAAGGCTGAGGGAGATGAAGCTTGTTCTAAGTTTGAAAAGAGACGCTGGAATTTTTTCCCAATTTCAGTTACTGGACAGTGTGCACCTACAATGAAAGCCCCCCCCTTTCTTCCTCATCCATTTTTTGCGGGGTGGGGGGAAGTGGGAAGGGGGAAGGAGTGGGATCTCAAGCTGAGTGGCATAGGAATGAGGGAGGCTTCTATTTAAAACCAGCCAGCACCACGGCTCAGATGCCCTTTTGTCCGTAAGACTTGCTGTCCACCGATCGACAGAGCGGCAGCCACCCTCGTTTTCAGCCATCCCCCGCTTTTCCCTGAGGAGAAGGTGTTTTTTTTCCTCCCCGCCTGGCACCACTGTTGAGGAACAACTGGGAGAGCTCCCCTCGACCCTCTCGGAGCGAGCTATTCTGCCCCAAGCTGTGGGGCTGCATTATCAGACCATCTTCCTGCAGCGCCTGCCTGACCCAAGGACCGCACCATAGCCCTGGGACCGGCAGGAAAAAAAAACCCTTTCATTGTTGGCCACAGTGTTGGCTGTGAGCAGTTGTTGAGCCCGCCCTCGGCCCCCCTGATTTGCCACGGGGGCCACCCCACCTGGGGAATTAGGACTTCGTTTTTTTGAAAGTTCTGGTTGCACCATTGTTGTTTATTCAGGTTTGTTAATAAAGAGCTCTTATTTTCCTTTTCCACACCTTTCACCTGAAGCCTCTTCAGTGTAGAGGGAGTAGTTTGGCTCTTCTTTTCTGGCCCTCCCTCCTTAAACGGACATTTGTGTCTTGCAAACTAAGACAAGCCAATAATCATTAACTGGCTCAGAGGAAATCCAAGCAGGAAAGACTTAAAATTATTGAAAAATGGCAAAATGCACCAGTGTGAGGGGTGACAGCATACAGTGCTCAAAAGCTAAAAATAAGACCAGTCACCCTGGACAGCAGGGAAGATGTCTTTAAGAGTCAGAGCAACCAGGCAGGGGATCAGGCTCCCAAGAGAGACAGTCAAGACACCAGAGTGTTTCCAGCAGAAACAGATAAGATACGAGAGGGAATGGCATGTAGAGAAATGTGTTTTGTGATGCAGAGTTCAGGCTGGAGGCTTTCCTCAGCTGTGCACTCTGTGATTATCATACAAAGAATTCATTACAGGTCTGCCACACTTCTCAAGAGGTTAATGACAGATTGTGCGAAATTCTGAGTATGGAAGAAGTATAAGGAAACAGTGAAAGGAAAAAAAAAACATCAAAAACCTCTTTTTTTCTCTGATTCCAATTAAACAGTGAAAATAGAGTAAACAGTCTGCTCCTTCTGCCCCACTCCTGCAAAATCAACAAGGGTTAGACACACGTTATCTACTGTCTAGGGTACATTTTTGCATGGAAAACCCTTCCCCTCTACTAAGAGGATCTTGCTCGAGTTTGCTTATCCTCCCAGCTGACAGCATAGTAACAGAGGAGGCACTTTCATCCAGCAGTCAAGGACAACATTTTGTAATGTAGACCTGGCTTTGGGCAGGTCTTGCTGTTGAGTTGCATTTGAAATATACTTCTTCTTATAAAAAAATTATGAGGTTTTGTTTGTTTTTGTTTTTACACAGTAAAAGTCGAGGCTCTGCTATCACATGACACCAGAAGCCTGTTCTTAGAATCAAACAACAATGCCAGGCTTTTAAGCTGGCCCAGATGTTATCTCCTATTGTAGTAACAAGAAAAGCTACGAAAATATATGTTGAACAAATATGAAATTAAAACTTAAATGTTTCTAACAATCCAGAAAATAATACATACCATCTCTGGAATGTAAGTATATCAGATGTTGCTGTAAGTTCTTCTCCTTCATATCATTATTCTACTCACCAGCTGTCACACTCTGTGAGGGAGAACCTGACGTAGACATTTAGAATTAATGTTCCTTGTTGAAATAATGAAATAGATTTTCTAATCTAGGGGAAAGCAAAGCTGCATTTTGTATTATTTATTAGGAACAAACGAAGAAGATAAGGAGGGAAGTTTTTCTGAAATTGAGAGTGTATTACAAAATCTCAACTTTTTAGCTTCTTCAGAAGGGGAAGGGTACGTTTATTTGAATGCAAGAGGGAAAAAGACCAAGTTAGGTTTAAACACAGCGTATTAGCTACTCGTGTTCTGTGTGACTACAGCGCTAAGCAGCACAAACCCATCTTACCACATTTAGCTTAAACAAGAGGGAGATTAACCCAAAGCACCCCCACAGAAGCGCTGGGAAACCAAATCACGTACCACTTACACCAACCAAGCAGCAAATCCCCGCTGACAAGGGACGGCCCGCTCCCTCTCTGCTTTGGGAGAGGCCGAGATCACCGCTCTTCAGCGTACACACACACGGGGGGGGGGGGTACCAGCCACCTTCACGTTCCCACACTGCTCCCATCCCATCCCATCCCATCGCCTCTCCCGGGCGTTGCTCGGGGCGCTGCGGGCCCTTCCCGGACCGGGATCCTTTCGGCGCGCCCGCTCCGGCCCCGCCGCGCCAACTAGTCCCGGCCTCACGCGCCGCCGCCGCCGCCGCTGCGCGCGCACCCGCCGCCGGCGGAGGGGGCGGCGGCGGCGGGAGGCAAAGTAGTCCCGCTGGAATGCGGCGGCCACAGCGCCGCCGCCTCGCCCCGCCCGCCTCCCTCTCCTCCAGGGGTGCCGCGGCCCTCACCGCCCTCCCGCCCTCCCGAGCCGGGCTCCGTCGGGCTGCGGCCCCCGCCGGACGGCGGGCGCGGTGCCGGGGGGCGGGCGCTGCGCCGGGAGCCGGCGGGGCAGGGCGCGGGAGGAGGCGGGGAAGGAGGAGGAGGAGGGGGACGGGAACTGTATCCCTGCGCCTGTGCGCGGCCGGCGGAGGGTGAGAGGGCGCAGGGAGCGCGGCGCTGGCGCTGAGAGGCGGCCGCGGCCGGCATGGAGGGCAGCGCCCGCTCCCGCGGCGGCGCGCCGGGGCGAGGGGCCTGCTAGGGACGGGCGAGGGGGAAGCTCCGCGGCCGCCCTTCCCCGCCCGCCTGGAAGCATGAACTGGCAGCGGAGGCGCTGCTCCCCGCCGCCGCCTCCCCGCCGGTGAGAGCGAGGAGGGAGGGAGGGAAGATGGGGCCCGTCCTGCGCAGCCTACTCGCCTGCAGTTTTTGTTCCTTGATGAGAGGTGAGCGGCGGCGGGAGGGGCGGGGGGAAAGTTGCCGGGTTGGTGGCGAGGGGCCATGTTTGGGCGTGCGGGAGGGGAGCGGCGAGGCCTGGCTGCTGGCGGGGCGCGGGGCCCGGAGCGGGGATAGCGCTCTCTCCCTCTCTCCCTCCCTCCTTCCCTCCCTCCCTCCCGGCCGCCGCCTCCTCCTCCCCGGCTGGGGAGCAACTTACCCAGCCGAGCCGGGAGCTGCCCGCCCTGCCAGCGGCCGTCGGCCGCCTCCCGAGCCGCCCCATTGTTGTTTTCAAGTTTTTTTTTTTTCCTTCTCTTTTCTTTTTTTTTTTTTTTTTCCTTTTTAAAAAAAAGATCCCCCCCCCGAAACTAGCGCACGTCCCCCCCATCTCTCCGCGCCCGCCAGCGGCTGTGGGGCACAGCTCGGCCACGCCTGTGCCGGGCTGGTACCGCTGTTCCCATCGCCGGGATTCTCTCGTTTTCCCCCCGAGTACCGGCGCTGCCGGGTGCGGGGGTAGCGCGGAGCCTCGCGTGTCCGGCGTGGGGAGGCTGGAAAGCGCCCCGGGAATTGGTGCTGCATCACCGGCACCCTCCTCGCCGCGAAGCGAGGAATGAACGCTTCTCTCGGCTGGGCTGGCTCTGCGCTGGGACTTCAGAGAAGTTTGTGTTTCACGGGTGAACCACCACGGATGTTCATACAGCTTTAAATCAGCAGTCGAGTGCCTTACGAGGGGATGTCATTTAAAATAGCTGAGAATTTTTGATTCCACTTCTCGACTCCAACAGAATTTCTTGTCTTGCAGGGCACAATCTGAAAGAAAGCAGGATTTTTTTTTTTTTTTTGATGCTGTAAATCTAACTACTGTAGCTATTTCTCTGGGTTCAGTATTTCTGGGAAGAAATCGTCTATGGTGTTTGCATATATCAATTTGCTTTTTACTCGATTTTTTTCTTACTAGATGGGGGAGAGGTTAATTGCTAACAGTTTATCAGTGACACTTTGATTTAGAAAATTCATCCATGCTAGAGTGTTTCAGTTAAGATTAGACTAACTCAGTTCAGGTGGTGTAGGTTGAAGTAACTGCTCTGTCTCCAATTGCTCAGTACTCTGAAAAACAAAGATTTTCATCTCCTCCGTAGCCTTTTTTTTTTTTCACTCTGTGCATCTGTTTGCCATATTGTATCCTGTTTGCAGAGATACAAATACACTTATTTAAATAGTACGTGTAACATTTCTTACTTCTGTTGTAGCAGTTACACCCCAATTTTCAAGATTAGTTGAGTCTGGAGTATAGGGAGAAACGGTTTCCTGGTTAGTTTATTTTAATAAGTAACAATCGTGCCCGTTCTTAATATACCACGTTTGTCTTTAATGTTCAACCTAGTTCAAATGACAGCACAGACATAGCTGTTGTACGTGATGGCAGATAATATTGTTCCTTCAAGTTCTTCAAATCGTAAAATAGTGACGTGTGCTTTTGCAAATTTTTGTATGTTTGATGCTTAATAAGACACTTTGAAGAAGCATTCAGTTTATCAGTCATATGACTGTCATTTATTTTCTTGTCTCTCATCTCTGTTGCCAAGGACACTTGTATCCGAACAGCATTTTTGTTTCTTCTGTGTTCGTGGTTCCTTCTTGTCCAATCACCTACCTGAAGTCATAACCTGTTTGTGACATGATAGTAATTTTCCTATTGGCTAATTGTTACGTTAGATAGAGATAAACAGCAGGAACAGTTGAACCGTGAAGAAACAAAAGTCAAATTTTAATGCATATATCCTCCCTAATAAACAGCATCTATGCAAGCAGAATTGGTTCAAATAAGAAGTGTTGAGTTCAGAAGAGGTGTCAGCAGTTCCTTAATGAGGCAGAGGCAATGCCAGCATGACTATGAATAAGCTTGTACATGAAAGTAGAGGTGAAGTTGTGAAGTTCACTGTTTGGTTTGTGAATTCAGTGCTGTGGAGGATGCCAAGCCAACAGTGCTGGAGACAGAAACTCAGAAAATGTAATACTGTGTGTTTGTGGATTGCAGCATCCTCTACTTCCAGAACTAGCCTCCCTGTTCTCGTAAAAAAGGCAGATGGACGGAGGTTTACACAACTGAACCGTGGTCATTACTCCGAGGGAACTATGGTAGACTTGTTTAGCTGTCTGGTAAGGAGTAAAATTGGTACCCTGGAAATACAGAAGGACTTGAAGAAGGACGAGACCACTACTGGCTAGAAACTGTTGCACAGGGCAAGGCAGAAATCTGTCAAAAGTCATCCGAGGACTGTGATAAACCAGATACTACTGATGTTTTCAGGGCAAGTGTTTGGATTTCTAAGAGACAGCAGGTTACTGTCATGACAGCTTGCTGGGGAGGTTCTGTCGTTTGGGCTTGATTATTTATTTTTTTTAGTGTTGTGGCTGGTGGAAGAAAGAGGTCACTGGTCTGATTGGTTTGATTTGAGGGATTGGGCTTCCACCTCCCTGACCATCAGCAGTGCTTCTTGAAGCTGCTCCCTGAGGTGCATTGAGGAGTTGAAGCTGTTTCGTGGCAGCTTTGAGGTATTCTTCAGGACATCTGTGAAACCAGTCAGATAGGTAATTGTTAGGTAATTGACAGCCACAGAGAGGCAAAAGCAGTGATATCACATCTGTTAGGGTGCTACAGGTAACTCTGAAACTGAGGTTTCAACTTTTTAAAAAGTCCTAGAGAGTTATTCCTCCACCAATATTCATAGCTTGCCTTTCATCCTGAAATAGCTCTCCAGTCAGCATGCAATTGCAGTTTTGTGTTGGTTTTAATCCCTGATCGTGCAGACAGTGCGTAAAGCTTTTGCTTGAATAGGAATCTTATAAATGATGTTTGTGCAGATCTACTGAATATTGCAGACCTCCGTGCTTAAGGTCAGTTAGTGAAGAAATGAAAATGCCTCTTTGGTAATGGGCATTTTAAAACTTCCCTCTTATGCATTCGGAAGAGGGTTTGTAATAATCCATTATTATTGTTTTAATATTGTTATTGTTTTAATTGTTTTTAATATGTTGTTTCTTGGCTTTCTTAAACAGATTGTTGCTTTTTTCCATTTTTTTTTTAGGTGGATTCGTTTATATGTTTGTAGAAGAGCTTAATGTTCAAGACTTGCTAAGCTAGAACTGGTGGTGTGTGCACATATTTTTCTACCAGAAGTCAGAGAAGGGGGCAAGGAGTAGGTTTTTGCTTCTGAAGCACTCAGGTTAAAGTGTGGTGTTTCCCGTGTAGTTTGTGCCTTCAGGTGAAGGGTCTCTTTACCTTGGACTGTGCAATACTTAAGTGATCTGTTTCTTCACCCCAGCTTCAATTAGCCATCTTCTAGTAATTTTTCTTCATTATACGTTGCCTCAGAAATCAGTGTGCGTTTGTCTGCCATGATTTCCAATGCATTTCCCCCTTTCATCTCTTCATAAAACAATCTAAGATTAATGTGATCTAACGTGTTACAAAAGCCACCATTACTTTAATAGTTTTTCCAATTGTATCTGTGTATAGTTCACTTATCAGATTGCTGTAGCTTTTATTTAAAACTGAAAAATTAGGACTTAGTTCGATGGCATATTTTTCTATGTCTCAGAGGTAAGGTGAAATAGCGTTTTTGGCAAGGTGCACTAAGATACAGGGAAGTTCTGGGTATAGGGTGAAACTCTGTATATCTGGTCAGAGGTGTATGCGGGTAAAGGATCCCTCAGTGTGAGTTATATGAAGATGATCAGGTGGAAAGCTTTGTTCTTACTTCACAGCATTAATGGTTAGGGGAGACACGAACTGTATTCGTGTTTTCTTTCCCTAGTGAATTGATACAATTGGCATTCCCGGAGTTCTAGGTAAGGAATTTGGCTAGAAGCTGTAGAATGTGTAGAAGGGGTTTTTGGTTTGTTTTGGGTTAGTTTTTTGTTTGGGTTTTTTGTGTGTTTTTTTTTTTTTTTTTTCAGGAAGGTAGATCAGGATTGGGCATATAGGAACCTTTTAAACTCTGTCTTTGGAAGCTGGAGAAATCTGATTCCTTTGGACATCTGTAATCCACCTTTATAATGATGTCGCGTCTCAAAAATGCCAGCATTAAAAATATTTGCTGCAGTGCATGTGATATGGGATTTACTTTAGTTCAAATCGAATAGAGCAAAGATATCTTTTCTTCCTTCTGAGGGGGTGGACTAGGAGAAGAAAATAGGGAGAAACAGATCTCAGTTTCTGATCTATCACCGTTCATCTCCTCTGGCAGCCAGTGTGCAGACTTAAATACTATATTCTTTGTCCCCAGAATATTTAACCTCATTAATTTCCTATGAAATGTTAAATACTTGGGTTGCTTTGCCAGTGGTTTCTTCAAAAGACTCTGGTCTCTTCAGAAGAGTCCAGTTCCTTGTACTCTAGGGAGGGGTATGTGTTATTGTTGAGTGGCACCAGAAATGCAGTTGTAATTAAGGCTTTTTTGAATGCTCTTGCTTCTGGGTGAGCTGGTGGCCCATCCGTGTCTGGGAGTGTGCTCAGCTCCTCTTCCAGTTCTCCTGCTGAGGAGTCCTCCCAGTTCAACCCACTCACTTGAGAGATTCAGGTCGTAAACTGCCACCCACTTCTTTGGTGGCACATGGGAGCCGTGTGTACTGTGAAAGTGGTTGTTGCCAGCGAGGCAGTATTATGTTGATACGGAATTTACCCCAGGTGGACTTTTACTAGTACGTGATTTAAGGTGCTTAGAAAGATATGGGGGGATGCAACTGCCTTGCAGACTTCAGGAATGGTCTGGTCGCATTTATAGCTGGCATTACTAACTTAAAAATGAGTCCTTGAACCTAAATGCTGCGGCTCACCAAAGATGACTGTTGGTGTGCGCACTTGAGGTTTACGATGAGCACGCAGTGAGTTCTTGCACTTCTTCTGTGCTGAGCACTTTGTCGTGATGATTCTTCTGCAGTGTAATTGCTGTTCAATGAAAGGAATACATTCTCTCCTAATAACCTTTAGTTTTCCAACTTACACGTCACATGTGGTTTCAGAGTGTATGCTACTTGCAGAGTTACAGAATACACAGTGCTCTAAATGAAGATGCTGTGTCATTCCTCTGTGGTAACTGTCCAAGGCTTGGAAGGGGAAAGCTTTGAATCTTCAATAGATTGTACAAAAATGCTGGACACTGACACCCTAAATATTGAATAATCTTTTCCAATTTATATATTTGACAGGCAAGCTGAGGTAAAGAGCCTTCATTAAACTCTCTAGATATTCTTGTGGTTTATAAATATTTATGTCAGGAGATTCACAATATGAGCAGGCTTGCTATTTGCTCCACATGGGCAAACCTAGTCAGAACACCGTGCTTGTATTTGCAAGAAGAAATGAGTTTGTTGGGGTTTTTGTCCTGTGAAAGGGTGATTTTTATTTTTCTCCTTATGATTATCTTGCTACAGACCTTTCAATTTCAATCTAATTGGCACTGTTCCCTACCAATTTTGAAATGGAGTCAAACATACCAGTCTGTGAATAGAATGAGAATACTGTTAATACCTTTTTCTGTAATGCCTTGTTCTTAATATACTTTTAAGAAATTAACCAAAGTCTAGGTTAAAAGAAGCAATGATTTAGTTAGTAATACTTTGTTTCCTTTGCAAAATGCTGTAAACTATTTGGAGAAAGAAGCATATCAGTTTAAAAGATTGAATGCTTTTCGAGCTTCATTATTTGTGTGGAGAGAACAATAAGGAAATGTTTTTAATATAAACAGACATGGGAAAATGGCAACATTCATGCAGATTTTTTTAGTATCTTGTTACAGGATCACATTACCTAAATAGAATTACTCCCTTGTGATATAATCAGTGTGGCAAAAATGGGATTATAGTTTTAATTCTGTTTATGAGGGCCATGTGTGGGCTCTTGATGTCAGATTTGAAAAGTAATCATATTTGAGACAAAATTTTAATCAACGAGCTATATAATTTTGTTTAATCAAAAATTGTTTTCCTTCTCTATAATAGCAAACTGTAATGTTCTCCTTTATAATTTTCTCCTTATTACTCCCCTCCCTTCCCAGTATGTTCCCAGAGGAAAAGTGTAGTTTGTTTGTACCTTGCTGTATTTTTTAAACTGTTTATGCCTCCAGAACTCCTTAATAATAAGGATTTTCCTCTGTCCACTGTCAGAGAATTCAGGCTTCTGCTAAGTAGTTGATGTGTTTGCTGGAATTCTGGACATTAAGGGTATGTTGAAGGTAACAGAAATTTAAGGTGTCATAGAATTTCAAACTTTGTTCCCTTAGTTGTTCTGTCAAAGCAGGGAATAAAATTCTTCCTTATAGTCGAAGTATTAGTGTTAATTAAAATATTAACACTTTGGAAATCCAAGAATGGTCTTGTCCACACATGGATTAATAGAGAAGGAGTATTAAGAATAATAGAAGAGTAGGAATTTGTAAACCTTGTAGTGACTTATGATGTCCATTTAGAAAATGCAGTGATGTTCTAATAACTCAGAAACTTAACTGAGGCTCAATAGTTATCCTTTACCCTGTAGGTAATGGTAAAATTAGTAAGATAATTCAAGGTTGGGTGGGTTTGTGTTTATGGGTTTTCTTTTGGATTAACAGGAACTAGCCCCATTCAATAACAAAAAGACAAGATTAATTATTGAAGTATGTGCACATCTTTCTTTACCCATTAAAACCAGTCCCTAGCTGTTCATTTGAACTGGAGTTGTTACTTATTAATCTGTAGTAAACTTAGTAGTCTTAAGAATTTGAATGTTTGAAGTATAATTTTGGTCTGAGAACTTTTTTCATTTGGCCGACGGGAAGGTGTTTTAAACTTGCACTCTGATTTTCTTTCCATTTTCTTACAGTACTATCTTCTAGTTCAGTGTGAATTCTTCATATTTTGACAATTTTTGATTCTGCCTTGTTTTGAAGAACAGGAGAAACCAAATCTGTGAACTCATATGGAAAATGGTGTCATAGTAGGACATGTGGCTTTTTCTGTTCTGGATTCTTGTTATGATGGATGAAGTGACAAAATTGCTGTTTGCCAAACGTGAGCTGTGAAGTCTGCCACAAAGAAATAATTGCATATGATCACTGCAGCTGATACAGCTGATACAACCATGGAGTTGGTTGTTGAAGAACTGTAGATGAATGTGATAAGTCTTCCGGGCAATACTGCTGCTCCTCATACCTCAAATCGGTCCCACTATTATGTCCCAAATGAAGGTGGTCATTTACTTTTGTGGTGTACTCATCAGCGCTGGCAGCTTTTTCCATTCTATGGGTCATTCCATCCTCCAGTTGGGTTTTTTTGTGCTAAATTCTGTGTTCATGCTTGACTACAATTTCTTGATAGTGTTTCAGAAATCTGAACACAAAAACCCAACCACGAAACAGAAAAAAATGAGTTATTTTGTTTGACTTGGAGAGACAAACTGACAGACTCCAAGAAATATTTTTTAAGAGTCTTTTAGACTGGCATGCCGTTTTGGATAAATTGTTGAAAAGGTCGTCTAAGAGTAGCTCAGTGCCTATGAACTTGTCAGTGTGGAGAAAGGCCTTATTTGTTTGAAGATAAACAAGTGTGCTGCTGTTCAGGGGGTGGGTATTTTGGTCCACGTGGAAACTCTTAGCGAGAGGCGAGGCTCCTTGGCTGGGGCTGTTCCCGCTTGCTGTCTGCCGGTATAACTGGGGTCCTCCAGCTACCCAGGTGAGCGAGCTGGTAGGAGTGACGATGAATAAACATTCCCAGGCCATTTTTGACTGGATGTGCATCCCCAAATGCGTGTTGTCCGGACTGGAACTGCAATTGCTCCAGAGTGGCAATAAACTTTGGAGCTTTCCCATCTGATCTTGCCAGGATGGACAAGGTATATCTTGCAGCCTTTAGCCTTTCTAGGCTTTGGGAAATGTGCGACCGCTGTCAAAGCTTCACAGTGTTGTGTCTTAGTGCTCTGATTCATTGGAAGGACACTGCACAGTCACTTTCTGCAGCTTCCTGAGGAATATGATAGAGGGTTTTGGCTTGTTTCTTTACTGTTAGAAGCGCTGTGGGAAATGATGATGTCAGAACGTGGTGTTTTGTTTCAGTGTGATCTGGTCATCTTATTTGTCATCATACTGCTTGCAAGTTTAGTCTGCAAAATATCGTCTCTGTTAAGATGTGGGACTCTAATTGGTGTGGGATAGCCAAACAATTTTTCTTGTTCTGCGTGAGCAAAGATGCTTGCTAACTTTTTCGTTAAACAGATTGTGTTGATTTAAACATCAACCAGTAGAAGTAGGGAAATATTGCCAATGTGTGTGGAACTGGTATGACTTCATCTGCAGGGTGTTATTCTGACAACTGTTTGAGAAACTGGGAGAGTGTTGAGGGAAGAAGATTAGGAGGACACCTGAGGAAGTATAATGCTGAAGTTCTGCAGACATTAATGTGTATCACGGTATTACTTGATTACATATCCCTAGGAGATTTCATGCTTTCCAGAGTGCTGCTGGCCCTGGAAGGTGCCAGATTACCTTTATTTTGTTGCTACCTTGTAAACAGAAGGGTAATGGAAGAAGGTGGTAGTTTTATATGGCAATGCAGCTGCAAGCAGGTGCCTGACCAGGAAGCACAGCTCTCTGCTCATCCTGTTGTCAGCAAGATAGATTCAGCATACAAAGTTAGGAAAATGTCAGCCTCTAAAGTGCTGTTTTATCCCCATAAGAGTGCAATGGGGATAGAGGAGAAGTCAGTGTTACAGAAAGGTGAACAAAAGATCGATGTGAGTGTGCTACCTAACACTGAGAAGAGACGTGCTGTGGTAATCCTGCTGTAAGCCTCTGTTGCCAGCAGCATGATTTGGCAGGGGATGCCTTCCATTCAGAAACTTATTTGCTTGTGATAGGCCAGAACTTCATGGTGTGCGTCAGTCATGTGTACTTTTGCTGTAAGCTGGCAGGGCTGTTGGCTTTTTATGCCTGGACCTGGTATTTCTATCATTCCCTGTAGTCCATTTTATTTTTTTTCCTCTCATTCTCTTGCTCCCATCCTTCTATCTCTTTAATAAGATTTTTTTCCCCCCTCTGTATTAAGCAGGGTAAAGGATGACTTACTGCTTGTATACCAGCTAGTCCTGCAGTATGTCTTGCTCTCTATAGCTATGATCTGGCCAAAGGTAGGCAAAACTAACAGCAAAGCTTGGTGCAGAATCCAGATGCTGTTGCTGCTGCTACTTGGTGTCTTTGCTTTTGCACTCGATACAGTTATCGTATTACATACAGGGAGTTTTGTATTTTGAATGGTTTTAAGGAATTGCAGTTCATGTTCTTTGCTGGTTGTATATGCCTGTTTCTCTGCTTTTCCTTCTCTTGTCGGCTGAATGTGGGTGTACGTTACTCTGTCAAGGCATCTGGAATCCTTCTTCCTTATTGTCCCTCATCCAGGTCAGCGTGTATTTGCTTGGTACATCTCATCACTGTGTCTCCCCTTTTCTCCGTGTTTGCCATCCGCATGGCAGCGTGCTTGGCAGTACTAATTCACCTTTAGGTGCTCAGAGTTCTTCAGCAAGATGTAAAAAGAAAGGTGCAGAGCAGGAGTCTGAACAAGATTTCTCCCAGCACATTTCTCTGCAAACTGGAGCTGGAAAATTTTCGGATACGGGCACACTGCAAGAGTGATAGAGCTGAGTATCCTCTTCCCAGCTCAACGACATCTTTCATTGTGACAATCCATGTGTTTCTTACCCGTGGACTACTGCTTGGATATTTCATTCCCCAATGTCAGTGATTGCTTGGTGGTTTCCACAGTGTGAGCTGGGCCACGCTGGGATTCTGTGAGAGGTTGCCACAACTTACGGTGGCCACCTCTAGTCTGATGAGTCCTGCTTCTTAACTGGAGGTTCACAAACAATTAGTTCAACTAGTTAATCAAAGCTGATGCAGTGTTTCCTTTCCCTGGTGTGCTATTGCTTATATTTATTTGATTTTTGCTCTGAACTGGTTCTGGATGATGGCTGGCTAAAAACTACTTTCTGGCAGGTGGTGGGGAGAGCTCAGCTCAGCAGCCTTCTGCTTGTTTAGCTCCCGGCATGGGAGCTAATGGTATGGGAGAAGTGCTAGTGCCAGCGTGAAAGAGAGGTACGGAACCAACAGCTGAAAGTGAAGCCAGGGAGAGAGGCTGCGGCTGCAGTCACATCTTGAGCAGATCTAGCAGGCTGCCAGTGGAAAGGGGGAGAGCTGCTCCCCCTTCCCGCTCCCTGCTGGTCGCCTTATGTTAGTTTTGGATTTTGCTGGACCACTTAGTTGATTCCACTTGCTAACCCAGTCAAACCTTTCACTGACATAATGGTTTGAATCAGCTTGAGGAGGGGCCCTTAACTAAGTGAGGGGGTAGAGCAGCATTGCTGGGGGTTGGGAATGAGAAAAAAGAGTTTGGGGAAAATGAACATATGCTACTTGCTTTAACCAGGCTATACTCCATGTCAGTGAAAGAGAGGCAGCCCAGAGCTGTCCTGGATTTTTGAGGGTGGAAAGGAGGAAGTGGGAATTTGTGGAAAAGTCCACTGGACTAGTTAAAGAAAAGCATGACAAATTCTGACAGCTTAAAGTTGCTATTTAAATACCAAAAAGATTAAAAAACATTTTTAGCTGGTGAAGAAGTGATTGTTTTATGTTGGTTCATCACTTTGCATCCTATGGGCAGCAGTATTTTTATGCCTGTAGCAGGTGCTACAGGCATAAAAGTCAGATGTACAAAGCAAGACTGAAGTAAACAAGAGTAAGGGAAACCAGACCTAAGTATCTTGGGGATTAGCAACTTTCAGTATGCTGGGGGAGTGACAGGAATCACAGCCAAGAGAAATACCTGGTACAAGAGCTGGAGTTTGGCAGTGAGAAGGCAGTGAAAATTCTGATTGTAAAAGTAAGGGAAAAAAGACGATGTCTGAACTTTAATATTAATATGGTAAACTTAGGAAAGGTCTTACGTCATTATTTGAGTTAAGAAGCAGTTACAGGCTCAGGGATCACTACTGGCAGGAGTTTCTTATGATTTAAATTATTTTTGTTGCAGTTGAAATGTGTTAAACTTGAGGTTTTGTAACTTTTATGGGAACATGTGTTTGTGCTAGTGGATACAAACCCACCCATATTTTATAAATAAGCATAGCTTTTACTTTGTATTGGGTACTTTAAAAGAATAAACTGCATGGAGACGTCTCAGGTGATAGAGGACATGGACAGACATTCACTTCGTTTCAGTTTTTGATTTCCAAGGTGGATGTTTTTTCTTTTAAAAATGTGTGCTTCTTTTCAGTGTATTGTAGCTTGTTGCAGTTACAGTAAATGCTTTTATGATGTCTACAGAAAGAGACATAAAAACATGTAAAGAGTTCAGCTTCTTAAAAAACCCACTCTGAGTTGTACCTTTTTGCCCCATTATAACTTAAACTGCAAAGTAGTTGCCTAGCTTTGAAAGGAGTTTCTCTTGGACTTCTTCCCTTAGGTTATTAGTTTAGTGCATAACTTCATTATTCAAGAAAGTCATCTTTTCAGTGTCTTCTTTCGAAGTTGGGGCGGGGTGGGATCTTCTGG
This sequence comes from Pseudotriccus pelzelni, assembly GCA_035584735.1. Lineage (NCBI taxonomy): Eukaryota > Metazoa > Chordata > Aves > Passeriformes > Tyrannidae > Pseudotriccus > Pseudotriccus pelzelni. The sequence goes on from JAWMRA010000041.1 coordinate 63,673,863, forward strand.
CACAATTTTCCTTTTGGTGTTGCTGTCTGATGATACTAGGTACTAATGCTGCTGCCAACTTCAGTAAGTGGGGTTTATAGGACATTGAAGCCTTGGTGTTTTCTGGGATGGGTTGGAGGCGGTGGGGGAGCAAACCGGCTTTTTATAATTTTGGTGATGCAGGCTTCATTCCTGAATGTCGCAACGCATTGGAAAGCTTTCTATCCTCATCTGCCAGCCCTACGGAATGCGTTACAAGTTGTGGCTTTGAATGAATTTGCATGAAGCTACACATCCCAGGTGTAGCTGTGTTCCTTCTGAGTCATCGTTTACGTAACTGGTACCATTGATGAAGTTTTCCCCGGTCCTTCCTCAGACAGCTCTGAGCTCCAGCACGGAGCGAATTACCTATGCAGTGTGGTTGTGACAGGCTCAGCAGTGCCTTCAGGCCTTGCTGATTACGCTTGACATGCCTGGTGGTCCAATTCAGTGCGTGCTGTGTGTGTGGGTACTTCACGTTGCTCACGATAATGGAGATTGTACTCATTTGTGGGTGGATTTACTTTTTTTTTTTCAAATGCTGGGCATGCTGTCTTGTTGTAGAAAGCTCTGCCAGTTGGCTGCACGCTTTCCTATGGTGCACTAGATGACATTGGCTATTAACTAGATTTTTCAGGTTACAATTGTATGCAGGCTTTAAAAAGTAGACGATTTTATTACATTACTGTTTTTTACACGTTGCAGTCTATTGAATACTTTTTGAAAAAGCGTATGCAACCTGCACTTGAAGAAAATATATTTCAATTAATTTTAAATCTTAGGGGGTGGGAAATTGTGCAAGGAAGGGAAGGAGATAGCAAAGTAAGGTAATAATAAACCTTAACATAAAAATTCCACTTCTAATTTTAAAAAGTCTGCTGCTTCTCTGTGGAAAGATAATCTCTAAATTGAATGGGGATTTGCACAATTAAAAATTGCTTTCTGGAGAGGGGGAAATACAAATACAAATTTGGTATTATTAAAACAAAGTTTCGCCCCTCCCTCCTTCTGTCTAAAGATCATTATAAATCAGTTTATATTCAGTGTTTCTAAATTTGGGATGACAGTCTAAGCAAGTAGTTTTCTAAAAACACCACCAAAACCACCAAAACCCTCAGCCCCCACCACCCCTAAACACATATAGCAGAACTCATTTAATTGGAGGTAGATGAAGGAACTTTTTAGTTCTTTCAGCTTCTCCCAATTCATATGTGACAGTGTCTTTGTGAAATTTTTTCGTGCTACAAAGGGGAGTAGTCTGATTTTCAAAACTAGCTTTTGAATTTATGTCTGTGTTAATATTTCTAATTTCGGTGCAAGTTTCTCATATAAAGAACTGTATCTCTTCTGGCAGTGTGGCCTTGGCATTATTGAACCGTGCACATCTTTGACTCTATAAATGGAGACCTTTTGGTTAGGACATACATCCTTCTCCAAGTTTAAAGTGCCCATCTATGCTGATGAACAAATCTGCAAGTTCCCAGTGAAATTTGTGTGGTGACGGGCAGAAGAGCCTTTAGTGTGACACTCACAGTATGTCTCTAAATGCCTTCGTACAGCTCTGGTGCTACAGTTTCTGAGTAAAGGCAGGGAAAGGTTGAAATGTTTTCTGATAGTTTAAAGGGATGTGACTGCCTTATACAAATGTATTTTTTGTAAGCTTTGGTGAAGAAGGAATGAGACTGGAATTTGCATCATGCTGTATATAGCTTGTGATTAAGGACAATTAAGCAGGCATATTACGTTTAAGAAACTCTGTTTTCACGGCTGCTGCTTTACATTAGTCATCTTAGGTGTTGTTGTGAAAAATATACTGTGAAAACTGACAGAGTAAGCAAATAAAGCCTATAATATAAAGGCTTTGTGTTAGAGTACCAAACAGGAGTGGTAGAGCTGAGTTTGAAAAAACTTAGTGTTGTCCGTACTTGTAGTTATTTTTCTCCCTACCTCCTCACACCACTTTTGGCACTCTAAACCAACATTTGTCTCATTCTGTGCAATAAATTTTGTATATTTTGTATTATATGTAAAATGTCTCAGATATATAATTTTGGGGAGGATCAACATGCAGGTGGCTTTGAAAGCTTGACGTGAATTATGCTGTTATTGAAGTGGTGTGTATATTACTAAATTCTATATAAAGCAAAATAATCACTGGTTAGGTGGGCCAGCACTGAGTGCTTAGAGAACTGCTTTACCCTTGTCTTCCTTATTCTTATTTGAATGTCCTTCTGTACAGAACAGTGTCATTTGCGTACTTCAACCCCCCATTTTCTTTGTTCTCTGCCTTCTTTTTTATTGCTGTTTTAATAACGCACAACCCAGAATAGTGAGCTGCCTGTTATGAAGACGCGATCTTGGCTTGTAACAGAGGTGAAAAGCTTTGAGTCAGTGCTTTTTAGTCAAACTTTTAAATGTCTCCCCACCATTTCTTATTGTTTAAAAAATATTCTTACGTTAGTACCTACTACCGGCCTGATGCACCATCACAGTGCGAGTTTTAGTTAATATGAGTGATGTTAATCCATCTGTCTGTGTGTCCCCCCCCTTGTTTCTCCTGCTTGAAGCTGCCCCGCTGTTGCTGTACGCGAACCGACGTGATCTGCGCCTGGTGGACGCCGCCAACGGGAAGGAGAACGCCACTGTCATCGTGGGTGGCTTAGAGGACGCAGCGGCGGTGGACTTTGTGTTTGTGAAAGGGTTGATTTACTGGAGTGATGTCAGTGAAGAAGCCATTAAACGAACAGAATTCAATAAATCTGGGAGCGTACAAAACGTGGTCATTTCTGGACTTCTGTCACCTGATGGGCTGGCGTGTGACTGGCTGGGAGAAAAATTATACTGGACAGATTCTGAAACAAATCGGATCGAGGTTTCTAATTTAGACGGATCACTGAGAAAAGTTTTGTTTTGGCAAGAATTGGATCAACCCAGAGCAATTGCCTTAGATCCTGGAAGAGGGTAAGTCTTTGTTGAAACAAAGTAGTTACAAATATCGAAGTTTGTGCTATTTCTTGTTTGTTGAATGATTTTAACTAGGTGATGGTACTGTTATTGAAGTTATCCTAAGCCAGTTTGCATTATTTACTTCACTTTCTCTTAGTGTGATTTGCAAACAATTTGCACTTCTAAAATTGCATTGATAATGGTTTGCGAACATCAGACTTTCAAAAAAGTACTAGAATCTTCTTTTTGCAGTAGTGCAGAAGGTTAACAGGAATGGAGAAGTTCTAATGTAAAACCTAATACAATCTGCTTTGCTGCAGAGACCATCAGCTGCATGTGGACAGTCAGACTTGTACCTCTCTGACATGTCAAGTAATTTTTGGAGCTTTAATCATTATTGATATTCATGCTGTATTGAAACATCTGAAGAAACAGGATAAGTCAATATATACTGTATTAATAACAATTTGAGTTGTGTTTTGGCATTTAATCAGAAAATTTACAGAAAGATTCCTCTCCCTACCCTTGAGGGAACTTCTGTTTAAAAAACCCTGTGTGTTGGCTTAGCCCATTCTAGAACTGATGTAATTTTCTCAGCCATCATTAGAGTCTCTGAATGTGGCTTACAGTATAGCCTTTTCCTCTGTTCTTGAGACAAAGTAGTAGTTGCCAAAAATGAAAACTTCAGTGGTGTTTTTGGTGATGTTGCTTGAACAGTTAGCTTGAGATTACCCCATAGGTAGTCATCTGGGATAAAATGTTTGGCTCTCTCAAAGTAGAAGACTAATGCTGTGTAACCTTCTGACAATTTTTTCTATCTGTAGTATAGAACTTTTTTTTCCCCCTTGAACAAGCAAGAAAATTAATCTATTGTACTGCCATTGCACATATTTTTTTAAGCCAACTTTTTTTTTTTTTTTTTAGGGGAGGGAGGATAGGTGCCTTTTTTGTTTGTAAAGATGAGGGTTGTGTTTAGCTGCATGCCACTTCTTTGCATTCTAATTTGTTTGTCTGTTTTCCTCCAAAAGAAGAAAAATCTGTGCAAAACATGACTTCTTTCCTGAACTTCATAGAAATACTGTATCTTGAATATTTTCTGCCACAGTTTCAATAGTCCTTTGACAGTTTAAAACCAGAAAAGATATTTGGTTTCCGTTACATGTATTTCAGGCTTTGAAAATAACAGAAAGATGGATTTATGCTTTTCCTATGTATTTACAACTTGTGAATTGGAGCTATTGATACTGTTAGTTTCATTTTATTAGACTCTAAAACCGTTTAAGAGTGCAAGAAAAGTGTATTGCTCATGCTCCTTTCACCCACCATCCCAAAACTGAGAGAAAAAGGAAGGAAAAACACAATCAAGGTGGTTTTGATTTGGCTCGTAACTAGAGATCAAGATTCTTGTTAGTTAGGAATAACACACTGTTGTGAAGCCAGTTGGTCTTTTTGTAGAACAGTATTTGTATTTTCTAAATCTGGACAGTAATATGCTCAGTGATCCATGCTAGATGATTGCATACTCTTTCACTCTTTCTAGTATTTTACACCAAGAGGAAAATACAAGAAGAAAAATTAAATAAATCAAAGGTAAAGCAAGCTTGTAACTTGTTTCATATTGATGATCTGTTAAATCAGTAGGAAACACTTCAATATGCCTAAATTTAAAACAACTCAAAAAAAGCAAACACCAAACCCCCTTCCCCAATCCAAACAAAACCCCACTAACCAAAACAAAAAAATCCCTCTAACAACTGTAATTTAAGGACAAAATATTTTTTTTTAATTTTGGAAGAGATCACCTTCTAAGTTATTATATGAAGGGTATGTTTTAAGAAGATAGTAAGGGCAATATAGCCAGCTTCTGTCTTGCCATATTGCAGTTGCAAAAATTGCAGTTCTTGTATGCAGTTTTCTTACAGAAGACCTTTCAGCTTTTAATAAATCTGGTTATATTTCAGAACCTTTCAGAACCCTTCAATGGAAGGGTGACATCAGCACAGAGATGTAAATTAAAAAAGATATAAATAATTCCTCAAACTCTTTTTGTATGCATGCTTCTTTCACTAGCATTTAGAGTTTTTTAGCCCCATAACAGTCTTTTGGCTTCATGATGTTACCTGGCAAATAGTGGTAGGAATAAGTCATAAAAAATTCTAAGAGCAGTTAATAAAATCTGAAACGTGGAAAAGCAAAACCCTTCTCATTTCCTGCAGTCTAATCCATCTCCTATTATATTTAACTGATGTTTATTTCAGATACGGTTTTATAAGGTTGTAATTCATGAAAAGAAATGATTTAGCAGGAAAACTTACACAAAGGTCATCTTTATCAACAAGTTCAGTTTTTCATCAAAGTTAAATTGTCAAATATACTTGGTCTAAAGTAGCATACATAAGTATTTCATGATCAAAGTGATTTAAGTACCAAACTACTAGTCACTTCTGTGTTGGTGTGTATATTTATTAAATGTATCTGTCTTGCTGAAAATATGAGAATGCCTACTTGAAAAGGAAATGTTAAGAATTGTATAAGCTAGCACAAATACGTAGTTATGAAGAATGCATTTTCTTGGCAGTGTCTCATGTAGTAAAAATGAATTGTTTTACTGTCGTAGTTCATATTTTAGTGCCTTCTTAGATGAAAATGTCTGGATTCTTCTTATGGGCCATATGTTTTGAGGTTTGAGCTTCTCATTGCTCACATTCATACACTACAACTTTAATTTTTTCAATTTTATTTGTCTTGATACTCAATAAAGTGCTGTGTGTGTACCAGGAAAGAGAAGGGACCTCAGATGAAGGTGAAGGGAAGGAGGTGTTTGTTCAGCCTTCTTTTGAAGTGAGCCAGCAGGTTTCAGGAAGGCGTCTTGGTCCTAGCCATCCTTTTTGCAACTGGTTTTTTCCCAACTAGTGTTAAAACATGAGATCCTTCATAATAAGATCAGCAGCCAGGAATCACACTGACACTGTAACGTCGACTTTTTGCCAGAAGACCAGGTGTTAGGTCACCAAGCGCAGGAGAGCACTTGAAAGTTGAGCAAGTGGAAAAGAAGTTTTTCCACTTCAGCACTCAAGATGGAAAAAGAAAAGAAAAGAAAAAAAAGGCATATCCAGATTCTCGACCAAGTACTACTCGAAAATGCAGTATTGTATGTTTGTACTGATGTTTTCTTGTGTTGCTGGGTTTGTTTTAAAATTTGTACAGCCCTTTTGTCCTCATGGAAAAGACTTCATTATCATAGTTACAATCCCCCAAAAATTATGCTTTAGACAACTTGATCAGCTTTCTTCATAAGGAGTATTACCAAAATTAACTGGCTTTTCTCACTTCTAGGTGTACTGTTCATCACAAAGGGAATTTTAAGTGCCTCCTAGAAGTGGTAACTAACTACTTGCTTTTCAGGACGAGTTTTAAATGAAGTGACTGTATAAAGTTACCTTAATTGTTAAGCCCTTGTAAACTTCTGGGTTGTAAAGGTTTTCAGTTAATGAATGGAATTAGAGTGCGAAGAGCTACAATACTTTTAATGGCAGCTGAACTTGATTTCTGGATTAAGTACTCTGCATGTTGGGGTAGATCATCACGTTTAATGGGTACTCCTCCCCCAACAAACGTACTTTTTTCATTTGAAACCTTTGCAGGGAGCACATACTTTCTGTATGGACCTACTTCTGTTTCTTTGAAAGTTGGAAACTTGTATCTGAGCATGTCAAGCACAAAAGCAGTTGTAGTACAGGACTTACATCTGCACGTTGTAACAAAAAATTCGTGGGAACTGGTAATACTTTTGCCGAGTGGTAGATGTTATACGAGAGTGTAAGAAAAGGGAAATGGACAGTTATAATTACAGTTACTGTACCTTTGATTTTGGGAAAAAAAGATCTTAAAAGCAAAAAAAGTTCAGAATTTCTTTGCAAATTCACTTGTATGGTGAAGGGTTTTTAATTTGCATGCAAGTTAGTATTGTATAAAATGGCACTTTAGATGTAAATTCCCAAAATAATGCAAATAAGGCTTTGCTTCATACTTTTTCTTGCTTGATGCCATCTCTCCCTTGAGCAGATTGCATCTGACTGAATATCTTTCTGCAGCTCCTTTGCTCATGTTAAAATTTCACAGGTAGAATATTGGTGCACTCAGCTAATGTTTGCTGTGCAGCCTGCCTTGTGTACTAAGGAGTTAATTTCTGGGTTTTATAGGTGATGTGTAGGCAAGTGTTACACTGATATGAAATCTGCAGACTGCTGTGATTTTGGCACAGAGACATAGAAGGTGTATTTAATCTTTCTTCACCTAAGGAGACTGTTTATCAGAAGATGTTCATTGCAAGCACATCACTAAATTCTGGTAACAGCAAAGACAGTAAATAAACCACAAGATATTTTTTGGTTACTTAAAGATAATTAAACTGAGGCAAAAGATTGCAACAGTATTGCACAGGTTGTCCTGGTGGAACTGCATCAGGAGTGGTCTACCTTGCCTCTTGGGCTGCACGTAAATCCTGGAAGATCTAAAATGCAGCACTGATGTTGCTAGCAGTTGGGTGATCCTAGCACGAGGGCTGTTGTGTGACCTGAATCTCCAGGCATGGGAGACTACAAAGCAGAGAAGATTGCCAGGACTATACTGCATGATTCAAAACCCAGCAGCATGCAAAGCAGTGCTTCGTCCTGCAAGAGGCTAGCAGGGCATCTGAAACGTCCTTGCCGTCTTCTGTCCCAGAACTAGTATAACACCCTCTGCTTCTGAAGGTGTTTGGGATTTGGCTCTTGCTTCTGTGATGATCTTTGTGGCTACTGGGAACAAGATCAGACACTATCCACTTACTTTAATAACCTTCAATATTAACTCTAGGGGTTTGTTTGCTTGGTTTTCTTTGGGGTTTTTTTGTTTTGTTTTAATCTCATTGATAGTTAATTTTCCAAGCTTCCGTCAAAAACTTTGCAAAGTTTGTTTGAGATTTGTCATGTATGCTTCATATGAATCTGGTTTCCAGTCCCATGCTAGGATATTTCAGTGTTGGGTAGATGCTGAAGTTGTAAAGGTTTCATTTTATTGCACAGCTCAAAATGTTGGTTTCTTTCTCATCATCTTTTCTCCTCATGCGAAGGAGGAGGTGAAGGAAGGTAACCAGAAACTCACATATTTAAAAGAGAGTGAGGACTTGGAGAGGTGACCTCTCCTGTAAATCTTGCTGTGCTGGTTTTATGTTACTGCCACTGTCTGCCTGTCCTCACCCTACTGCCAGAGGTTGCCAGGAACTCAAAGGAACATACTTACTAGTATATTTTCTTTATTTTGAAAGTATTTTACCTAAGTTTCCCTTTATGAAAAAGGGTGGGTGAGATTCGGCTTGTTAAAAATCAAACTGGAATGGACAAAATTGATTTATGCAGCACAAACATTTTTCTTATAGACTCCTACAACAAAGTTGTAGGTGCTTTTAGCTGTAGGCAAGTTTGGGAATAGTCTTTCAGCCCCACCTCCTTCACTCAGTTTCTGGGCTAGAAAACAAGACTGTGGAGTGGATCAGTTGAGGGCTGAGCTTTCCCTTCTGCCAACTTTCCTGTTAAAAAGTTAGTAGCATCTTGAAGCACTGTAGAGTTTGTCAGAACACTAAGTTGATTGGCTTTTTTTTTTTTGTTTTGTGTTCGGTTTCAGACTTGTTCCAGTGAGACTTGTGAATGTAGTATGTGAAATGATAGTTAGTTGACAATTTAAGGTAACTTTCAAGAGGATGATTGGGTCTGTCCCGTAACACGTACTTCAGTGTTGCAGTATTAAGGGTGACAAGAATTAGTAAACTTTATGCAACTTGCTCTAAAATATCAATATTCAGATATTTGCATCCAGTCTTTATTTGAACTTCAGGTGGTAATTTCTGATCTGCATGAATAACCTCTGGTGATGAGTCCTTGGATATGCTTCTGTATCTGCATTTTCAGTCCCTGCAATTATAACTTAGCATCCAAGCCTAGACTTTGAGGACCTGTTGCATTTTAAAAAATAAAAACCATTATTTTAAACTTCTATTAAGCATGATGTGAATAAATATTTTTTAATTAACATGCTTTTAAAAATTAAAATAATTCTAAGACAACTTTTAATAACTACTAACAGGAACTCACCATGTTAATTTACAGTGAGAGTTATATCTGATATGTTCATTCTGTGTTCTTGCTCGAGAAGTCCAAAGTAGCATTGATTGTCAAGGAAGCAGAGAGGCTTTAAAAAAATGTCTGTGGTTTCTGTGGAAGGGACCAGATTAAAAAAGCCCCTACAAATAATCCGCTTCTCCATAAAATGTAACTTACGTTAACTTGGCAGTGTTTGGCAGGAAATCATTACTACAGAATCCATGACAGCTATTAAGACTTCTAGCAGGGAGCTTGTGGTTGCTTACTAAAACCATTGCAGCTAACTAAGCTTAATAATTGCAAGAAATTATTTTTATACTTTATCTTAAGGAAAAGTTTTGTTTGTAAGCTCTTTGCTATTTAAGGCAGGATGTTAGAGAGGATATTGTGTTCCAGAAATGGTGATAAGCATTGCAGACAAAGTGTGTTAAAGCAGATCTGCGCTAGAAGACACTTATTGGCAAAATTAGCCTTTAGTGATCACAGTTTGTTGCAGTGTGGTTTAATCTTCCTTTGTACATCCTGCAACCGTCTTCTTCCTTTCTAAATAAACTTCACTGTCACAAACACCCTTTCTGCCGTAAGATGAAATTGTGCTCGCAGTTCTTGCTGTGATATATCGGCCTACACCCTGCGCTCCTGACAGAAGCATTTGTAGCAATGTAGACCCAGCCTGAGTTGCAGTGGGTGAGAGGAGCGCAGTAGTGTCTGATCTTATCAGGAATGACTCTGCTTGTTCAGTGAGTCGTGGAGTGCACAGATGAAAGGACGAGGGTTGGAACAGGAAATCTTATGTTTTCTTCTTTTAAAATCAGGATAGGGTTCATTGGTAGTGTACTGGGTGTGTCCTCCATCAGTGTTTTGGGGAATTACTGAAATGTGTCCATTTTAGAGTGTAAAGTCTGGCCCCTAACTTTAGACCAAAGATTTGGTCTGTGTTTTAGAAAACGGAGCAGACAGTCGCCTTTGTTCCTCTGGAGGAAGCTGATCATTGGATTTATATTGTTGACGAAAAACACATTGATTTATGGTTCATTTTTTGAAGAAAGCTGATAAATTCCCTTGCTAGCATGATTCGAAACAGACTGATAATATTTTTTAGGTAACCTATGGATTAAGTTTGTTTAAAAAATGAAAAACAGAGCACTCAACTATATGAAATTTAAGCATGATAAACAAAGAAAAAAGTCTATAGAAGAACAATCTTTATTTGGGTGCATTCCTGGAAAAAAAATAAGACTATCCCTGTGGAGAATGAGTGTATTTCAGTACTGTCTTCTTTGTAGAATGGTGAAATAAAATGTCATAGGATAATACGTTGTAGAGAGGATGCTGAGCAAATGCAGCTTTTACAGTTCAGCTAGTGAAAAAGGAGGACACACCAGGGGCAAATGTTGAGGTGGCCTAATAAAATACCTCAATAAACCTTTTGAGGACTTGTGTGGTGAGCCCAGGACAGGAGAAGATCAGTTCGCGTTACAGAGTGCCAGGGTTGTCAGTTGAGCCTGTATCTGAACTAGTACTCTTTTACCATTTCAGGATCTATGCATGTAGGACCCGAAAATAAGCTTGAGCAAAGCAAAAGTTAGTGCTTTGGATTTCTGCTTGACACTTGGAGAAAAAAATTACTCCTTTTAACTCTTTGTTGTATTACCGTAGCCTAAGTTGTGAGTTTCCACTCAGTTTGTTTCTTTGTTAGGGGATTCCCCCTTCCAGGCTGCTTTTAAAACATCTGGCCCAGTTGTGGGTGTTCTCTAATGAAAGAAAATAATAGGAAAAACCATAGCCTTGTCAGTGGAAGCCGGGTCACTGCAGATGGGCCAGGGATGCTGTTCCAGAGTAATGCTCTAGATTTTAAATTGTGTGCTCTAAATGCGTATGTGTGGGTGAGAATGTATAGGTAACGTGTATTTGTGGTGTCTGTGTCTACTCGGAACAGCCTAATTGTGTTCTATCTTAAAATCTAAAACCCAAACTCACTCCCAAAACACCTCCTTCCCAGCCCCCAAAGCCCTCCCCCTCCTAAAAACCAAACACAAATCCCCAAATGCCTGTAAATATGGAAACTTTTTTCCTCTTGAACTGATGAGTAGAAATATAAAGATCAGTAACTCATTTTCTGGACCTTACTGGTTTCATTAGAATCCTTCTAAGAACACTTTCAAAACAAAGTCAGCGTTTTGGGCCCCTGTCTTCCACCCTCCTCCCTCGCCTCTTTTCTTTCCCCAGAGTTGTTTAACACGTACTTTACATTTTCATTTCTCATTTTCATTTCTCGTGGGAACTGTGTCATTTCTCACTTCTGTGTCTTGATTCCATGTTTCAGTGTAAAATATCAGTTGTATTAAGTTTTCTTTGTCGTTCCAAGCAAGAAATAGTAAAGATAGCAAATGATGCAACTAAGAGCATTGTCAAGTTGAAGAGCTTTTTTCTAAATAAATCTGTTAAGTGTGAAATTTTTCTTATTTAAAGGATAAGTATGATGTCTGCTCTAGCAGATTGTTTAAAAATTCCCTTAAAATTCAAGAAAACTGTCTTAAAAATTAAGTTTGTGTAACTTTTTTTGCTGTGTGTTGTAGTGATGCATATAAATATCTTCAATTCTTGAGCAGAAGATTCTTTTAGTAAAACCACGTCACTCCAGAGTTGCCTGGTTTTATTGTCCCTTCATACGTTGGTAAACTGGTGCTTCACCTGATCATGAGATTTCACACAAATGTTCTGTTAACTGTATAAATACATATATAAGGTTGTGCAGGAATTTTACTGTGCTTTCCTGATTAAACAATTTGTTGTTTTATTGCAATAGGCTGACATACTGTTTTAAACACTAATCATGTGCTTAATTGTGGCTAGAAGTGATAGCTGGAGATTCTGACTGAGCTTTTCTGTTGCTCTCTCTCTACACAAGTGTAAAAGTAGTTGCTTTTGGTTGTCGTGTTCCAGCCAGCCCTCATCACAGAGCTGGCAGGCCTAGGATGGCTTGGCCAACTAGTCAATACCATAACCAGAGATTTGTTTTAGTAAAGGTCTGATTGCTGCTCATAACCACTAAAAGCTTTAGCGTTAAATAAATTATATAGTCCTAATCAGCATTTTATGACTGCAAACCGAATTTGGATTTAAATGATGGATACTATGAAAACATAAAAGTACAATGTGTTCTTGAGATTTGATAGAAATTTGTTACTTAACTAGAGAATAATTCTGTCCTTGCATAAAAATGTTCTGTTTCAAGGCAGAAATGAGAGTTGGAAAACTGAGCTCCTAAACTGAGGAAATGCGACTTGAAAAACTAAGCTCTTGATATAAATATATTTGGTTTAGTGTCATAAAAATCTGTGATCTCTCATCAGCTTATGTAACCAGGGCGTTTTTGCCCCCTATTTGGGAAGTAGTCAAAGGGCAGTCTTATGGATAACCATGAAATATAAAAGGGTATCTTTACTTCCAGTCCCAAATTCCTTCTCTAGGGCAGATTTCCTATAAAGTCATATTTCAGTGTGGCCCTATTGTTGCAAGTTCTGTCTCTTTTGTATCCCCTTCATATAAATGGATGCTATCAACTGGTCTCACACAAATAATTAGCTAATGGAAAATAAAAAATGAAAGCTAGGGTCAGAATATAGAGAATTTCTGTGCATCAGCTTTTAAATGTCCAGCAGGACATACCTGAAATAGAGCCAAGAAGTGACTGGGAGAAAACTCAAAAGCTACTGAGATTTTGATAGACTTAATGGTCATCCAGGGACTGTACAGAGACAATTGCCTTCCTATTTTGTCCAATGAGAATAGGATTACAGATGCCAAAGGGCCACCTTTGCAACAGGGTGGAAAGATTCAAATTCTTGAGCTCTGGCTTCTCTTAAAGTTCTTTGTCACTCTTTTGATTTTGAAGGCTGTCTCTCTGCAAACAACTGCTAGTAATCTAAAGCTGAAATCTTAGGAGCTGAATTTCTCATGTGTGGCTGTGAAAGTATTAGTTGCTTTCTGTGACTCTCCAAAACACACAACATGTCTTAAAGGCCTTTTCCAACGTAAACGAGACAGATTGTGGATTTGCGTAGTTTGGGACTCCTAACCACACCCCCTCGAAGGGTTTGTAAAATCTCCCAAAGCATCCTTGCCTGTTCCCTTCGCATATTCCCTTATAACATATTAAAAACTCCCTTAGAGAAATTGGCATGTGGAACCCTAGAAATATATAAACTCAGCCAAAATTCTGATTATAGAGATGTGACTTTGTAGTGATAGTGGACAACATTACGTTATCCCACCTGTGACTGTTGACTTACATGCGTGCGTGTGAATATTTTGTCTGTAGAGTTCACCAGTGTAACATTAACAGTACAAAGACCAAATGATCTGTGCATAAGAAGTGCTACAGAAGCTGACCCATTAAAAACTGAATGGAGTTCCAGAAAAACTTGTTTGGGGTGTAGGTCTGTTAGTGACTATATAAAGTCTTTGGACTTGAATGTTTTACTTACTTATCGGTTTGTGGTCCTGGAGGTAAGGGATTAGAGTAGCTATCAGTATGTTTGGAAAAGATGGAATAGAGAGAAACTTCTTAAGATACTCTAAAATATTTTAAAGTTTATGAAGATCAGAAATAAAATTTGTCATATTGGAAAATGCTATCTAACAGTTCTTTATAAACTATATAAGGTCCTATATTTAAGGAAAGAAAAGATGAAGGGAAAGAAAGTGACCCTAAAAAATTAAACAGGCTTGATGAGAACGCTTCTGAAATCAAGTGGAAGGTCATCTATTGTAGATACTTGATACTTAAACCTCAACTTGAGTGCTGCCTGTCTAATCTTAAGCTCATGAATGATTTGTCATGATTCTTTTGTTGTTGATTTCCAAGACTGAATTTGTTTGGGGATTGTCATTCCTGAATTCACAGTTGCCTTCTCAAGTAAGAAAAATAACTGTTTTGTGCCAGTGAAAGAATCTGCAGAGCCAGTTAGCTATAAACTAAATGTATCAAGTAAATATACTTAAAAAAAAAATAATTGTGCTAATGGAAGAGTTGGTAGTATTCTGAAAATAATTGTACTAGGTGAAGTTTCTGCATTAAAAAGAAAAAGATAGTTATGAGCAAATATTTGCATTCTGAAGTCGGGGAAGGTGAGACTTTTAAAAAAAACCGTGTTTACCAAGATCACTTAATTGTGCCGTTCTCTTTTGTTCTGTCCTCTCCATTTGCCCCCACAACATACACCATCGACTTTTCCAACTTTCAGTTTTCAAACTATGCTTTACCATCTACTTTGGGAGATAATGTATATGATGTAAGCACTGGGGGTTGTGGCTTTTAAGTTCTTTTCTTTTCTTTCTGAAGTTCTGTTTTCCGAAGTATCTTTAAGGTGCTTCTTAGGATCTTGTCTTGTGAACGGTCTGGTTTTTCAGGCTGGCTTGTTGAGGTATACCATGAAGCTTGGACAGATAAAATCACAGTATGAATAGTTACTTTGCCATAACAGTGTTGCATATGCTGCTTAGGCAGAGAACTGTGGTTTTGCACAGAGTGAGTTTGTGGCATTCCAGTGTCCAGACTTTAATGATTGCTTTCTTAGTGCAGGACTCAGATACTATGTAAAACTTCTTTTCAGAAACTGCTGAATATTAACTTCAAGCTTTTCCCCTGGAGATGGTAAAGGGTATGCATAAGCTTAATCTATGTATTTTTTTCTGTTAAATGAAGACCGAACTCACATTTAAAACAGTGCAAGTAATGGCTGTTCTCTCCTATGTAAATTTGTGCCAAATATGATTAATCATAAAATCATAGAATCAGATGGGTTGGAAAGGACCTCTGAGATCATCAAGTCCAACCTGTAAAAGAGTTTAGCTGAGAATTTGAAAAGTGCCCAAGCTGGATAGTGAGAAAAAGTATCTGGTTATTTTTATACTTGACGCTTCTTTTAATTCATTTCAGTGAAATAATGGCTACCTTTTTCTTTCACACGTGTATCTTCCTGGCAAATATATTGTTCTCGTGAACTGTGAAACTTGCCGTTTTCATGAGTTTCTTTTGCTTCCAAATAAGTTTCCTTTGGGGAGAGCATGGTCGAGAAGTTCGCGTGAATGTAAGATACAGCTTGTCAAGCAAATGTTGAGTGGATGCTTGACTAATGTTTTTATGATGGAAAAGTTCTGGGTCCTTTTTTTAGAAACAATAAGAAAAATCTGTGGTAACAATTAGCCTTTTTATGACTGACTTTGAAGACATTACATGACTTGTTTCTTCGTTTCAGCCTGTCCCTATGGAGTTATGAAGTGGCTGGCATCTGTTTTCTCAATACCATTGAGAAATGTGTACTAATCTTCACGGAGATAGTTAGGTGTTTTCTTTCTTTCACTGACTGTGGAGTTTTCAGTCTTTAAAAAAAATAATGTAGTGCTCCAAAATCATAAAATTATATGAACGATTTATATACCCACAGTCAACAAGAAGGCTGTGGGCAAACTATGTACGTAACAAACCTTTTGACCTTAAATAGTTTTATTTTACCTAGAATTACCCTCTTTTGCATAACCAAAGACAACACCATTTTAAGGTAGTTGTGTTTCTGTGCCTGACAAGAAATCATGTAAGTTAATAAAGTGGTAATTTATGGCCTCGTGCAGTCTCCACCTAGACATTTGTAGGCTGAGTTATGCAATTGATATGCCTTGTTACATAGTTAATTTGCTTACAACACCTTATTCAGTGTTTCAGCAATAGGAATTGTTGACAGGAATGGCCATGCCCAGTTTTATTTCAGAACTTAAGCGTCTTGTTTATCCAAGACCTTTTTTTTTTCATGGATGGATTTGTTACCCTCTTTCGGATTTGAGGTACTTGAAGTTGTTTTCAAAAACTGGAATTCTCTGTGGTCAGATGATGATTTTGGAGACAGTAATGGGCATGGGCAGCATTCTGGTTTGGGGCATGATGTTGTCCTTCAGCAAGGGTAACTGCAGTTTAGTAGTGGAAGAGTTCAATGGGTTCATTCAGAAATTCAGTTTTACTTTAGTCTTGGTATTTTTTTCACAGGTTTGACTGAATGTAAGTTTTTGTCTATCACTCTGTTAACTGTTGAAATGGGAAGGTATGAAAGTGGAGTGGGAAGATAGCAGGTTTTCACTTAAATAAAAACAACCAGTAGTGGAGACAATGTGACTTGGTAATCTTTTTCCACAAATACACATGAACACCAAGCTCTGTGTTTCCTCCTTGCTATCACTTCTTTGCCACCAGAATCTCTTACTATTGTTCCTCTTATCAGAAGTAGAGTTGGTTTCATGTACCATAAAAGGAAGCAAACCTTTTTGGTTTTTTCACAACCTTTAAGAGTTCCTCTGCTCTTTCAGCCTTTAATCTGCATTGTAGCGTTTCGTCTGTGTAACTCTTGGCATGTTTCAGAGTGCATTGAATGAATTTGTATAGAGAAACAGTTCTTCTATTTATGTCTTCAGAAGCACAAGAATGGGCAAAATGTATCAGCAGAAGTTTGTCTGTGGGATTATTCGATCTTTTGTTCCTGACAGAAGGAATGCACCATTTGATTGAATTGGCATTTTAATGGTAACACTGTGTATTCAGTAATAAAATTGTCTTCCCCAATCTGTGACAATTTTCAAGGTGACTTTGAATGGGGTAGATGTACTGTATTGTGAGTGCTGCTCAGAAAAACTTAGGCCTTTTTTTTAAAGTGTAGCTTCCTTTCGCATAGAAACACCTAAGTACAATACTGTGTGATTTGTGGAATGATTGTGCGCACCAACACGTGGAAACGGCTGCTAGACTGGAACCAAAGTCCGTTTGGAGGCATCTGTTGTCACGTGCTCTTGGTTCCTGAGTTGATGGGCAGTGGTTGTACCCGTGGTACAGAACTGCTCGACTGACTTACTCACTGTTTGGGACTGACTGAAGAGCTTCACATGTGAGATGGCCCGGTCTGTGTGGGCTATGGGGAGCCTGTGCAAAATGATGATGTCCACAGGCTTAGTTTGAAGCTAGGGCGGTTTGAAGAAATGAAAATTGTCTCCCGTTTCGTCTTGGTCTCTTGTGTTCTGATTCTTGGACGTGGCAAAAACTATTGCAGCCAAGTGTTTTGGTCTTGTCACCTCATAGTACTACGAAAATTTCCCCGGCACTGGGGACAGAGTCCTCTGAGGGTGAGTGGCAGCAGCGATGGGTCTGTGGTGGTATCACTGAGCTGCAAATCATATATATGTCTGGGTTGTGTTACATAGCTGTGGGTGTTTTTTGAATCAGACCGTAGCAAGAGTGGTGGGCACCACTCTGCTGATATTTACTCTGTAGAAGACTGTTGATACTGTAGAAAAATGGTTGTTTTGGAATGGTCTTGCTTGTAAGGGAAGTATTTACCCTCTGTCTTTAGGTTTACAGATGATGGCTTAAAAATCACAACACTGCACAAACCTTAAATGGGCAATGACTTAGGGGAATGTTTAACTGATAATTTGTTATCTATAAGGGCATTAACTGAGAGGTTTTGGTCTAGTAAAGGTCTAAATGTAGCTTGGGCAGTGAAGTCAGGAAGTCTAGCAACTTTCTTTAAGAGTGAAGTGCTATTTAATTTAAATGCTGTCAAGCTACTTGAGTAGATAGATAGTCTCTGAAAGTGAAAGCTTCTGTGCGTAACTCTGGGTATAGTGAAGGCTCGAGTCCTGATTAGGGCATGATATAAAGTAACAGGCATCCAGACAACATGGTCATTCTTAAAATGTCAACAGCTGTTTTACACGAGTCAGTGTGTAGTAAATAATAACTGTATGGTTGTGTTGCATCATCCGAGCTTCAGAACTTAATTCTTTACATAACGAATGTTTAGGTACATTTAGATTTAGTTGAAGACTTTATGCCATGAAATGGCAATAGCTGCAAGCATGTAACTTTACAAAAGCATCATATATTTAGTGGTGTAATATGTCTAAAAGTTTTGGTAGCAGTGCAGTCTGCCTTATCACTGTATTTGAGTGGAATGAGTGATTAGTATATCACCGAGCAAATACACTGCTTACTGCAATATTTTTCCATGGAAGGATATCTGAAGACTTTGTTTCTGGTTCTTCTTTGTGTGGTCTGTTGTGTGTTTGTTTTTATGAGAAATTTTGAACAAATCACTGTTCCTGCCTTAACTTTCTTTTTCGAGACATTTGATGTTATTTAGCCAGTTTGTAAGCACAGCACAGTTCTCTGCTTTTCCTTCTCCCTCCTCCCACTCCTGCAGATGCCTGCTGGAAGAGGTACTGAGATTCTCTCTGCCTGCATGGCATAGGCTTGGGCCAGTGCTGTGCCAGCCTTTTGTGATTGTTTTAAAACAAATGAAGCAGCAGTTGTGCTGTTACATATTCATTCTAACAGTACTTCTTGTCAAACAATTTAGACAAATTAGAAGGGGAAAACCAAAAATGTGTTTCAAAACCTAGAATATGTATCAACGCTTTTGGGAGCACTTTGGAGGATTCTGAGACAGACTCTGGGAATGTTTGTGGTAAAAGCACTCTTTTGCCATTGCTGCCTCCTCAGATGCGAAAAACATGGTGCTCATGTGCCGCTGAACTGTCTATAAAGGAACAGAGATGCTGACCTGACTTCTTAACTTGAGGAGATAAATTATATAAACTGCATTAAATGGTGAAGTAAGAGCTAATGCTTTCATTAGAGGATTTACAGTTAGTTGAAGTTGGTGTAGAATTCTATTACAGTTTATTTTTGTAGAAGGGGTGATTCATCAAAATTGACATTTTTGTGGAAACGTTTGTTTTGACAACTTTCTCTTATGCTGTCATCCTGGGTCACATGGTTGGAGCCTTGGACTTCCTTCTCTGTTGCAGTCATTCCACAGTAGCTGGCTGTAAGGTGGTAAAATGGTTGAGGATTTTCAGCTGTGGTGGTTTGTGATCTCACTGTTCTTAGATGTTTCTATCCACATAGATCTTTCAGTTTTAAATATGATTGTCACGTGTTGTTCTACTTCAGTGATAACTTGTAAGCTTTGGTTTTGTTTCATTGCTTACAACAAGGCTTAGGTGAGACTAAAACACTTACTTCTAAAAAAAAGTACTGCCCCTTCCACATCCCCAGTTCTCATTTCTTTATCAGCTCCTCCTCATTTTGGCACTGTGGTTTATACTACACTGGGTGTTGCCTAAATGGAAGGTACGACTGATGCTTGTCAGGGTCACCAGAATTGTAGTACCTGTCTTGCAGACCCTAGAAGGCAAGAGTGTGACAAAAGTATAGATTTTTGGTTTTTTTTCAGGAGACAAACAGAGCAGCTGAAGAGAGATGGAGCCTCTTCCCCTTGTCAGAAGCTTTAGCTTCCTGTACTGCTTGACCTGTGTACCTTGGTTGTAGATTCTGGTTGCATACAGGAACGCTGATTATCTGTTAACTGTTTTCATAGGCAATCTTTTGTATAATAGTTGCTAAGCTATTATATCAGGTTTCCAATTTTTGCTCACTGGTGCTTTTTCTCTAAGGTTACTGCAGACTTTGACACTTTTCAAGTCCTATTTAAAGGTCTGAGTTTCATGATGACTTATCATCCACGCTATGAAATGCAGAAGCATTTTTCTTTATTACATGTCAAAAGCAATGTCATTAAATTGCAGCAGCAGCCTTCTAATTCACCCTGTGATCTGTTCATCTTTTTTTTTTTCTCAATGCTAAGCAGTTTACTTTGTGAAAGTTGTATTATATTTAAATATATAAGCAGATGCAAAAGAGGAAATATACACAGTGGCTTAACAGACCCTTTTTATCATTTGGTAGATATTCTTACTCTACCACCTTCTAGCACAGGATGCATTCTTGCTTCTACAGGTGGGATTGGTAGAACAGAAAAGAAGCAGCATCATTGTACTGCCAAAATAAATAGCTCATGGGCTTCATCTACCATGCCAGTCTTGTCAAGATAGCTCTTATCTAAGTGTTTGAGCTGCTTAATGGTGTGGGGATTGGATTTTGTTGGGGTGGTGTAATTAGTGACAGGTTGTGCTGCAAACTAATACCTGTTTTCTCTGGTAATTTTGTGTTAAATATGCATAGCTCAAAAACGGTCTGGGCATAAATTAGTGCTTCTGCTGGAGGATTGACCCAAACGAGCGGTAAGCCGTTCCCATCAGTGGTACTAGAAGAGCTAATATGTCTCTGTAAAAGAAGTTTTGTCAAGAGCTCTGCTAGCTGTCTAGCTTTCCACATATTTCATGTATGAATGGTTGGTGTCTCTTGCAACCTTTGCCAATGGGATTAAAAACCAAAACTTGTTAGTAAGTGTTAGTTGGTGATGGATGGCAACTTTCACTCCTGACCTTGACTCATATGTAAGAGTGCAAAGGAAAGGGTTGCTGCACGACATCGCTGTACTCTTAATTGGCTCCTCTGAGGTTTGTGTAGCTGAGGAAAGCAATGTTCACAGCTCTTTACTTTGAGCATATGACATGAAGTTATGTTGAGCCAACAGTGAGCACACACATACGAAAAAACTGATGCATCTAGGAGATGCCAAT
Organism: Pseudotriccus pelzelni; assembly: GCA_035584735.1. Classification (NCBI taxonomy): domain Eukaryota; kingdom Metazoa; phylum Chordata; class Aves; order Passeriformes; family Tyrannidae; genus Pseudotriccus; species Pseudotriccus pelzelni. Next base: position 63,694,499 of record JAWMRA010000041.1, read on the forward strand.
AGCTTAAAAATAGGGAAAACCACCATTAGTAGTTAATATGTGATGCATGTGTGAATACTGTAGGTATTTGAGGTCAAAGTCATAAAATAAGCCCCAATTTGATCTTTGTAATTTGTTGCTCAATTTCAGTCAAGCTGGACTCCAGTTTCATCTCCCAGTGACCTCCCAGCCCAGTGGCATCGTGCAAATCTGTAACAGGGCATCCCCATGGGACAGACCTGCTCCAAATGCTGCAGGGGCTGGACGTGCTTCATTTAGAGCCGTTGTTTTTATTAAACTTCAAGATGTAGAAGACCAAGCTTTCTTTATTCCAGTGTTCACAGTGCAAGTTGCATTACTATGGGTCTTTGTTTTCAAAGGTTTTGCCCGTTATTCAACGTTAGATGCCAGTTCATTTCAGGGGACGCATAACACAAAAAATAATGTATAGATCTCTGGGACTATGATTTTTGCCACAGTCTGTGTGTGAACTTCATTTAAATGACCTAAGAAAGTTTGCTTGTTCTTTGTTTTGAAAGAAACCCTTTGAAAGAAAGTCTTTTTTTGAAAGAAAATCTCTGCTTTGACAGAAGCTTCGTATCTCTCTAGGAGGAGCTACCTACAGAGGAGGAGATGATGCCCCTGCTTAAATACAGAAGTTGGTGACTTCACTTAGTCCCAGATATAACTACCTCATTGCCATCAGTTTGGATTTGTGACTCTTTGCCTCTGAAAAGGCAAATACCCCACACAGTAACTCTCTTGTTAGGATTTAAGTGAAAGCTCAGTTCTTGACAAGCTGCACCAGCTTTATTTCTTTTGCTGTTATCTTGGATCCCAAGAAAGAAAGGATTTGGGCCTTTCTGTTTGAAAGTTAGGCAGAAAACAGTCTTTGAGGGTAGATATTCCTTTGCCATACTTAGGTACACAACTGCCTGAGTTGAGCTAGCCACCTCAACTGCCATTTACAGTCACTGGAGAAGGGTAGCTTTCTTTTTGGGCTGAGCTGGAGCAGTACTGTAACCTCTGCAAAAAGCTACTTCTTTCTACCTTTTATTTGAGAAGCCTGGCTTGGTGGGCTCACTGTTTGGAACTGGGCTTTAGAACTGGACCTTGTGATTAATGCTGCTGCGTTTCAGTGCCAAACTTGCTGAGCACAATTGCTTCTACACACTGTAATAAGGAAGGAGGAAGAAAATGTACATTCTTGCTTTGAAAAATTACTATAGTTTAACAATTGAGTTTAAAATGCCCCTAACATAAAACAAACACCCTGAATGTGAGATTATTGGACAATTTCTTAACGTGGTATAAAAGACTGAGCAAAAGGGTTATCTTGCTCTCCTATTCAAGAAACTAGAGTTTTGGAGACAAACAGGAAGAACTAGAGAAGTGTGTGCAGCCACAAGGCTTCAATCTCATTACAGTACAGAGCTGTGGTGGGATAGCTGGCATGACTGGAATGTTGCCGTTAAGGGATACACACTGTTTAGGAAAGACGTATCAGGAAGGCATGGTGGTGGAGTTGCCATCTATGTGAGGCAGCACTTGGAATGTACTGAGCTCTGTCTTGGTGAGGGTGATGAGCAAGTTGAAAGCTTAGGGGTCAGGATAAAAGGGCAGACTAGTAAGGGCAACATGATCAAGAGGAGGAATTGGATGAAGCCTTCTACAGGCAGCTTGAAGCAGTCTCACAGTCACAGGCCCTGGTTCTTGTGGGGGTCTTTAACTACTCTGACATCTGCTGGAGAAGCTACACAGCAAAGCACAAACAGTCCACTGGGTTCCTGGAAAGCGTTGGCAGTATCTTCCTGCCACAGATAGTAGAGAATCCCACGAGGAATAGTGTGCTGCTCCACCTCATACTAACCAACAGGGAAGGCCTTATTGATGTGAAGTCTGGAGACAGCCTTGGCTGTAGTGACCGTGACATTGTAGAGTTCAGTGTTGAATGAAGAGGTAGCAGGACAGCAGGACTGTGATCATGGACTTCAGGTGAGCTAACTTGAGCCTCTTTAGGGATATTCTTGGAAGAATCCCATGGAAGCAGGCCCTGCAGGGAAGAGGGGTCCATAAGAGTTGGTCAGTGTTCAGGGAGTCAGGGAGTATCTAAATGAACTTGACATCCACAAGTCCGTGGTCCCTGACAGGATGCATCCATAGTGCTGATAGAGCCCGTGGACATCATAGCCAGGCTTCTCACAACCATCTTTGGAGATCAGAGGTGCCTGAGGATTGGAAGACAGCCAATGTCACTCCAGTCTTCAAAATGGGCAAGAAGGAGGACCCAGGGAAGTACTGGCCAGTGAGCCTCACCTCCACCCCTGGGAAGGGTGATGGAGCACCTCATTCTGTAGGCCATCTCAACCCACATGGAGGGCAAGAAGGTGATCAGGAGTAGAGTCAGCATGGGTTCACAAGGTAAGTTGTGTCTGACCAACCTGGTTGCCTTCTACGCTGAAACAACAACCTGGATGGATGAAGGGAGAGCAGTTAATATTGTCTACCATAACTTCAGCAAGGTTTTCAGCACTATCTCTTGTGATATCCTCATAGGCAAACTCAAAAAAACTGGGCTGGATGAGTGGACAGTGGGATGGATTGAGAACCGTCTGAGTGGCAGATCCCAGAGGGTCATGATCAGTGGTACAGAGCCTTGTTGAAGGCCTGTCACTAGTGGTGTCCCCCCAGGGGTCCATACTGGGCCCAGTGTTGTTTAACTGGTTCATCAATGACTTGGATGAAGGGGAAGGTGCCGCCTCAGCAAGCTCACTGATTATACAAAACCAGGAGGAGTGGCTGATCCCCCAGAGCTCTGGGTGGCCATTCAGAGGGACCCCAACAGGTTGGAGAGGTGGACAGAGAGGAACTGTTTAAAGTCCAACAGGCAAGTGCAGGATCCTGCACCTGGGGAGGAATAACCCCAGGCACCAGTACAGGCTGGGGTCTGACCTGCTGGAAAGCAGTGCTGCAGAGAATGACCTGGGGGTCCTGGTGGACAGCAGGTTGTCCATGAACCAGCAGGGTGCCCTGGGGGCCGAGAAGGCCAACAGAATCCTGGGTTGCAATAGAAAGCACATTTCCAGCATGGATGGAGGTGATCCTGCCCCTCTACTCAGCCCTAGTGAGGCACATCTGGAGTGCCATGTCCAGTCCTGGGCTCCTCAGGACAGGGGAGACATGGAGCTACTGGATTGGGTCCAGTGGAGGGCAACAAGGGATGATTACTGGACTGGAGCATCTCTCTAATAAGGAAAGGCTGAGGGAGCTGGGCCTGTTCAGCCTTGAGAAGAGATGCTGAGAGGGGACCTCATCCATGTCTGTCAGCGTCTTCAGGGAGGGGTCAGAAAGTGGACCAGGCTCTGCTTGCTGGGGGCCCAAAATAGGACAAGAGACAGTGGGCAGACACTGATGCCAGGAAGTTCTACCTGAAGATGAGAAAGAACCTCTTTATGTGCAATGACCACAGACTGGAACAGATTACCCAGAGAGGGTGTGGAGTCTTCCTCACTGGAGGTATTCCAGAACCATCTGAATGCAACCCTTTGCCATGTGCTCTAGGATGACCTTGCTTGAGCAGGGAGGTTGGATCAGATGACCCAGTGTGGTCCCTTCGAACCTGTCTGACTGTGTGATTACCACACTGGAGGCTCCCTAGTGGATGTAAACATTGATTCAGTAAGACCAGACTGACTTGCCTATATTTTAGGCTTTTGTGGTCATTAAAGCCTGGTTTCTGATAAAATTGTGATGATGGAAAGATTCTATATATTTCACCTTCTTTAAAATGTTTAATCTGTGAAGCAAATTGAAGCCATATGCTTTTTTTTTTCCCTTCCCTTCCCCTTCTCCCCCTTTTAATAGGAATGCTCATGGTCATTATGGTATTCATTTCCAAAGGCAAATTCAGACAATCATCTATTAGGAATTGCAGCCCAGTGTAGTGGAGCACTGAAGGGTTCTGAGTACTGCAAATCTTAAGGCAGTAATAAAGTCATCGGTATGTACAACCCTGCAATTTTATGTGTTACTGGGAACTTGAGCTTCTTACCTTCCCTGAGTACAGAGCATGGTATTGAATACTATATTAGAAAATGGCTTGTTTACAGAATTGATTCTTGCTGCACTGGAGATATCCTTCCTCAAGTAGTTATGTCAGCTCTTGCAGTTGATTCTGAAAATGTGGGACAGTTAGACTTGAGGTGGAAAAAATATCTCAGTGTCCCCACCCCATTTCTTCAAATTTCTCAATTGTGACTTAGGGATTGACATTGTTACTGATGTGGTAAAGGAGCTGATTAGAAGAAGCTTTTAGGAGCTAGGGCAAGTCCTACTGCCATCAGTACGTCCATTTTCTCCCCCATGCTGTGAAAAAGATGCTGTGCCTATTTTCTTGGATTTTAATTAGTACAGGTAAGGTACAAACAAATATCCATTTGTTTCCATTATCAAGAGTATATCTTTCTGGTCTAGCTTATTCCTTTTACGCGTTCGTCCTGGTTCTGTATAGCTGTTAGTGGCAGGTGTTAAGGAAACTTCCCTGTCTAATCATCCAGGAGCCATTCTGGTGGTCACTCTTGCACCACCGGAGCTGGGACCAAAGCTTCTTTGCAGTTACACACCCCACAGCAGAGTTTAAAACGTTTCAAGCCTTAGAATAATTTAATCTTGATGCAATAACTAACAAAACACCTAGAGCTAGGTGCCTCCGAGGAGGGATCCTGAGCAAAGGAAACGCTGGGTTTTTATGCCTGCGCAGTCTAAACATGGGAAAGTCTGGGGGGCTCCTGTTGTGTCTCTGAGTGTCTGGTCCCCTGGCTGGGCTGCAGGTCCCCGGGCCCTTTGTTGTGCAAAGAGTCAGCAGTTCACAGCTTCTTGTCTCGGGGCTTAGACTCCTCCAGAGCTCAACCTGCTGCTTGCACTGCAGCTGCACCCCAAGCTACCTGCACTGGGTGGATTCCTCTACAGCAGGTGCCACTGAATCACAGTCTTCCCTGATCTCTCTGTGCCTTCTGCCTCCTCACTGATACCTGTGTGCAAAACCAATCTATTCTGGCAGCTCATAGTGCAGTCCGCCAAAAAAAAGAGAAGCAACATTATGAAGAGTTAAGACTTCCTTGAATAAATTCACTGTCTATTTTGCTTGCACACTTGGGCTAAAATCACTCTATTTGAATTGCTTCATTTTGTTAGTTTCTAAGCATATTTTTGTCCTCAATGGTAATCCCGAGCTGTGGCGCTTTTGTTGTTGGTTTTTTTCCCTTTGGTCAGTTGCAGAACTAGAGATACATTTTATTACAATTCAGTTCAGAGAAGAGTAGTTAAAGAGGAATTGTCAATAAAGCAGATTAAAGCTTTTGGTAAAATTGGATAATAACCATGAAGGGATTACTGTTCATGACTTATAACAAAAGAAAGTAGTATCTGAAGCAGGCCACGGAATGGACAGACTAAAGGGCACTTGATATAAAGGGAATAAATTAAATGTAGAGCAAAAGACAAATTTTTTGAAAGTGTACACGGGTCGTTTTCAGAAATTGTTGCATTTGAGATTTGAGTTCATCCCTGGTGCACTTAAACTGTTGAGGAAAAGAATATCCATATGTATGCACACATAATGTGGGGTTTGACTTTTCGTATGTTTTGCTGCAAGTGCTGGCTGGTGCAAAACTTTGAGGGGTTGGGTTGTTGAGCGTGTTGCTGTATTTCCATGAAAAATGTAAGCTTAAAGGCAAACCCAGAACGTAGATGAATTAATCATACTTTGCATCGGAACAGAAATCATATAAATCAAAACCTGTAAAATGTGCATGGCTTGGACACAAGTCTTAAGCTTTCTGCAGTCATGCAGTATTAATGAAGCTGTCTTTTGGCCCCAGTCTTTTTTACCCTTAAGACTGTAGTTGTGACTTAGAGTTTTGGAGTAGAAGTGCTTTGTCCTCTTCAGTAAATACTAATGCTGTCCTGTTTCCAAGTTTATTGGAGTGAATTGTAGTTGCTTGGTGGACTTGGATTGATGGCAAATAGATGCAGTGTTCGGTCAACTCGAGGAACAACTGAATCTGTAGTTAGAAGTGGAGAGGAACAGTGTTACACCAAGTGCTAAAACATCTGCTTTTGGATGTAACAGGGAGTGGGAAAGCAATAATTATTAAAATGTGGTTTGAGGGACAAGAAATTCGACAGACAATTTGTATCCTTTCAGTCATCTCACTAAAGCAATTCCTGTAGTTGAAAAAGGGCTGAATTGTAGTCAGCGGTCAGAAAGGAGTAGTGTTGCAGCTGACTCTGATACCTCGCACGTTGCATTCCCATCCCTGGAAATTAATAGTTGTACTTTGAAGAATAGTTGATCTAGCCTAGCATGAAGATTACTGGTCAGAATGTGATACAAGTTTACATATTGGTAAACTATTAAAAATGCAATTTTGTGTGAATTTAATTGCTAATCATTACTTTTGCTTAGCTGTAGCTGTTGAAGTGCAGTTGTGTGGGGGTGTTGTATCAAGATATTTTTAACTTTTTGAGCTTACTGCCAAATCTGTAGATTTCTGCCTGTTGCTCCTTACTTGTTTCATAAATTGTTTAGGTAATTTTGGCAAGATTAAAGTGTTGCTCTGCACTATATCCTTAAGATTCAGCCTCATCCAGTTCTAGACTCCAAGCTGGTAGTGCTTCTTCATTATGTTGGTCTTAGTTCTTACACAAGATCATCAGCAGCACCAGCTTTTCATAGAATTATACAATATCCCAAGTTGGATGGACTTACTAGGATCATCAAAGTCCAACTCCTGGTCCTGCACAGGACACACCAACAATCTCAGCATGGGCTTGAGAATGTGGTCCTGAACTCTGTTGGGCTTGGTGCTGTGACCACTTCCCTGGGGAGCCTGTTCCAGTGCCCAACCGCCCTCTGGATGAAAAACATTTTCCTGACATCCAGCCTAAGCCTCCCATGACGCAGGTTCAGCCATTCCCTTGGGTCCTGTCACTGGTCACCAGAGAGCAGGGATCGGTGCCTGCCCCTCCCAAGGAAGTTGTAGACAACTGTGAGATCTCTTCTCCAGGCTGAGCAGACCGAGTGACCTCAGCTGCTCCTCTGAAGGGTAAATTATGGTGCATATATATTATGCTTATAAAATGAATTACCCATCATTGTGCTGAGTAGCCCAAAATTACTAAAACCACAAAGATACCATGTGTAGCTTTTTCTGCTCCTTCAGTGCCAGGCACTTTTTTTTTTTTATTAACAAGCTGTAACTTGGTGGGTTTCTTTTTTTTTTTTCCCTTTAAAAGTCTAAAAGTAAGGATATGTAAGAAGTGCAGTAAAAGAGTAACTGCTAGAACTGCCTTCTTGCAATCTATTCAAACAGGCTTAGTGCCTGATCTCCTTCTATGTTCCTCAATTTCTACAAGCATATTTCTCCCACTGGTTCAGAGCAGTAAGAAGTTTTCCCCAGCTGGACATGTTCTGTTTTGCTGTGCTTAAGTTTAGTGTTTCCAACTCTTTATTTTCTCTGTGCTTTTTGTTCTGCAATTTTTAACAGATACGCTGTCTGTAGTGAGTGCAAACACAGAAGCAGATATTACATCAGATTAAGTCATATTTGAAGTTGTCATTTTCAATTCCTATATGAAAAACTGGGAAGCACATTATAGCAGAATAAGAGGGTCTGCTAGCTTTCTAATACAACACAGTTGTATTCTAGAGGGATCTTTCATACCTAACAGTGATTCTTTAAAGTACTGCACTGTAAATTCACGATGTATTTAGATATAGAAAAGATGTTTATTTGTTTTTGAGATGTCTGTTCATTTTTACCATGTTCTTATGCTTGCTTTAGATGTATTATCATATAATTTATACATAGGTAGTGTTTTGTTTAATGTGACAGCTCGTTTTGCAAGTTAAATGCAAAGAAAATTATTGTTTTGTTAAAGTAGTTTTTCTGTAAAACCATTCAAATTATTTCTTGTTCAGGAAAAGCTTTGAACTCGACAGATTTTTTTGTTTGCTTGGTTTCTCCCTGCTTAATACCTTTAATGTTTCGTTCTCCTGAATTGTGCCTTGCAACGTGGGGTTTGGCTGTTTTTTCTTGAACCAGAGGTAAGCCCTAAGTAAAATGTCTGGTTTTGAAAACAAGGTAACTGAATTGACCTAGGTGGGCTTCTTTGGTATCAACACATTATTTCCTCCTGTTGTCTTGTCACTAACACACCTTTTTCACTCTTTGGAGGGTTTCTGAGTGGAATAAGGACATGTGAGTCCTACTTGCACTGCCTTGGTCCCCTTGGGCTGGTGAGTGTAAGATCCTCCATTCGATGCTTCACAAAACCTGTGCCAGATGATGACTTCTGGTGTGTGAGATACGAGGGAAGAAAAAGACAGGTATTCTTCAGAGAGCACTTGAAGGATGTTTATTAGTGCAGGAAAAGGTAGCCAGCCATTAAGTGTAAGGAGAGGAGCTGTCGGGTCCTTCTGTGTCACTGACTCAGTTCTCCACCTTCTGAACTGATGCAGGAGAGAGGTGGAAAAGCGGCAGCCTCAAGGTGTAGGACCTCTGACAAAAGCAACTGCTAACAGATGGATCAATTTTATAGGTAAAGTATTTACTGGGCAGGAAAGAAACATTATTTAAATAAGCAAAATATTGCTGAAATCTTATTTTCTGTTTCTGTCAACATCAAAGTTGCACACTAAGAGCACTTGGGTTTTTTGCTGACTTTGAAAATCTCTGATTTTAAATAAGATGTGCAGTTTTTAGAGGCTGCTTATGTATGTAGTAGTTCCCTACACTGTTGTTAAATACATGTAGACTTCCCTTTCCCAAAATGTTTCAGTATATCATTGTATCATTTCTGTTGTACAGGTTCCCTACTTGCCCTCCCAGGCAGCAGCTGAGTTTCAAAAGGTGGAGTTTTATCTAGTTAAACTGTACAAAATGTGATCTTTTTCTTTTCCTCCAGATGCTGTAGAGAAAACAAGGAAAAGCACTTCTTGTTTGTAAACAGCCTGTAATTTGTAAAAACTTTAAAATGGCATTTAGTGTAATTATTTTAAGTTCTGTGAGCTGATGGCAACTGATCAGCACTTTTCTTCTGCTGAGCAATTCAAGCTTGAGATGAAAGTTTTAAACTTGAGTGATTGGAAGCATACTTGGGGTTTCTACCTGTGGTGTAATGTTTGGTGAGCATTTTCTTTGTGCCTTGCTAGAAAACATCTTGTGAGTGAGGCCTGTGCTTGGGCGAGGATTTGGATTTTTTTTTCACTCTTTTGATGTGCCTCTGTGCTGGAAGTGATTTGTATGCAATGTGTATGGTTAGTGGTGGCTCTCACTGGAAGAGCAGGTGAACGATCTGCAAAAGAAGCTTGTAGGAAGAAATGCTAATGCCTAGGGTTTAATGCGGTTTTAATTGATTTTTAACTTCAGAATTTCAGATGCAAAAATACTAGAAATGTGTTTGCTGTAGAATACGTAGCCACTTCTTCCTTAAAAATTGAATCCGAATAATTAATATTCAACAGAAAAGTAAAAGCACTCTTACTTCCTTTATAGCAAAATCTAACCCAGAAAAAGCTTGAGTGAAGTCTCAGACGTCTCGGTTATTTGACAATAATGTTTTCAGTATAAAAACGAAGGGCTGTTTGTTTCATCTGAGCATGAAGCCTTTGGCCAGCATTCATACTGCATTTAATGGGCCTTTCTAACTGCTCTGTGAAAACATCCTTCTCAGTAAAAGCCAAGTCTACCTGGGTTTGTATTTCCAGAATTAGGTTTCTAACCAAATCTCCAGTGTAATGTAACCCATCGTGTTATGCATTAATTACACTGTGTCCCTTTATTTCTACTCTTTTTATCCTCTATAGAGAAATCTCCTTCTTCCCTGCCCCTTCCCCCCCCCCGCTTTTTTTGTTGTTTGTTTTGCAGTGAACATCATGTAGCTTTTGGGTTAAAATAAAGGCCTTATTTTCTGTAATTTTGTAGCGTGAAAAGACTAATTGGTGTGTACTGCTTTCTTACAGGAGAATAAGTGATTTACTGAGTCTAGTGGATGATCAAAGTATAAAAGAATAAAAACCAGCCGAGGTTTTTGGTTCCTGAAACCAAACTGTTTCAGGAAAGCTGAAATGAATTAATTGCTTGCCTGCATGTTCATTACTGAGGGTGCCAAGTTTGGTTTCTGTATCAATAAACTGATAAATCATAAGAACAGGAACTGCGTGAAAATATACTGAACTCCTAGATGACATGAATTAATTTAATTTAAAAAAAAGGCCTAAGGAATTGATGGTTACATGTAAGTAAGCAGGATTTACATACCAAACAATAGGATGAAAACTATGAAAAAAGAATTAGCAGAGTGTTGAAATGTGATATGAAGGGTAAGAGTTAGTTTGGTTCAGCAGAACGTTAAAGTTCCTTAGGGTTTCTTGGAGGAGTCAGGAATTAAGAACGTAAAAATGATCCAGTTGGTAGTAGTTTACAGAGCGAGGGGCTGAATAACAAGGGAATATTTTACTGATGAAAGACTTGGGGTGATAAAAAAAAAAATCTCACAGAGGAAAAATTGCAGACAGATCTCATGATACTGAACGTTGTTGTTCCCCAATTTCATTTGATGGCAGACAGGTTGTCTCTCTGAGAGTTTTTTCAGCTGATCTTCTCTCCTCTTGTTTTTGGCTCAGCCATTCTGCCTTCCCATATTTTAGCACAAGTACCCACCTGATGGTATGGTGAACTGTGTCAGGGGATTGATAGACCCCAACCTGGAGTAAACTTTCATTAAAACAGAGAATAAGGTTCAGTGAGTTGGTCTTGGTTAAAAACTGTTACTGTTGTTAGCTGAGTCTGCATTAAGGATTCCTTAGGATGGTTATGCCAGTGCATTCCATCTGCTGTGAGTGTAGTTGACCCGCACAGTACCCTGGATAGAGTTCACAGCTCCAAACCTTGCACAGTGATGCGCAGTGGGATGCCTAGATTTTTGTCTGTGAGGAACAGCCCAGAATGACAAATGACAGATTTGTCTCTCTCACCCTCATTCGCTGGGCAAAATCACTGGCGTGTATGACTGTGCTCTCTTGCCGTGGAGAAGAATGTGTGTTTCCAGGGCTTCAGTTTAAGATAGAAGTATGGGGGAAAATCTTGCTCTGCTTCCTGTATTCGGGATGTGTAGGGGGAAATGCAGAATAATTCTCCCAGTTTTTTATTGAAATATAAAAAAGAAGTTTGATTATGACTGAGCTGAAAAAATCCTTCTGTGTCAAGGCAGGGAGTGAAAAATTATGGAGCTGATTTGTCTAGTTTCATCCCAAGGCTCTTTGAAATGACAGAATTTTAAATTCTCATTTATAAACTAAATATTTATAGTGCAAATATTTGTATTTTTAGTGCAAGTCCCTGTAAAGAAACATTTTTTTCATTGTGCAAAGAAGGTAAATTTTATCTGAGAAAGATGATGCTTTCCCCCACTTGTTTTAATGCAGCTACACATTGTTTTGTATTAGCTTCCATAGTTTTGTTCAGTTCACAGGTGTGTAGATCTGCACCTTTTAACAGGATTTTAAAGAACTATTTGAAAACTCTGTTTCTGTGTGCATGGACTCCTCCAGGGCAATGCTGAGCAGCTACAGCTTGAGGCACTGCCAGAGCCGACCTCTGTGAGGCTCCTTAGCCCTGCAAAGTTGCCCATCCTGCAGTCCTGGCTTCTTGAGAGACTGTGCCACAGTTACTGGTTTGTGGTACTTCTGTTTGTTTGTTTGTTCATGTTTTGAAAGTCTGTCAGAACTGCCAGCTGGTTTGCTTTCCTCTGTTTTCTTGATATATCTGAAGAACCAAGGCAGGTTGGAAGGCAAGAATTTTTCTTTTCATATTTTGTCCATCTCCTGTTACATTAACTTCAATTTTAGTTTTCTTTTGGCTTACCTGCTACTAAAAGGCTGTCTGAACTTGGCTGGGTCTGGTGTGTTATATCTGGAGTGATTTCTGTGCAAAGGGCTGGCAGAGTTCTTCCAAAGCACACGACCATCTTGCTTCTGTCTTGCAGTCAGTAAGGGCCTAGCGATGGTGTTAATTGGTAACAGAGAGAGGAAATTCTCTCTCCTTCTCTATTATTTTGGCTTAAACTGGGAAAATTGTTTCAAATATTGTTTTTTTGAATGCTACCAAGCTTTGTCAAGCCTTATTTCCTGCTTGCTCTAGGAGTAAGGAGAAAATGGCTTTTGTTTCCTGACTGTGGAAGGTATGTTGTTAGACCTTTTGTGTCTGAAGACGCAAAACGTGTTCTAACGAACCGCTTTCTCTTTTTGCTTGAGATCTGTGGCCAAAAGCACAACCATATGCATGTGACTCTGCAGTGCATCAGTGTGTACTTGACAGCTAAGTCAAACCGTATTTCCTATAGGCTTTTAGAAATATCTGGATGAAAATGAAAAACAACCTCTCATCTGTGTTCTGCGCAATTGCCAAGCATATTCTTTAAACTAGAATGCCTGAACACAGAGGGCATCATAGATAGTTTGAATACTGGGTTGTTTCTTGCTGGTTATGAAATGAGAATGTAGGTTTGTTCTTCCGTTTTGATTTCTTACAAATGACTTGCAGTGGTTTTGCTAAGGTATTCTTTTCAGGGCTTCTGAAAGCCCTCTCCAAAATATTATTCTGGTTTGGTACTTCATTATTAATTCTATGAGGTAGAAACAAAGGATCATCTTCTGATCACTTCATCACAGGCTTTCTTCTTTCCAAAAGCGGAATGTTTGTATTTATCCCTTATTGTAGAAATTGATTCCCAGAAGAGGAAATGTCTGGTGATAATTTTATTTCTCCTGATAGATAAGGTCTGAATAGGAGACTAAAGCCAACTCTAAAGTCAAAATCCTCATATTGCCGTACTGGTTACAGATGGATTTTGCCTCATTAGTATATTGCTTGATGTCCTAGGATAAATGCAGTCATTTGCATGAAAGTAGGATCACCAGGATAGCATCTTCATCTTGAGGGAACCAGTATACTGGGGAAAATATTTGTATGTCTTAGAAAATATGTGTTCCAGTAAACCTTTTTCTGGTGTGTATAGTAGACTTACATAGACTGGCATGTGGAATTTTATACATTGCTTTCTCCTACTTGTCAGTCGAGTCTTTTAGCACCCCTGACAAATCAGTTATGGAGGGTGGAGTAATTTATCAGTAATGACCTCTGTTTCTGCACAAGGTTACTGCTTTGCTAGCAGTAATAACATATTGAGTTCTCCCTGTTACGGGTCATTGTGTTAAAGTTGATGGACAGACTCCTACCTAGTTTTGGTGCTCTAAGCATAATGGTTTGGGCTGTGAAATTGAACAGCTGAGATGCAAGCACCCCGGGAGTTCTGCTAGTCCACCAGCGCTCCCTGAGGTGCAAGGGATGAGGATGGGGGGTCAAGGGAGGGAGTTAAAGGGCTCAGCTTGGTCCATGGGTGCTTGCTTGTCAAGCATTTTCAGCACATCCGAGTTGTTCTGTGCCAGACACACTGATGCTTTTGAGAAGAGTGAAATAAAAAAGGCTTGGGTTTCAGTGTAGGAAATCGTGGTTGGTTTTGTCCGGTGTTTATAGCAATATTTAAGATAGGTGGTTCAGATCCAACTGCGCTTAGCTGAAATGAAAAACTGCAGCTTTATTGGGAATTTGTGGGCTTCAAAACCCAAAATTAGCTTAAAAAGTAAAAGATTCAATGTGTTAGTATGTTAACAGGTAGCTACTTAATTCACACTCATTCCTCACATAGCTGCTCTTAGTATGTTCAAGAGTGATGGAGACAGCTAAAAAGCTGCATATAGGGTAAGGTAATTTGCACAGAAAATGGTGTTGAGTGCATTGAATGTTAACATAAGAAATTATCGTAAAGCAGCTCTGAAAATGACATTCAGCTAATGTCCGTGGTTATTTACAGAGACAAGCTATTGTAAAAGAGCAGAGCTCTCAGCTGGCTAAGAACATCTTTTCTCTCATGTTTATCTTGATTGTATCCCCAAAAGATATTTCTTCCTCTTTTTTATGAACAATTATTTCCATACTTAATTTGCTATTTACATTTTTTACTTGGAGGACTGAAAATACTTTGTCTTTTGCAATCACTTGAGAAATTTTGTACTGAAACCTTCCTGTGGTACTTTTAGTCTCCTTATTTAAGAGCCATTTTCTGTGTCATTCAATACTTCTATGTGCTTCTGGATTGCAGTTTTTATCCCTCTGTGAACTTTCCTCAAAAAGTCTCTGTTCAGAATACCTGAAGGGTCATGTGATTCAAATGTCTCTTTGTAAACTCCCGAAGAGTCATGAATATTTCTTCTCAAGTCAAGAGCTATTTCTGATAGCCAAAGATGCGTTTATTGTGCATAATTTTCCTGAACTACTCCAATGCCTATCATTTAACTGTGTATGTTTTGGTTAGATGAGTACCAGTCCTGTTAGTGCTAGAGCTGGAGCAGGCTGTGTTTCAGGAGCACCACTGCAGAGCTGATCAGCTCCACAGGGAGCTGCACTTCTAAAATCTTTGCAGGCTCTGAAGTTTGGCAGCTGTTTGTGTCCCTAAAGAGCTCAGAGGTTCTTAGGGGCTGAAACCAGCATAATTGCAAATTTGGGGCATTCAGTGTGAAGAACCTCAGCAAATAATTAGCCGTCCCAATTAAGCAGCCGCCCTTCCCACTGAATAAAGTTCAGGAAGGTAAACGTTTGCCCAGCCTGTACAGTGGTGCAATTAACTGCCTTAAACTCGGCTCAGTGTTGTGTGGGGTATCTCTGCTGAATGAGTGAGCCAGTTGTATGCACGGGGGCTGGTATTTCAGTGGCACTCCCTGCAGGAACCTAGTTCCATGCAGAACAGCAGGGCTGAAAGCGTCTGCAGTAGCATTGGGGAGCAACGCACATCAGAAAGTTGCAAAGCTGATGGGTGCTGGGCATAAATTTATCTCCTTATGTGCAGAAATCACTGCTAAGTTATAGCATTTAATCTTGGCATTTGTACTCTGCAAGCCTTTTTCTGTGGGTGTGGATATTCTGCCATCAGTGTGCCTAGACTTTATGGCTTTGTGGAAAAGAACAGCATTCTGGAAAAGACGCTCTGTTATTTATTATAGTTGTTCATCGTGCAGAAGGGAACCATAAAGTGCTGGTTTGTCCTTTTTGTTTGTGTGTTTGTTTTGCTATGGCAAAACCTTCTATTTGAAGCAGACTGAAACTGTGAAGTTACAACTGTACAGTGCAAACGATTTCTGATGCCTTTTTAGGGCAAGTTTTATTGCCTGGATTCACCTTGTGCACTGAGATGCAAAAATGGAAAAATGCTAGATTTAAAGATGCATAGAAACAAGTTTATAGGAAAAAACCATCAAAACTCTTCCTCTATTTGTTCATAATTTCTAATGATGGTATAATCTTTTAAGATAAACCAACATCCTGGGCCACAGTCAAGCAAAGTACCAACTAATTTTATTCTTTTTTACTACAGTCTAAGAGCCTTCTTCTCTTCTATAAGTGTACATCAAATACTTGATGTGGCTTAACTCCTTGGAGGGGGGCATGACTGTCTAAAAATTACAAGCAGAGATAAATAGAAATACACTTTGTTGTTGTTGGTTTTCTTTGAGATTTTTGTAAGGGCTCACAACCATTTCCAGAGTCTGCCGGTAAAATCTGACCTCTGGTGGTATTTCTTGTTAGATTGAAGAGAGATTTGCCTCTCTATGGGTTGCTTTGTTCTTAAATTAAAGGCCTTCCTGCTAAGTCCGGTACCATTGTTGGATGTGAAAGTGTGCTTGCAGAAGTCAGTTGCGGCGCAGCATGTCTGTGTCTCGCCCTCTGGATCCTGACAGGCTTGGGGTTGTCCAGCGTGGAGCCCAGTTTGGTGCCTGTGCCACTGTACAGTAAACATGCTCCACAGATACAGGGTTTTCCCTCACAGTTAAAAGGGAGGTACAGATTCTAATTTTAAATGTTATTTTTCTCCTCTTCTGCACTAGAATTAAAGTCTTGGTTCCTGGATTTAAATTGTGCAGCAAGGTGTAACTGGATGAGAAGAGAGACAAATGGAACAGTCATCTGCTGGTATTTCAATGCCATAATTTAGCACAAGACATTACTTTTCTCCTAATATTTTCTCTTAATTTTTTTTTTTTTTTTTAATTGAAATAAGTGTGTTTGAAAGGGATGGGGAGGAGAGAGAATGGCCCTTACCTTGTCTGTATGGCTGTCATCATCAGCTGGAGTATGGCTGCCTCAAAACATTTTTAATGGAGACATTAAAACCCCCAGGCTTTCAAGCCAGGTGGAGGAAAACAAACATGATAATGGAAAAAACCCAAGTTGTTGGAGAAACTGCACAAAGGTCACCAGAGCCGATTGGAAATGTTACTGAATCTTAAAGCCAGTTCTGTGTGTATGTGTGCTTCTCTGACAAATGAAATAGGGTTGGTTTTGTGAAGTCTGGGAAGCCTTTTTTTTTTGTTACCAAACCACCCTTACCTGTTTTTGAGTAATTGCAGCCTGCATTATAGGTGAGAGTGAGACGGGGAAGAAGATGAAGCTGTGCAGCAATTAATGAGCTGATTCACTCTGAAAAAAAAATCGGTCTAGGAGGGTGGACAGAGCCTTGGAACCTATTAACCTTGATTTGGAAGTCTGGGACTTGACAGCTGGGGCCAAGAAGGGCTGTTTTAAATAAGTTAACAGTAAATCTCTCTTTTTCTCTCTTCTTTCTCACATACTCACTGGTGAAATACTGCCTGACTTGTTCTAACATTTTTTTTTCCAAGTATGCAGCTTTCTTATTGTACAGTTTGACCAGGTGGCTTGCTACTGTGCTACCTTATCTGGAAATTATTTGGGTTTAGTCCTTCTTCCTGATGAAAAAACAGTTTATCTGAGGCACTTGTTTCTGTCCAGAGAAATCTCACATATTCTTTTCAGATATTTTTGCACTCTGTGTTTAAGGTAAGCATATTGCTCAATGAAGAGTGACTCACTTGGGATCGAATAGGACGATATTTGTGTTAATCAGCTGCATTTCTGTCTGCAGATATTGCTGCACATTAAAACAAAAATGCTGTAGGCATGAATTAAGGGGGAAGATATGACGTGGAATTTCTTGACTCTTAAAAATAAATTTAGAAAAGAATAAATATTTGACAAGAATAACTTCATATGCAAATGTTTCTTAAATATGTTGCACGTTCGTTTTTGTTTAGAGGATGGGTGGCCAGGCCTCTTCACATGTGGGCACCATGTACCAATGTGTTGTGGTTGTGTGATGATCTGGATTAGTTTAAAGGTTTCGGGTCTTTCCTAATCTGGATTGTTTTGACTGAGCCAGGTTAGGGAGCACAGATACAAACAGGTATGCAGGTATGCTGGCAGATGTAGTGAGGTGATGAGAGCAATTTAGCATGGTAGTCTGTTCCAGCTGCGACAACAAAAACACCATGGACATGCTTTGTCTGATCTGTTGATAATTTGTGTTACTTCTGTTTAGTTATGCATTCTGTTAACAGCCCACAAAAGTATATCCATTTTCTACCACCTGCGGAAAAAGGACAAATATTCTTACCTGCTACTAATCTCCAGCCATAATAAAGTGGTTTCCCTTGCTTCACCTCAGCCTTAGATGCAGCTGAGTAGCTTCCCTCTCCCCACTACTTGTTAAATAATGTTTAAATGTTTGTATATGTTACATGTTTTACAACTTGCTTGTCCAGTCTTAAAAGATTTTACAGAGTGTTTTGCCCAGTTACCGAGTGCAAGCTGTGTTTCTAAACATGTTGATTTAGCTGCCTCTCAGAATTTCTGTGGAAAGAAAGGACACGAATTCATCTTCCAGCAAATCCACTTAACTGCATCACATGCAGCCATGCCTGCTATAAGTCCACACACCTTTTTTTCTGTTCCCTCGCCAAAACTCTGATCGGTGTTAAAGAAGCTGTTGTACTTTCATGATAATCTGTAATATCTATCTTTGCTGTTTAGTGTTGGATTCTGAGATGGTTGTCAAGATCTGTTTGGTATTTCCCAACTTTCTCGCTTTACCCAAGGAAAGAAAGAAACAGACGGAAGTATAACCTGACATAGCACTGTGCGTTTGTCTTAGGTTGTTTAACTTTTTGTAAAGTAGCTTTCTTGTGTTTCACAGGATATGTGTACTTTATGCAGTAGAGGAGAGTTCTACAGTTCTCTTGCAGAATAGAGAGTGCCTTTGTCTCTACTGAAAGTTGTCATCAATGCTCCAGTTGAAGATTTATACATGATTGCTTTCTTTTTTTTGTCTTTCTTATTTTCATGTAATTACAGGTTTATGTATTGGACAGACTGGGGAGAAGTGCCAAAGATAGAACGTGCTGGGATGGATGGTTCAAGCCGCTCCATTATAGTTAACACAGACATATATTGGCCAAATGGACTGACGTTGGATTATGAGGAACAGAAACTTTACTGGGCAGATGCTAAACTGAATTTCATCCACAAATCAAATCTGGATGGCAGTCATAGGTAAGAAGTTTTTGGTTTATGTATGTAATGTGGTGCTTTTCTTAAAAAATGTTGCTTAAGTGATACTGTATGCTGCGTTGCAGTAAATTGTGGTGTTAGCACTCACAACATTTTAAGCAAAATAGTGCTGTCAGAAACTTTTATCCTTCCCCATCCTCTGCCTTCCAGCATTGTGAAGTGGAATGTGTGCTCCTCTTCAGGGTATCCTGTAACTCTGCTGAAGATGTTTTCGTAGAACTGGTTCCATAAGAAATCCTACAATCCTGTTCTTAATTGTATAAGACTATATAGCAAAATTGTCCCTTTTCAGTAGGTCTTCTGTACAGTGTTGCTGTGGCATTCAGAAATGCAGAAAATAATCTGAATAAATAGATCGTCATGTACTAGTATTTCAGTTTCATTAATCCTAGGGGCTGGGAAATTAGTGGAAAACAGTCCTTAAAAGAGAACTATGGTAAACTTACTGTTTTTCTCTAACGGTTTTGTGGTGACAATGCAATTCTTTTTTATCCAGTCATGGCTATGTCTTAATTAAGGATATAACTGTTACTTTGCATTTATGCCTAATTTGGGCAATGACCCTTTTCATTAGATGAGAGAGCTTTGACAAGTACTGTTTGCAGACACAAATGGATCAGAGTTAGCTTGTGCCCAAGGTATCACAGAGAGATGATGTTTTGGAGGTTGTTCTTTGCAAATTTTTTGGATGCTTCAGCTAATTTATCTGTGCATGAAATAGCCTTTCTTATGCTCTTTGTTCTGGCCTCTTAGGGGCTTGTCCCATCTTTCACCACAAATATCAATTTGACATAAATCAATTATATTGATAGCTGTTTTGTGTGGGCTGGTGAGTAGCAACATAGTCAGCATGCCTGAAACAGGTCCTCCGTCTTCCTATCGTATTTGTTTCGAACTCCACAATATCATTTTAACGCTGGTTTGAAAGCTTATATCACTTTCTTCTTGATTTCTGCCTTTTAAGAGATCAAAAGTTCCTGCAGTATTTTTATAGTGGTTTTTTTTCATAGGAACTAACAGGAGTTGGATGCAGTTTTAAATTTGTGTCTTTGGGTATAAATATTGTGGCCAACTTTGTTAATTCAAAACATGGAGATATGGATATCTGTTTTGAAGGAGCCCTTCATTTGCTGTTTGTTTCACAAGAAAGAAAACTTAATACCAAGACAGAGAGAACTATTTCATAGTATACTTTCTTTAAAAAAAGATGGATGTCACATAAGTTTTCAAATAATGGAGAGAAAAGGATAAAAATTGTCATATACAGTAGTAACTTGAATATTTTTTAAATTTTTAAATTATTTTTTAATTTTGTCTAGTGTCTCCAGTCTTCCTTGCTCCATAGCTACCTTAGTGTTTCCTACTGACACTTCTTCTTTTTGAATCTTCTTTTGCAGCTGATTTATTTGCTGTTTTTCTTACTGTTGATCTGTTGCACAGTGGTGTAAATATACTTGGATTTGGTATTCTATTTTCATTTTAATGGTGTTTATTCCCTAGTCTGCCATTGATTAACCTGAGGGATGAGGCTGTAAAGGTGGTGGTCTTTCATTGTGCAGGGGGCTGACCAGCTTTGTCTGTCTGCAGAGAGCGGTGTCAAACAGACGTCTCATGACATAGAATTGAAATCACCTGGCTCCCAGTATTTACCTCATTCCAGAGTAAATTCTCTGGGATTAGTTAAGCCTGTATTAGAAACCTGTATAGACAAGTAGTTTAGATTTTTAGATCTACTAATTCTTTCCTATGTAGCCTTAAAAAGCAAAGCAGTCTAATGCTTTAGTTGTTGCTTTTATTTTTTAAATTGGTACAGTTCAGTATCAGAAATATTTTGTGGCAGTATGCTAATACATTACCATTTGGGGGGGAGAAGGGAAGTCATCTCTAGAAAGGAAAGCACATATGATTTCCCTCAAGCACTGGAAGCACAGACTAATTCTAACAGCACCTGTTTTTCCCTAGGCATGTGAGAAAGTTCTGAAGGTTGAGAATATAGTCAACATCTGTATCCAGCCATTTCAGTTTCATTTTTTTATTCTTTGCAATTATATGATCAGGAGGGGAAAAAAGGAAAGAACTGCAGAAGTTAGGCTGTACTGCAGTGGGGTTTTATGTGGTTTTTTTTCTGATGTGACATCTTACCCTCTTGCCTGTCCTGAGAAAAAAAGATCTTTGGGGTTATCTAAAGTTCTGAAGCGTGGTTTTTTTTTTTTTTGTTAGATACTGTCTTTCAAAATTCAGCTTTCTCAAATGATATTTTACAGCTGTAATTCTGTATTTTGTGTCTTAATTTTTTTGTTCATTTTTTTCAAGAACTGATTTTCTAATACGAGAAAAGAAAAAACATTTTCTAATTCTGCAGACAAAACAAAAGCCTTTTAGATCTTCTTTTAAAGTGGAAAAAATCACCCCACCAAACTACCCAAAACTCACAAAGCCTTCAGGTTTTTTCTCTTAGTCATCTCCAACCTCTTGATAAGAAAACTCCAACCAACAAAAAACCCACCACCACCAAAAAGACCTCAACAACCAACTCCCCCTCCCCAAAATATGCCCAAACCCCCCAAAACAAAACCAAAAAACAACCAGATTTTTCTGTGAGGCAGCTTGACGAAGTGTTCCTTATTGCAGCTGTTGTCCTGTGTCTTCACAGCTATACATTTGTTAAGGAAAACTTATAACTAGTAAAACTAAAAATCTGTTTTGTGACAGTGTTGCATGACAGGAGGTGGGAATGAGTCTGTAGCAGATAAATGATTGTAAAAGCTTCACTCAGAGTGGGATGGCATGACTTTCAATTGCTTTGGGAGAAGTGAAAAATATTTAGCAGAAATGAACATCTTTTTATCAAAAAAGAATTTCAAACAGTTCAAAGAAAACATATTGTGGTTTGGAAGGTGAAAGAGAATACGGTATAAATAGGAAAAGATTTAAATTTGTGTAAGTGACAGTATTAAAGTATTGAGGTTCAGACCTCAGAGATCTAAAATTTGGATGGAGTTCTTCTCTTGATGTATTTCTAAGTCTGTAAGAAATCCTAAACGTTATCCTTTTGTTTCTACAGTCTGAATATAATGTCTGTACACTTGACACTACAGAAGAATTAAAATTTTTAAGATTTATGTCTCAGAGAAGGACTTTGATAGGGATCATAGAATATCCTGCATTGGAAGGGACCCACAAGGATCATGGAGTCCAGCTTCTGGCTCTGCACAGGACAGCCCAAAGAATCACAACATATGTCAGAGCATTGTCCAAATACTTCTGGAACTCTGTCGATCTTGGTGCTGGTACCACTTCCCTGGGGAGCCTGTTCAGTGCCCAACCACCCTCTGGGTGAAAAACATTTTCCTCATATCCAGCCTAAGCCTTCCATGATGCAGCTTCAGCCATTTCCTGGGGTCCTGTCACTGGTCACCAGAGAGCAGGGATCGGTGCCTGCCCTTCCACTGCCCCTCCCGAAGAAGTTGTAGACAACTGTGAGATCTCTTCTCCAGGCTGAGCAGACCAAGTGACCTCAGCTGCTCCTTGTATGGCTTCTCCTTCAGCCTGTTCACCGTCTTTGCAGCCCTCCTCTGGATGCTCTCTAATGGCTTAATGTCTTTTTTATATTTTGGTTCCCCAAACTGCCCCCAGGACTCGAGGTGAGGCCATGCCAACACAGAGTAGGGCAGGAAAATCCCCTCCCTTGGCCAGCCAGCGATGCTTTGCCTGATGCCCCCCAGGGTATGGTCTGGCCCTCCTGGCTGCCAGGGCACTGTTGACTGATGCTCCACTTCTGTTGACCAGGCCCTCAGGTCCTTTCTGTGGTGCTGCTCTCCAGTGTCTCATCCCCCAGTCTGCACATCCAGGGTTGCCCTGTCCCACGTGCAGAATCGAGCACTTGCCTTTGTTAAACTTCCTATGGCTGATGATTGCCCATCTCTAATTTGTCATGGTCTCTCTACAGGGCCTTCCTGCCTTCCAGGGAGTCAACTGCTCCTCCCAGTTTACTGTAATCTGCAAACTTAGTTAGTATCCCTTCAAGTCCCACATCCAGGTTGTTCATGAAGATGTTGAAGAGAGCTGGGCAGAGGATGGAGCCCTGTGGAACCCCACTAGAGAGTGGTGCCAGCCTGATGTCACCCCAGTCACTATAACCCTTTGTGCCCGACCCCTGAGCCAGTTGCTCATCCATCTCACAAGGAACATAAATGCTTTACTTGTTGCTTGAAGGGGTCTGGATAGTGAAAGAGTACAGTAGGCAGGTGGGAGGGTCATGCAGAGAGAGAAACAAAGTAAGCCTTGATTACTGGATTTTGTTAATAAAATAATAAAATAATAAGCTCCTTCTGGAGTCACAGTGAGCCATCAGAAGCAGTAAGCAGTGTGACAGTGCTGGCAGTAGTACTCAGTTAAACGTCATGAGAAAATATCTCCAGCAAATTTTACAGGGATGTTGCATCCTGCTAGCCCTGGGATTAACTAGTCCTTGCTGCTCCAGTGACGGGCTCCAAATAAAGAGGAAGAGCACAAAAATTTATAACTAATTCCCTAGGTTTGCCAGCGAGAGAAAGAAATCAACAGTTTTTCATGTCAGAATGCAATAATTAAAAAATAAAATTGATGCATAGAAGAGATGGTTTGGTTTTTGGTTTTTTTTTTGCAACTCTTCCCTGCTCTTATCAGTTGCTTTTTGTGGAAGTAATTAAACAAAACTGAATTGCAGACAGCTCTCCTTGTGAGTACAGTACCCAAGATAGGTTTGCCTGCTAAGGCAGTTCTTGAATTAATTTCCTCTTGCTTTGCCCTGCAGCAGCAGTTCTAATTAACGCGTTAACACATTACTGGCTGAAGGGAAATGCACTTACAAGATCCCCCAGGAAGTGTTTGTGCTAATGAGATGGTTTTTGAGGCCACTGTAAGAAAACATACTTTTAGCAACTGTCAGAAAGCTGGGAAGCTCTTGCAAGGAGGTGAATGTCTTAAGTTTGCACTTGAGCATTGACTTTTCTAGTTTGTTTTCAAGCATCAGCTCATGTCTGCCTGCCAGATGATTAGCTGGAGATTTGTTGAAGCACTAAAAATACTGTCACTGCATTTAAAAAAGGTTTTTTTCAGTATTTGCCTCTAATATGTAAAATACATGACATTATGTACAAGGTATAAAATACTGTGTTCTGTTTATATCTTTTTGTGTATTTCTGTGAGATAAAATTGCTTAACACCTTCAAGCACTGAAGAGGAGCCAGTCAGTGGTGAGAAGCCTGTTTCAATTTCTCACCAACAAGTTAGAGACCAGTGCAGAAGCCAAACAATGCACTAATTAAAACTGCTAGAATTATTTATCCTACATAAACAGAATTAATAAGATTATTTGAACACAGAGCTAGGGTGAATTTCATGGTTCTTCCCCAAGGTGCTTCTGAAAGAAAATGCTGTAAAAGTGGAGCTTCAAAACATCTGTAGTTGACTGCATGTGATACATACATACTGTGTATACAGCTAGAGTCACTAGGTCATAGGCATACTTCTAGAATTTAAAAATACATGTGTAGTATGAGGTGATTAGCCCAGGTGTATCAACAGAGAAGCTCATCGAAACTTTTTCTAAGACCTAAGATGGCAAATGCAAAATTAGTTCAGGAACACAGCCCTGCTGAAAGCAAAGGAAGAGCAGCTTCAGCTAGGAAGCACGTAGAGCACTCTCTAGTTAGTGGATCTACTGGTGTACTTTCTCTTCAAGTCCCTCATCTCTTCCTCTTGTGCCAGGGACCTTTCACCCATAATGCTGTTTGCCTGAGAAATGACCCACAGAATGACTTCTTTTCTCAATCGTGGTTTGATTTCTGATTGACTTTTTTCAGACTTTCGTTGCAGGTGAGATTTGAAATGTCATTGCTAGACCTGTTATTTTTTTACATGTACTTTCTGGAAACACTTGGCAATTGTGGCTTAAGGAAGTGTCAAAAGACAAAACTCTTTGGCCTTGAAAGAGAGCATTATATCCCACAAGTCATGTTTCCTGCTTACTTTCTTAGGTAATTAGAAGCAGGCTTGTCTTCTGATAGGAATATTTGAACGAGCATTCGTGGTAAAAATCCAGTTTAGTTTTTTGAGTTTGTTTTGCAAATGTTTTTGTTACGTTGGCAGGAGAAGAAATCTTGTGAGCTTCTGAGGGAACCAGAGCTCCCTGCCCTCCTTGTGGCATCCTTGTGGCATGCTGTGGTGTTGTCTGTCTTTCATCCTTCTTCATCTAATGGCATGTGGGGTTCGTGCTGTGAGTGCTTCGGCCACTTGCTAGTATTTCCAGCTGTCACAAGTCAAAGATGTGTAATTCTTGAAATTTTGTAAATACATTAAAGGCATTAAGCAATCTGTAGATGGAGAGAAAGATTCTGTTTAAAATATTATAATTTGTTTCGTATAAACCTGTTGTATGCTTTCTTTAACATGATGAGCGCTAAAAGGAAATGGGTTTTTTTGGTCTTTCTGACAGCCTAGGAGATGGTAATAGGTATGGGATCCCCCACAGTGACAGTGGAGAAATGGAGGGAAACATAAATGTGAAAATTCTTGCACCCTGCCTTGGAGACTGAACACAGGCAACCTCCGGGGGCACCTGAAAGGAGTTTTGCTGCTGTGAACCTGGAACGTTAATGGTTTAGAGACACACAGACCAGAACATCTAAAGGACCCCAGGTTTTCTGCGGGTGTTCTGCTCAGTTCTTGAAGTTAGAGAACTGTAATGCAGCCAGAATAGAAGGGATTTGGGAATGGAAAGCGTTTGCTTGTAGCTGTCCTGTCACTTGTTCCAATCAAGCCTGGGCTGCTAATATAGTTGCCACTGAAGTGCTGTCAGGTCCCATCAGTCCAGTTACACCTGCAGCACTTTACCTGTTACCCAGATCAGCGGCTTTATAAGTGAGACCAGAAATGTGGAGACTTGTCTGCTCCCCAACCCTGAGCTTGTGAAACACCCTGTACGTGGGAAGTACCTGCACCTACCAACTCTGTGCAGAAGTTGAGTACTAAAGGTGATGTTTTGGCCCCCTTCATCCACCTGCGTGTGTTTAATAACTAATTGGTCAAGGCAGAAGTCAGGACCCCTCTTCTTGCTCGCTGAAACCAGAGCTCTGCAGTCCGAGTGTAGGTCATGCTGAAGCATAACTGCCTCACAGCAGCTCTCAGAAGGTCTTTTCTTGCTCTCTATCTTCTTCTTTTTCCTGTTTTCTAATTGCTGGGCTCTTCAGCCCTTTCCTCTCACTCCTCATTAGGCTGTAGAGAAGTACTGAGCATGACTCAAGCCACTGCTTACATGCTGAAATACATCATATGGCTGCTGTTTATCAAGGCTGCAAGCGTGGCCTTTGGAGGATGTTGGAAGGGGAAAAAACCCCTGCTGGCCGTGCTGATTGGAAGTGAGCTGGCACCTTGTAGTGGCTTGCTAGAAACGAAGAATACAGACTACGTGTTACTGGTAATACTCATCTTAGTGACGTGCAAGAAATACACACTGTTGTGTTTGGGCCCAGAGCCATCTTCATGTGTTGCAACCTTTTATCTCCTGAGAAAATTATGCAACTTGAAGAGTAATTGCCCCAAGGCTGTGACTGATGGTGCAGTCAAATGAAGGGCTCCCGAGTCTCTTAATAAGGGTCACAGTTTGCCTGATGTGTTGTCATGTGAACAGATGGTTGTCTGGAAGTTAGGTGTGTCAGAGAGTGGCTACTGTACTTAAAAATTTGTTCCCACTAGAACTGGTGGGTACTAATCACATGTAAAATTCTTCTGTTGGTTTTTTTTGTTGTTGTTTTGGGTTTGGTTGGGGTTTTTTTAAGATAAGACAGAATGCTTCATAGAAATATGGCTTCTCTTGTGCATGGGAATGCTGTCTTTGGTGTAGGTTTGGTTATAGTGAGAGCTTTGGACTTTTGTTTCTTCTTTTTCATATGAAAAATGTCATAAATTTGTCATAAAGACTTACCTTCCAAGCCTGGTGTAAACTAAAATTATTCAAATCTGAAGACATTTAGTGTTTGAGAGTGGGGTTCATAAAATTTTTTACAGAATTAGAATTATAAAGATACTTGCTGTGGTACAGGAGTGTGTTGTGTTATTCTGGCTTCACTGTTTCACTGGTGGGTTGCAGCTGTAAATGATATTACAATAGTCTTTTGTGTGATACTTAGTTGGTACATTTAATTAGAAGCAAATATATACCTGACTCCAGACAGAGATAAGAAATAAAAGATAATATGTCCTATTTTTGAATGCAAAATACCAAGAACTAGAAAATTTTGTTTGGTATAGAATTGTAGAGTGACAAGTAAGGAAATTGATATCTCTTTCTTGTATGCAGAAAAAAAAAAACCAAAACACAACAAACCTGTAAAGATAATGCATCTTTTTCCAGAGGTGAAACAGAAGTAATGACTGTAGGCTTTTTGTACTCTGAGTCAGAGACACCTCCAAGTTTCTTGCTTTAATATACTCTTCTGATATATTTTAGCAGAAAATATTTGGAAAATAAAAGTTTTTGTCATCTGCAACCACTTCAGTTAGACTTATTTGCAAAAGCGAGGCCTGTGGTGTTGGGGGTGTTTTCTCAGTAAATATATAGATAATTACTCTCTTCCCTGCAAGAAGAAAATCAGGAGGCTGGTGTTCATGCCTTATTCTGAAGGAGTAGCAGGGCTGTGTGTCAGTCCCTTGTGCTTTCAGTCTGGGAAATGGATGGCGATCCCTGCTGTTCATCAGGAGCTTGCCTGTGTGGGAATACATGTCTGCTCATGCAGTTAAGAAGAAAGGAGATGGGAAGAAGTGCTTGTGTAAATAGTACTTGTGTGGCCCTGTGTTGAGCAGGGTGTTGGTCCTCTCCATACTAAGTTTTTCTGTGATTCTGAATAAAGTAACCATAAGAATCTAGCTACTTAATTCCAGTTCTGAGGAACTTGGGTACAGATAATTAGATTCTACATCACAAGAGCCTGGAAAAACTGTCTTCAGTAATGTTTGTACTGCATTTTAGTGCTTGCTAATGAGCATGTGTTTGTGTATATATATAAAATATATGGATATTCTCTTTAATTTTGTTTATGAACCTGGAGAGGCAGTGACCCAGTTTGCTCAGAAGTGATACCATTGCCATGGCAGAAGATCGCTTGAACTCTTTTAAATTACAGTGCTTATAAATAAAAACAATAGCTTAATAGTTATCATAATAATGGATCATGAAAATCATGAAAAGTAACTTCAAGTTACTTTCTTTATAATGAAACTAATTTCCATTAGAGTATTTTTCTAATGGTTCAAAAGAGCGAAACTGGAAGAGATGGATGGACAGCGAATTGACCAGTTCATCTCAGACTGAAATCTGCCAAGGCTGAAATTGGTGGACATTGTATACCAGCAGGTAGCAGTCAGACTTGCATAAAATCAGCTGGCATTCCCCCCAGTTCACCTGGTGGCATAGAGCCCTAAAGGCAGTGAGCGTTCAAGGGATGATAAGAAGTAGCCCCAGACCTAACTAAGGATTTCAGCTGGCATCTCAGCATCGGTAGGCAGCCTGAAAATAATACTCCTGTATTGTTCCTTCATACGATTCCCCAAAACGGGGGCAGTATATTTGTTCCCCATATAATAAATGGAAAGTTCTGATCAACAGCGCTTACACTGTAAAACTTCTTTTCACGACAGCTCTG
This sequence comes from Pseudotriccus pelzelni, assembly GCA_035584735.1. Taxonomy (NCBI): domain Eukaryota; kingdom Metazoa; phylum Chordata; class Aves; order Passeriformes; family Tyrannidae; genus Pseudotriccus; species Pseudotriccus pelzelni. Next base: position 63,722,700 of record JAWMRA010000041.1, read on the forward strand.
TTCAAGCAAAACTGTAGCATGAATTGTGTTTGAGCATTCGTTTTCTTCCCTGTGCTCTATTAGGCAAGCAGTGGTTAAAGGCTCCCTTCCACATCCTTTTGCTTTGACGCTGTTTGGGGATATGTTGTACTGGACTGACTGGAACACGCATTCGATCTTGGCCTGCAGCAAGTACTCCGGGGAGGACCTGCGTGAAATACATTCCAACATCTTCTCTCCCATGGATATCCATGCTTTCAGCCAAAAGAGGCAGCCAAATGGTAAGCTGTCTTGCTTTCTTTTTTTAACTGCAAGTTGGAACTGATTTGCAAAAATCAGCCTTTCTGTATGGTGGTGGGACTTCACCGGAATCGTGATGCAATTTTTCCAATGCAGAGATTGGGAAAGACCCCAAAGAGAAATCAGATATTCTCTTCATTGGTTTTTTTGGGTGTTTTTAAGTGCAAGGAAAAAAAACCCATCTCTTACTTTTTTTCTGCCTGACACATTTATCCTGTTGTCATATTACTTTTTGTTTTCTCTGATATAACTTCAGGCAACAGGGTATTTTTATTTTTTTTGAAGTAATAGTTCCTGAGTGGAAAGTAGTGTTAATTTGGCAGATGACATTAAGCAGGACTAGCTCTGCATAATAACCACTGTCTTAACCACTGTGTTAATTTACTGTGTTTGAGTTTTGTTTTTATATATACAACCTAGTAGACATTCAGCACCAGTATGCTGAATAGTTTGTGAAAACAAGAAGAGAAGAGCTGAAACAAGGTTGTTGTCTGGAGCTAAGTGCTACTTTCCCAAGAAAGGAAACACTCTACATCTGTGCATTTTGGTACCATAAATACCCCACTACTCAACACTTGGAAGTAATTTTTCCTTGTTCTGTGTTTATCATTTCCTCCTTTAATCTGTGTTGCTGCCACCGATTCTACCGCTCAAATGCCGAATGCCATGTGTGTCTTAACACATGAGATGAGGTCATTCGTTATCAGAAGCATTAATCTGTGTGATTTATGTTTAACAGCTACAAATCCATGTGGAATTAATAATGGTGGCTGCTCCCACTTGTGTTTGATGTCTCCTACCAAGCCCTCTTATCAGTGTGCATGTCCCACTGGTGTGAAACTTCTCGAAAATGGAAAGACCTGCAAAGATGGTAGGCTTTGTTTTTAAAAAATCCTTTAGATTAACCACAAAGTAGCTTTTGGAGGGAAAGGGATTCTTTCCAGCTTCGTGATGTAATGCACGTTAGGGGTGGCAAATTCTGAAATCATGCATGCTTTTGCAGTACAGATAAAAGTGATTGGAAAATGCCCTCTGCATTAAAAAAAAAAAAAAAAAAGATACTCATGGCCAAAGGGCAGGTTACCACCAGTTACAAAACTTAAGGTGCAGTTCTCTCTCTGTACTAACTCCTTGCAAGTTTTTGGGGAACTCTGTTGTTCCATTTTCTTAGAGAAAAAGATACCTACCTTCTCTGTTGTCTCTAAAGTGTTTATGACATTATTGATCAGGAATTAGTATTTGGCTAATAGGATTGCAAAAGAAAACCTTGTTAATTTTTTTTTAAATAAAATCTGATGTTTATGTATAATACACACACATACAGCTGGAATCTCTTTTCAATTCATATACATAGACACCTATATTTGTAGAGAAGAAGTGAAAGTAATGACATGTTTTTAGGGTTGTTGAAAGGGTTTCAGCCTTAAAACTCAAGACGTGATCAAGATATACCGCTGCAAGCACTCATCACAAACTGCTTTTAGTGTCTCATTGGGAACTAATGTATGTGATTTTAAATTGTTACATTTTTTTAAGTATAGGTCTTGTCATGTTGTTCTATGATTGCTGTAGTACATTAACAATCAAAATTAGCACTGGGAGATACAATTATATAGCTATAATTAACCATCTTTTATGCAGATCACCTCTCTGTGTCAAAAGTAAATGGAGGAAGAAATGATGCAGCAGAACTTAAATAGCCTAAATTAAATTTATACAGAAATAATTTTTTTAATTGGAGTTCTGTATTTTAAAAATTCTTCTAAGTTTGTCAGCTACTGCTCAGCATTTTCTTTAATTTCATGCTATTTCATGCTCTCTGCTGATTATTTTTGAGTGTCTGTGTGAAACTTGTTAAAATAAATTGCTGCTTTTTTGTGAAAAACAGCTCCCAGTTTAGCCTGGCAGGATTGTTTGTAAGAATGTACCAATACACAAACAAAATGTTTTTCTTCCATTTCCATTGGTTTAAGGAACAAGCTTTAATAATACTGCTCTGGGTTGGTCATACGTAGTCATAATTTGACATGAATCCATGTGCTTTTTTGGAAATACTTGATATGCACAGATAAACTCCTTTGTGGCAGCTGATGACAGCAAAGCAGTTGTTACTTAATACAGCCACGTTTGCAGAAGCAGAACTGCACAGAAAAATCCATGTGGGGAATGAAGAGCAGTGAAGGCTCCCCAGGGCAGTGGTCAGGGCCCCAAGGCTGCAGGAGCTCAAGGAGTGTTTGTTCAATGCTCTCAGGCACATGGTGTGGTTCTTGGGGTGTCCTGTGCAGGGCCAGGAGTTGGACTCGATGATCCCGAGTGGTCCCTTGCAAATCTATGATTCTAGGATTCTATGAAGGTTTGGTCACTTGCCAAGCGTAGGTAGAACAGAAAGGTAATAACAGAGGCTGAATGAGTAAGGACAAAAGTTGGAAAAAGCCCTGGAGAGATCAAGAGAAGGTAATTCCTTCCCTTTGACTTAGTGCTGGGAGGAAAAGGGATGGGGACTTCAGGCAAGAGGGGCTGTATCTTTTTTGCTCCCCACATTCTGTGGTCCAAGGAACAGGTCATTGTGTCACAGAAGTGCCTGTTTCACTGCTCAAGTTCGGCCCTATGTCCTCATGGAGGTAACCTATTGGACAGGTTAACTGGCCTGTGCTCAGTGCTGAATGGCACCTTTCTAGTGTATCAAAGTAAATTACCGAAGGTGAGTAGAGGAATGGTATTAAAAAAACCCTCCAAACCTTATTAAAAGGACTCAACTTCTCAAACAGAGCTATTCAGAAGCATCAGTTCACTTTTTTAGGCATTTCTTGTGTCTTAGAATTTATAACTGTTGCTGAGAACTGAACATTTTTACCTTGGACAGTTTCAGTATATAGCTGTTAAGCTGAAATGCTGAAACACTGAGTGCTTAAATCTCTGTTTGCAATTAGAACACGTACATGACTGTGGGGGAAGGAGGGACTGGTGACTTGTAAGTGAAGAAAGGTGAAAAATAACGCAGTTTCTCTTCGTTAAGATGGTTTTGTGTTCTAGTAGTAGACTAAAATCAGCCTGGTTCCTAAACTGAATTGTTTCTTTATGAAACAAGCCGTTTTGAGGAGAGAACTTAATTTCATGCTGCTCTGTTGAGAGTACTGGCCTGGGCTGGAAAGATTTTGACGGGTGAATTTTGAGTGTGTGTTTGTGGTGTTTTGCAGTGCTTTGGCACTGACAGATGATCCTGACAGCCAAAGGTGAGGCTGGCTGACCTCCCTGAGCAGTTTCCATGACAACCTGGCGTTTTTGAATAATCTTGGTTTATAGGAAATCTTTTCCTCTCTTGCCTTTCTTGCAGTGTTAGTTTCTCTGGTTTTTGTTGGTTTTATCATCGCACCTTAGAGGAGTTTTACTGTTTCTTGTAAGATCTATGAAAACAATAACACACGCACAATTTTGAAACAATTTGCCATTAGTGTTTCAGGAAAGGGTGATAGCTTAGAATAAAATTATCTATTTTTGTAATAAATTATAATACAAATCAAAACAGTTAAGTAACTGAGGTGTGGGCTCGTAGCAAGGTTTAGATCCCCCATTGCTTAGGTGAAAGTTTATAAATCCCTGTACCTCAAAGAAAAATGAGGCAGAATAAGTTTTTTCATGTCCAGATATTCCTCGATCAATAATGTCCGAAGCAAAGAGTCCTTTCTGAGCACCCAGGCACTTCTGCCAGGGAGCTTTTACCTCCTCTTGTCATATTCTTGGTAATTTATTGTCCTTCTGCAGAACATACTTGGCATTTCTCTTTTTCAGTATTATGTGCACTGCTGTTCTCAGTTTGGCAGTGCTACATTTAAATGGTCTTTTGATAGTTGTAAAACAAACCTAAATTTTCTTACAAAAATTAGTTTGTCATTGGAGTTACATTCTTATTTGTGCTTAAAGATCTCTGCATCCGTGTGCTCCGCTTCTGTCTTTGCTTGTAAGGAATGTGCTTGTGTCTTGAATTTGCTATTGCCAATACAAATATGTGGTTTGTACTGAGAAAACCAATGATGACTTCATCTGAGCAAGGTGTGACTTTCCTCATGAAGAAAAAGCACTGCTTCAGACTTAGGTTTCAGCCTTGCTTTTGGCCATTCTGTTCTCTTCCAGGAAAAGAAGTCTTTATTTTGACAAAGGATGCTAACATCCTAATTTGCTTATAGGCCCGGAGGCAGTAACCAGAATTTTGCACTTCCTTTTGCAATTTAGGGCTGTCCAATGGGTAATTTGCTTTGTTGCGAATAGCCAGAATCCTGATTTGACTGCCCAGATCAAGATGTTAATTTCACACCCTCATTCTTTCATTTGTTTTGAAGGAAAGAAAATATGTGATTAATTTCAGATGCATGTTCTTTTGCCTTTGAAGTTCTGAGGTTGAGCTTGTCTAGGTGAAAAAAACTTGTTTATATTGTTGTATCAGGTACTCTCTCACAAAAGTGACTTTACAACTGGGGAAAGACATTTTAGGATTAAATGTTTTGGACTAAATGTGAAGTAATTCTATCTGGGATGTATAAATAATCTCGATTTCTCAGATACAGAAAATGCATTATACATGGTTTGGGTCTAGCACTTCTTGTGTATGAATTCCTGAGCATGTGTCTGTGTAGCTCAGCAACCACTGATGTTTTAAATTTCAGTAAGTTACAAATGATTGAGGTCTGTATATCATTAAGGAAAAGTAATTAATTGTAAAAGATTAGAAGGGCATTGGACTTCAGACTATGCCATTGCATGTATCTGCACTGCTTCCCCTTTTCTCCCCCTTCCCTTGACTTCAGCTAGCACATAGATTTAAATTATTTAGAATTTTAATAGTGAATTTTTGAGGAAAGTATTAGTTCCAGGACTAATGTAATGTACCATCTGTAAGCTTGTAATCCCAGCTTCCAAAGTGCTTAGTAAAAGTAGGCTAAAGCTTTCAAAACTAAGGGTCTAGAGGATTTAGACAAGTAGGTGACTTGATTTTCAAAAAATCGCTAACTATATTGAATATCCTGTGACTTGAGGCACTGCTGAAAAGATCTTGAGCTTAGTCCCCAGTCTGAATGGTTTGGGAATTTGTGGGGTTGTAAGATTGTGTGGGAAATCAACACAGAGGGACTTGACTTTAAGTATAGGACAGGCTTATCCTTGCTTACCCTGCCTGCAGGCGTGTGCGTGGGAACTTTGTGCACTGTAGTTTGAAGGCTGTGAGCGCAGACCTTGGCATACCTGGTGGTCCGTGCCCTCAAACCCAACACTGTATTTGAGATGCCCTTGTGTCTACGGGCATGCTTGTGTTGGGTGCAGTAGAGATTGCCAGTAGTTAAGAGAGAAGGCGGCAGCGTGGGCACTAAACTCTGCTCCAGGTCTCCTGGGTGTTTGTGTCGGTCACTTCATCCTCGTATGTTTGGTTTGAGGTGTTCAGAGGGAAAACTGCCTCATGTCTGCATATGTGTGCTGAGGTCAGAGTTCTGGTTGCAGCCTCCATGCACCTTTTGAGTTGCACCAGTTAAGGTTTGAGGTGTTTTATATGTTTGTGGCTCATTCCAGTTCTCCTAGTAAGTGCTGATAAAAAAAAAAAAAAAGATGCTGCCATGCAGCTTGCCTTGTTTTTTTCTGCCCTTTTATTCTTTTTTTGAAATATGATTCTGTACTCATGATATTCTTTCCATCGTGCTCATCATTAGAGGCTTGATTGTTCTTAGAGAGGCAAGAGTTAAGAAGCCTGGAGATCCTGCTGTCATCTTTGCTTTTCCTTCATAACTGGTCTTTGGAATAGAAGCGAACCAAATGGATTGATTTTGTTACGTCCTGGCAACCTTGAGTACCTTCAGCATTCTTCTCATTGCATGGTGGGTGATCAGTGCCTAGCCAGGTAAATTTTGCACAGCTGGTGTTTGACACAATTTTGAGCCCAACTGTTTTGTTGGGGTTTTTTTTCCTTGACTGCTGTCAAGGTGGTAATGGGATCAGTTCACAAATAGGCACAGCTCTTGCATTTGTTATTTTTGCTTTTGTCAGGACAAGCCTGAAGGTATACAGAATGATCTTGCCCTCAACCTTCCTTGAGGTGAGATGCTTCTCCTCAGCTAGGTTTCTTTCTTCTGAACAGAACAACTGTTGATATAACAAAGCAGCTGAGCTGTTCATTTGCAAATTGGGTAATAGCTCTAAAGTAAGCTTTAAACTTTTTGTTGGTTGATTGGAGGGGTGAGGAGTGGTGTTTGATCGAGAGATTGGAATGCTGTCCAAGCCTCCAGATAAAGACCATGAAATTCTTAGCTTGAGATTCCAGAGTGCAACATGGATTAGCTGAAAGCTACTCATTTCCCAGTGCTGAATTAAACAATGGGTTATTTGACTTAAACAACAGTTGCAGCCTGAAAGCAGGATACTGAAGCTGTTGAAATGGGTTGTCTTTGAGAAGAATGGTAAGGTCAGTTGGTTAGTTTTAAGGGTAAGTTTCTGAAATGACGTGGTTATACTCAGCTGAGTCTTTTGGGAGACCTGGCATTGGTTCTTTAAAGTAATTGTCAACTTCAGCTAGAGCACTTAATTTATTTTTTTTCAATTATGCCTTATACTTTTTCTGTATATGGTAGGCATATACATATATGGCTTTTTAACTGTCTCAAACTCTGAGGTTAGTGCATTTACTAAATCTTAGTTTTACTTGATAATGCAAAAAAATTTATTGTTTGGGGTTTTTACTATGATTGTCATTGTTTTGTTTAAAGGGTAACTTGGATAATTGAGTATGAAGTTGGTAAGAAAAAGTACTAGGGGTTTGTTCCTTACTTGAACCTCAACTGTTGGGGTTAGTTATGAACTAATACTTTATATGACCATAATACATCTGCATGCTTGAATCTTGATGCTGAATTGTTTGTTACACTCTAGTAGCAACAAATACAGATGTACATACAGACTACAGTGTCAAGACTAGTTGCTACTGTAATTATAAAAAAACCTTACTGGCATGCCTGTTTTCCATTTTCTATGTCACATGGTTTACAGTATTTTGGAGGATACATAGACATGTAATTACAGGTTCCCCCTTCCTGATTAATTAATGCAGAAGAGTTATTCACTAGAAGAACAATTGAGTAGTGTGTACATATATTTCTGAACACAAGGAGTTTTAGAGCAGAAGATCCCAAACCTGATCTTAATCCATGCTACGTTACTAATCAGAAACACTTGTAATAATATTCTCAACTTGAGTTGTTGAAAGGTGCTGTTCCTTGCAGCACTGTGAAAGTGTCTTGGATGTTTTTAACACAATAAACTTGCTGTAAATGAAGAAGTGGCTGCTTTGGCATCTCTCCAAAGTTTGGCACGCAATGAGGTTTCAACTAGCACCAACATCAATTACTGTCTTTTTAAAAAATAAATTTGGCGTCGGACACCAAAATTCTTCTTTCATCACCAACCTACTTACTTTGGTTATTGCTCTTTCAGTCTTCTAGGCCAAATTTATGCCTCTTTAAGATCAAGATCGAGGCATGGACAGAATGTGACTTGGTGATTGCTCATTTTCACTGAAGTTCATGCATTTATTTTCCTAAACCTTCCCCTCCCTACACCCCCCCATTAGTCCCTGTCAAACCCTTTCCTCTCTTTGAGGAGAGCCATTGCACCACACTTGCCCTGCAATTATGCACGCATTTTTTACCTTAGCTCAGCTTCCCTGGGGCCTGAGCTGCTCTTATCTCCTTAAGACTCCAAACTGATAAGCCAGTTTTAATTGGAATGGGGTGTGGTGGTTGTTTATCCTTCATTACATTGAAATCTAGTGGCAGAATAGAAAATGAAAGTTAATTAGATTAGACAGTAAGTGTTGTTGATAGTGCCATTAAACATGCTGTGTTGCCTATGTGAAAACATCTTCTGCAGTGCAGGCTGATCTTAGTTGTTTATTGTGATTCTGCCTTTGACTCAAAAGCCAGCTCAAAATTACTTTATAAGACACTGTCATTTATCTTAATGTCTTCAATAAGCTTGTTCTCAACAAATGTGGAGGAATTTGATAGCCCACCTGCTCTGCATGGTCATTGGACAGTTGTCTGTTCCCAAATCTGATTGCTCTGATAAGAGTTTCTCAAAAGAGAAACACCTGTGGTGTTCTGTGTTAGATTTTTTTCTACTTCTAAGGTATTGTTGAAACATGCAGCTTGTTTGTCAAGATCGTCCCTTAACCAATATCAGCAAACAGTAAGTAAATTATTTATATAATTGCTTTTTCATTTAGGCAGTTGCAGGCTATCTGTTGATTTGCATAAAATAGCAGCATCGTCACTGCGTATCTATTTCAGTATCTTTGGAGGGAACGATGTGGGTAGAAAACATGTCCAACATGATAAATTCTGGACAAGGAAATGACCACTGAATTTTCTCTATAAACATGCCTGACTTGTTCTGCAGAAGAATAACCTCACATTTGAAGCCTTTGAGTGGAATTCCCTGCTGGTGCCCAGCAGTTTGTTTAGGTCCTGTGAAATCAAGGTAGCCAGTCGAGCTTGTTCCAAGTGGCTCAGAATCAGGTTTGCTTTTTACAGGACGCACAGAGTTTGTGAGATGGTTGCGTTGTGTTTGTCTTGTTCGTACAGGTGCCACTTCACTGCTGCTTTTAGCCCGCCGGACAGATTTGAGGCGAATTTCCTTAGACACCCCGGATTTTACAGACATTGTTTTGCCATTGGAGGACATCCGTCACGCCATCGCCATTGACTTTGACCCTCTGGAAGGATACATCTATTGGACTGATGACGAAGTTAGGGCCATCCGCCGCTCGTTTATCGATGGGTCAGGGAGCCAGTTTGTTGTTACGGCGCAGATTGCACATCCTGATGGCATTGCTGTGGACTGGGTTGCCCGAAATCTGTATTGGACGGACACTGGCACAGATCGCATTGAAGTTACAAGGCTTAATGGGACCATGAGAAAAATACTGATATCAGAAGACCTGGAAGAACCCAGAGCTATCGTGCTGGATCCCATGGCTGGGTGAGGAGCTGTTTGTGAGCATTTTTTAAAATATTAGTAATGCAAAGAAGATACTCTGTCTGCTTGTATGTAGATAATGGGATGCAGTGATGAACTCCTGAGCCTTCAAAATGAAAATTCTGTGATTCTTTGAAAGTTAAAAAGCTCTGAGGCACAAGGGCTGCTGCTTTATTTTGACCATCTGGGTAGTCATCATATGTATCTTTATGTATTCTTTTCAAAAAGTATTTTTGGGCACTTTGTGGATCTACTTACTTATTGTAGATAATAGCACTGATTATGTTGTCTTGCTGAGCAGACTGATATACGAATTTTACTTAAAGGAACAGTGTGTGTACATGCCAGTTCTTTCTGAATGGTTTGGGCATCCTTACCTAAGTAAAAAAAGATATTTATTTTAGAAATGTGATTTTCTGCATGCTGTGTGGTTTGGGGAAGAGTAGTCCAGAAGTAGCTATGTGAGTATTGAAAGTTTAGATTAATAAGAGTTCTTAAGATTTTGCTTCCTTTGCAGGTACATGTACTGGACTGACTGGGGAGAAATCCCAAAGATTGAAAGGTCAGCATTAGATGGCTCAGACAGAATTGTGCTGGTGAATACCTCGCTTGGCTGGCCAAATGGATTGGCATTGGATTATGCAGAAAGCAAAATATACTGGGGAGATGCCAAAACGGACAAAATAGAGGTTTGTAATTGTACTTGCATTTTTGATTCCATGAAGTTCCATGAATGTAGTTACTCTGCTCTTTTAGGTGTTCATATTCTGATATAACCCAAACAGGCAGTGGGATAGTGGTTGAGTTTTGCTTTAAGAAACACTTCCATTTCTGCTTTGTGTTTGGGCAAGTTATTCACTATTCTTTCCCCATTTTAATGTGTGTAAAATGGAAATTGTATCCATGTAGTAGAACTCTCTTTGCAAGAATGTGTGAGAAGGATTTGTTAAATAAGTCAATTCTTAGGTCATCAGGGGAAAAAGCTTTTTAATGGGATTAATGTTTTTAGGTTTAAAAAAATAATCTTTCATTCCTCGTGCTGCTGAGCTTAGATGCTGCTAAAACATGTTTTAAAGAAATAAATCTCATGTCACATATAGTTACTTGTACTCACTGAAATCCTCTATACTGTGCTTCTCCCTTGGTTTATTAGAGTTACAGCGAGGGGATAGACTTTCCTTTCTTTCTGACATGTCCTGTTGAAACTCGCCGTTTTAAAAAAAAAAAAGGCACTTTTTCTTCTCTCCCACATTGAAAATCTTGCATGTATTTTGTTGTGTAACATTAATGAAACAAATCTGACATTTGTTATTTGTCAGTCTTGGAGAAAATAGTGTTGTTTAGTATTGCATCAGTTTGCTGTCAAAAGCTTCTCTTGGAAGCAGAAGACTTGACTGCTGCCTGGCACGTAGTAACACCACAGCTACCTTTGCTATGTCCTGGTGTATTTCTCTTTCTTTTGATGAATTACAGCTTTCCTTATCGATTCTTTACTATTGCAAATAATTTTTAGCACCTATATTAGACACAATATCTTTTGCGGCCTTACAAAATTGTTTTCACTTATTTATAACTGCAAATCAGTCAAGGTGAAGTCATAGTCACGTGCTGAAAAGTCACATAAATGTTTGTTCCTCTTCAGAGCCAAAGTAATTCCAGTCCTGCAAGGTGAGTTGCTTTGAAGAAGTCCTTCAGAAAGCCTCAGCGAGCAGAGTTTTCTTTGTCCTGAAAGCAAGATTTATAGTCTGTAATTCACCTAACATTACACCAGCTCTAGAAAAGAGAGGGAAAAGAGTCTTAGCTATGCTTAGAGATTTATTTATAACAGATTGGGCACTTCAGCCCTTATACTTTCTTGGACTTGAATGTATTTTGCAAAAGGAAAGTTAGGCATTCTTTGCTGTCATGCTTGCCAAGACACTGAGATTCCTTATTCATTAATAATGGTTCTATTCAATGTTGGATCAGTTTGTGTAGAAATTTTCATCTAGATCAGGCGTGAGCTCACTGCTACATTTCTGTCAAAGTAGCTAGAACACATCATAGAATGTTTATGCCTGTCTGTGGCAGAACAGAAGATACTTGATTTGGCACAAAGTCTTTTGGGACAATTTCCATCTCATTGTTCTTCAATCAATGTAAGCCAGCAGAATGTGTCTGTTCCAGATTGTCATGTGACATCTATGCAGAGCATCAGAGAAGGTTTATCATCCTAAGGTTTCAGAATTAGTCGTGGGTTGTTTTTTTTCCTAAGGGTCTCCAGCTGTTAGAGTTATGATATTACTGCTACTGCTTTTTATAAAATGTTAACATTTGTTAACTCTTATCAATGTACAGTCAATCTTCAAACAGTCTGGCTAAAACCTTTAAAGCAACAGAGAAGAAATTCTCCCACAGATTTTCTTTAGTGTTTTGGATTTTAGTTTTGTTTGAGGATGTGGGTGTGTTTTTTTTTAATTGCAGAAGGTGTTCATTTAGACATATGTGGCAGAGATCTATAAAATTATGTATAAGGTGACCAACATTTCCACACGCACACCTTTTTTGACAGAAGAAATTGGCCCTTGTAACTAATGTGAGGTGATGGGTGCAGAACAAACAAAAGCAGATGGTTCTTCAAACGTGTGGTAAGTTGTGGAAATGGTTATAGAAGTTAAAAGCTTACACGTTTTACTGGGAAGACTGGGTAAGTCTGAGAAAGGGAATTCCAGTGCAGTTTACTGACAAATAGAATTGCCTTCTGAACCACAAATTACTGAAGTGTAAATTGCTATAGGAGGTAGAGTCTTCTTGAGAAGTTTTAGTATGCATTTGAGGTATTGTGGTGTTCTGTAAGTTCTGTTTATTCTCTGAGAAGGGGTACTGGGATGGGCACACCTTTGGACTGAACCCATACAGTGTCTCTTTTCCTGTCTTTGAGACGATTCTATTCCTTGAAGGTTTGGGGAATCTTTATTCTCTTAACTTGTTATGTTAGATTTAGGGAAAACTTCATGTTCTTCCTTAGATGCTGTATTGCTGCTTGCTAGCTGCTCTTCAGAGGGGCAGAAATGACTTGAAAATCAGTGACCCCTGGTAGTGATCGGCACACATGTTCAGTATGGCTTCTGCAATTTAATAAGAGCACGGAAAGGCTGTAGGATGAAGTAGGGGTATCCATCCAAGAGAATTTTTCACTCTAAAGTAGACTTTTTTTTACCTGCTGTCTCGCTCTCCCACTTTACCTTCCCCTCCCCTCTGTGGCAAGATGGACAGGAGAATTGGAGGCACAAAAGGTAAGCTCATGGGTAAGCTCATGGACTTGTTTTTCAAGGCCCAAGATGGTGTTCCAGGCAGTGGCATGGGGTGTATCTCCAGCCATTTAGCAGTGGCTTCCACCACTGCACACAGCACTTTCTTTGGCAGGTTTGTGGGAGTGTGATGTAATCAATCTGCCAGGCCTTCCCATATTTACATTTTCCCCCGTACCACAGGGTTGGGACCTGCTTGGCCCTGCTTGATCAGAGCGCATGTTTCACAGTTGTGGATAACCTGGGAGACAGTGCCCATGGTTAAATCCACCCCTTGATGGCGAGCCCATCTCTAGGTTGCATCTCTTCCCTTATGACCTGAGGTATCACAGACCCACCAAGCCAGAAATAATTCACCTTTGTCTTGCCAGTCCAGATCCACCTGAGACACTTCAATCTTGACAGCCCGATCCACCTGTTGTGATGTTCTTCAGTAGCCTAACTCTCAGTTAGGGTATAACAGGCCTCAGATCCTTGTATCCCCAGCTCCAAAACCCCAGGGGCCAACCTCAAGTCTCCTTGGGTACTTTCTGCCAGATACTCCAGGAAGGACCGTTCTCCCTGGCTGGGGTGTTGAGCACATTTTTCACATCTTGTCCTGTCTTGACTGGCCCAAGGGCTACTGCTTAATTTATTCAAAAACCTGTTGTTGTTCAGGACCCCACTTAAAATCATTCTTCTTCCAGATCATATGATAGAGTTTACAGTCTGACTGTACTCTGGAATATGCATCCTCCAAAAATGCACAGTGCCTAGGAAAGCCTGTTCTCCCTTCTTGCTGGTTGGTGGGGATTTAGCTGCTTATTTTGTTGACCACATCCACTGGAATCTGATTATGTTCATCTTGCCATTTTACTCCTGAAAACTGAGTTTCCTGGGCAGGTCCCTTGACCTTACTTTCCTTAATGGCAAAACCAGCCTTCAGGAGGACTTGGATTACCTTCTCCCTTTATTCATAAACTTCCTCTGATGTGCCATTGGATCCACACAGGCCAATAGATCCAGTTGTCCCTTTCCTCCACCTGGCTGGACCCCTTTAGTCCTGGTCATAGTACTTGTTGCTCACTTCTTGTAAATATGACCTGTGAAGTCCCTTCAAGAGAATCGGAAGTAACATGAGCTCTCCTGTTCTGTCTGAGGACTTGCCCACTGGAAACTGGAGCAGCATTTATGCTTGAAGAATTCCCTACAGTGGTTGTTCTTCCTCTCAAGTGACATACCCGTGCTGCTGGGACAGAGGTGGGTTTCCCACCCCGCTTCCTCTTGTTGTCTCTGTGTTACGCAGGTAAAGCCACAGGTTTTCTTGTGGTGTGTACCCTCTCTCTCTTGAGCAGGCTTGTTCCCAGTAGCCTGTTCCCAACAGAGACTGTGATCCATACTGACAGGGCATGGGATGTTTTCACCTGAAGCACTGTTTGTTCTCCTTCTTTTGTTGACATCAGCACCAATGAGTTGGCATACAGTGATGGTGTGCTCCATGCAGTGGGTTGTGTACACTGGACCTCATCTAGATCTACAGGGTTTGTTATTTGAATCCCTGTAGCTTACCTCCAGCACAGCTAATTCTCTCAGGAACGATATCTTTCTCCATGGCGTTCCACCCGCTTGGGCACACTACCAGGTCATCCTTGAGAGAATACCTTTCCCTCACGCTTGACGGGAGTTGCCTCCAGAGGCTGAGAGTTTCTGTCCTCTTCCCAGTGCTCACGTCCCAGGACAGCGATTCCAGTTGCTTGGCTTCACTACCATCTAGTTCCATACGATACCCGAGCACTGGAGCAGCCAGGTCACCAGGGGCTCACCTGACTGGCAGCTGAAATCCTTTTGCGTATCTCACAGCGCACCCGGGGATAGGGATTGGGTGATTATCTCTGGCCCTGCCTGTTCCTCCTGTTCTGGGGGCCCTACTTCCTCTTCATCCCTCACTAAGCAAACTGATTTTGTCTTGGGTTTCTTCTTCTTTATAGGGGCAACTGCTACTGGCACAGTTGTTCGACTGCAGTTCGAGTGGCCACAGTGCCTGTTGCTGACACAGGGTCTGCTTTCCTCCTCCTCCTGAGAGTGCTGTTCAGTATCAAGCGGTGTCTGATCAACAGCAGCCGGGGCTGAGCACATTGCATAACTTTGTGCCTCTCTGGAGCTGCCACAGCATTTTTCTTTCACATATTTTGTCACTTTAACAGGGTCCCCTAGTTGTTCAGGGGTGAACTTACAAACCATTGCAGGAGAGAAGTCCTCCAAATATTGGCCCATGTCCTCCCATGTTCCATGCCATGCAAGACTATCCACCCTTGGGGCAGGTCTCTGAAAGACGCTCCTAAAAATCTCTTTTGTAACTCTAAATATGGTGTGGACTGCACTGAGGAGACCTGGTAGACCTAGCAACAAAAACATGCTTTCCTTAACATCCAAGGGAAATTCAGAATCCTCAAAAGCTGTTATAACAGGCCTGAAGGAAAAAGAGAAGGGGAAAGTCATCCTTCCCTGTTCCCCCACAGGCTGGGAACAATTATTAATGGACACACCAGGGTAGGGCCCCGGGGTAAGGGTAGGAGAGCGACACATCCCAATTGGCCCTCATTGCCCTTGACGTTAATAATGTCATAAACTGATATCCCACAGAACAGCAACAAAGCAATCCTGATCCCTCTCCCTGCTCTGGAAAAGAGCACCAGGATGGGCACATACAGGAATATATGCAGGGTTAGGTACCACATCCATGTGAACAGACCAAGCACTTCTGTACTTAATACAACAAATGCTTAGATAAATTTGTTTCCAACCTGCTCTGGGCAGATCTGTTGTTCTCTCAACTCTTGGAGCCTGACATTGGGTGCCAAATAAGGCTGTTGTGGTTTAGGAGTGGTGCTCCCCAGTTTAGTGTTCCCACTGAGACTCCAAACCATGCTGCTGCTCTCTTGCTCTCCTCTTCCCCTTCCCTCTCTTCACCGCCCCATTTCCCCCTGCCTGCCCTGTGGATGGATGGAGAAGAGAACTGGAGGCACAAAGGGTAAAGATCATGGGTTGAGATAAAATCAGTTACTTGGAAACAGCATTAAGAAATCCAGCAGTAACAGCAACAATAGTAATGACAGAGGGCACAAGAAAAGAAATTATTCACACGGAAACCACCCCCCCCTCGGCCCAGTAGACAATATTGAGGGCTCCTTCTACCACATTTACTCCACCAGAAGGAACCCCTTCTCCTGGGATATGAGACTCCTTTCCTCTGGCAGTGACATGACAGGGTACAGAATAACCTCCAGGTCTTGGCCACGACTGCTTCTGGCTACTGCAGAAATGAACCCTCTGCTGCTCAGAACTGAGACACTGCCCCATATGCTAAGTAATGCAAATGTAGTGGTTAGTTTCTTTATTGATGAATATCAGTGAATTTCTCCCTGGACCTTATGTAGTGTCTTTTATAGTCTTTTATGAGAGATTAACTTTGTTGTGACAGGCTGTAGAAATATATCTCAGGCTGCGATGACGCTATCAAAATCTGTGATTGCTAAAATATTACTAATATTCTGAGTCTTTCTGTTTGTTCACACTGCCTTCTGTCCTATGGCGGCCATGAATCTTGAGGAGAGTTATTGCACTTTCCATGCCCTTGCCATCCATTTTTTATATCAGTGTAATAGAAGATCCTTTGGCCTTCCATAAATGTTTTAAACTTATATTTGGAGAAAGGACACTGGCATAGGTGCAAGAAAAAAAGATACTTGTGACAAGTTCTAAAAATGAAATTTGGAATTGGACATGAAGACATCAGAATATATGCCTGGTCCCTGCTTTGCTTTATGTATTTGTATATATTTGGCAAGGGGGATAAGAGCAGGAGAATCACATTTTTACTTGCCTCTCCCCCCTTTAAGTAGTATTTTGTAAGTGATTTTACGTACTTCTTGCTTTTTTCTTTTTTTTCACCCTTGCATGTAGAGTTCATCACAGTGCTACCAAATTGCATGTTTCTTGCAAGCTGTGTTTCTGGTTTATTAGTGCTACTTATGAGTTTCTTATTTATTTATTTTTTACCCACTGATTAATGCTCTGCTCTTCTGGAGCCCCCAGATGATAATAAAGCATCAGCAGGGGTTAATGGAGCCTGGTAGGGGGTACAGCAGGGAGCTTTTGTTCCCGTTTTATCTGGCAGCCTGCAGCAGGCAGAACCAGGCTGTGGCTCAACAGCTTCCTCATTTATCTTGGTCAGGTTTCACTGCTGATAAACTTCTATTGAAATGGATGGCTGCTATTGTGCTTACCAGTAGGGAAGATTTCTTATTGACTTGCTACAGGTTGAAAGCGTTTTCCTGCCATGCTGTGAGGTTAAAAATGTATGATCTACTCTGCTGAGGTCTTATGTTTTCCTGCTCGAGTGAATATTTGTTGTCTTTGCACATATGCTGCCTGTTTTAAGGCATAATTTGGATCTTAATAAAGGAATTAAATGGCTGCAAGCGTGTGTTGTTGTGTGCATTAAGAGGAAGTCAAGATGATATGGCTGATTTCTTACAGTTTTTCAGTCTTTGCTTCATTTTTCTTTATTTATCCTCTTCTCTGTTCTTCATTTTTAGAGCCAGAAATGACACTCGCTAACACCTACTAGTGGCTAGTGTAAAGAAAGGTCTCCTATAGGTATTCAGCCATTATCTAGAGATTTTGGAGTGCAGCTCTAACTTGAAGTATTTGTGCATTCCCAAATCTATTAGCTGTACCTGGAATCACCGTCTCTAATCCTCGTGATTAATATGGAAAGTATTAAATCCTGCTGTTTCTCAGCTTAAGTACACAAAAGTCTTCAGGACCCAGCCTTGCTGGACAACAGAAAGCGGATGCTGCTATGACTTTTTAGAGCACAAAAATCTTGAACAGAGAGGACCTTTTTGTCTTTGAACTAGGAGCTCATAGTTTGGCATCTAGAAGACGTTCTCATTCATATTCCAGTCCTGAAGTTGCAGGGCTGCATTTTCCTCCAATGACAATTCCCTCAGTTTTACTGCTACCCTAATAAGGAAATTTGGGGTTTTAAGTATTCACAATTTATTTTGTGACTGAGAAATTTTGTCTTACAGCACTAGTCTTTGTACTGTGAAATGCTGATGACTTGTAAGCTTGATCCTACTGATCCTACCCCATCCACCCTACCTGAAACAGAGTTTTGAAAATTGAGAAGCAGAAACCGTTGAATTCCGGGCTCTTGAACACAGCTGCTTTTGGGTACTTGCATTAAACTTCTGCAGGTATTAGAAGTAAGGTAGTTGAAACAAATACTTGAAGTTGCTTTGCTGTTTAATTTTGGCCACATCATGGTTTGGATATTTTTGGCACTTGGGAACTTCATTCAGCAAAAAACAAGTATGTGCTGCAGAGGGTAGGGGCTCCATCCTAGTTCCAGAAATTTAAAGCTTACTTTGTTAGGGAATTTCCAGCTATTTCTTAACCCCTTCTAGGCCTCCATTAGGAAACAATTAGATTTTTGAAATTAGTAGTAGAGTAGGGACTTATTTAAAAAAAAAAATAAATTATTAGTTTATACCTGGTATAATTTTAAATTTCTGAATGAAACTTAAGGAAGAATTAAATTTTGTGATGCAGACCAAGATAGTAAAACTTATTAGTAAGGTCTCCTGACTGTCAAACAGCCAGACACAGGAACTTGAGTGGACACTTATCTGTGGACCCTAAATGCTGAGTCACGACCTCCTGACATTGTAAGTTTGTTATTATTTAAAAAAATAAATAAAAAATTTCCTTTTGTGCTCTGGTTTTTGAATATGGTGCTATAGAATTGTCACTGAGAGATGTAACTTTCCACGGAATCACAGAATTGTTAGGGCTGGAAGTGACCTCTGGAGATCATCTAGTCCAACCCCCAGCTGTTTTAATGCAAAAGTGAAAAAAAGAAGAAACATTTAAAACATCCATGCTGGTTTCAAGTTGGGAACATTAAGCAGTTGACTATTTATTGTTTTTGATAAATTGAGACTATCTAAATAAAACTCAAACGTTAAAATTCAGACATTACATTACAAACCACTTGTGATTGCAAGTTCTCAGAGAAGTTCCGAGGGATCTGCCAGCAACAGGATGTCCCACTTAACAGAACAGGGAGAGGTTCCCAGCACCTCATAACAGAGGATACTGAGGGAAGCTTATGGGTAAATATAGCCAGAACTCCTGTCCAAGAGTAACCTGACCCTCTGATCTGAGTACCAAGCAGGGTATTTTTCTAAGAAGTGAAATTAGTGCCCTAAAGACTATGTGAAGAAGACTTGGACATTCAGCTTTAAAATGGTCACAGATCTGCATAGATTTGCAATTCACTCTAAAATCTGTAGTTGGTTTTCATGTTATCTGAGACATAGATATATTCAGCTCAGTTAAGTTGCCTTATAAGGGTTGCCTTTATAAAAAATGTTCAAATCAGCACTTCTACACTGTAAATGTTTAGAAAAGATCAGATGAGTCCTACTCTAAAAGCAACTTTTTTTTTCCATTACCTCTAAGGAGGGCCTGAACTGACCATATCAGAGGCAGATGCCCACACTCGAGACACATTCAGGCAGAAATTTGCATTGGCTTTCCACGTTAGGGATTGAGGGTGTTTCTTACTATCTTTGCTAACAGATGAGCAGTCCTGGCTTGCCAACGATAGCTCTGTAGGCCTTGTGGCTCCCAGTGGCCCAGCATGGAGCTGATTGAAGTATATAACATTTGGATCTACAGTAATGTGTCATACTTGCTTCCTGGTTTTTTCACATTGGAGTTAGGAAATTGTATTTTAGTTTGCTCAGGTGTCTCACCTAGAAAGGCACAAACCTCTACTATTAGTCAGTATCGGTTACCTAAGGGAACACACAGAAATTGCTCAGATTGAAACAACTAGAGCCATCAGATAACCTCACTGAGTCTGACTTAGCTTTCTTCACACAGCCTCCTTATTTTGCTGTGAGATTTTGTAGTCTTAACCTGGACATCTTTTCTGGTACTATGCTTGATCTTGTGACGTGGCAAAGGATCTGTGAAAAGAGATGGGAAACCAAGCTCTTGGACATGCAGAGACTGTTGGCATTGAAGTGATTTCGTGAATGGGAGCAGTTGAATTAACTTAAATGCTTACTGCCACCAAAGATGAAAAGTATTCTCTGCTTTGCACTGGCTGAATCTCATTGGACTGTTCCCTGAACCACTTGGACTTGCTAAAATGCCAGAAAACTTTTCCTTCTACAAAAAAATCATTTATGATTGCTTATGAAGGAGTCTGGAAAGCATCAGGTTAGGTAGAAAACTTGAAAACAAGTTTCTGGGGCAGGGTACTAAAAAAAAGTACCTTGGGAAAGAAGAAGAGAACAGAGGCTTTCACTAATATGCAAGAGCATTAGGAGTTGTTTTACCAAACTTAGTCTTGTAAAACTGTCCCCCAAACCCACTATGAGGATTCAGACTGGTCTTGGTTAGTCGTATTTGCTTTCTGCAAAGCGTTGTGTATGTTTGCTCATAGGTCTTAGTTTGCTAAATAATAAGTTGCAACATGCAGTTATTAGTTTCCTTTGTTACCCGTACATAGCAAAGCATTTTTATTCACTTGTTTTACCACTGAATCTTCTCAGAGTAGCTTCTTTTTCCCCCCTGAGAATCTCTCTTCTTATCTTGTTCATTGATTTGGCTCTTTTTTTTTTTCTTAGCCTGTTCTTTACAAATGCAATGGTTTTTTTGTAAAGCATGAGATTGCCTAGGAGATGTCACTATGTGATTGTCACAATGGTTCTAAAATCTTTTTCTTGCCTACTTGTCCCTTTACCTGACATAAGTAATTTCTTTGAAAACTGAACCAATTGTTTCTAAAATCAAATTCCGTCACTGAGAAAACATTTCTGTTGAAATTGATTGATCAGTGAACTAGGAAAGTTGTCCTGCTGTTAAAGAAATGAGCATTTAACGAAGTCTGTAGCATGATAGAAAGGGTATTTATGAAGTTAATCTCTATTCTGTTCTTACATATTTATCTTCACTGCAGTCCTATTAGGAATATTATCCATGCTCAGAAAAAATATATTTTGAATTCTTTGGAAAAGTTATAAGAGAGTTCAAAAGGAAATTGAGGGTGCTGGTGAACTGTTAAATTAGAAATTGTTAATGACTGTTATAAAACAATTAACAGTAGGAAATTGTAGAGGTGGCTGGAGGCATTTGGTTTTTGAAGGGTTCCAGGGGTTTCTTCTGCCGTTTCGTCAGGATTTTACAGTCTGTTTTGTTTATGTTGCTTAAAGAAGCAAGTTTAAAATTTATCATTCTCAAACCCAGTTTGAAAAAATGCTAATGTAATGATTAGAAGGCATTCTACCTGTCTTTTAGAGTTATTTTTAAGAGAAATGCTGCCCCAGTTTTCTTTTTTTTCCTCAACCAAATAAATTTAATGAGTACAGTGTTAGTTTTCACTTTTCTGGTAAAGTAAGATTCGTGTATACTTAGATAGACAATGAACAGTCATATCCCCAATTAGCAGTGCCATGAACGGAGTCATTATTTGTTTCGTCAAACAGCATATGTAAGTATTTACCATTGGATAATCAGGGCTGAAGGAACTAAGCCTAAAATATGTGAATATTCCTAAACTATTTGAGGTATAATGCAAGCTTTGCTCAGTATTTTTTCCCATTGTATATTGGAATATCGAGGTATTTGTACTGAATTCAGTATTTCACAGCTGTTCTACAGTAATACTTCTCTGCAGTCATCTTAAGCAGAGCTGTGTTTATGATCAAGCTTGCGAGAAATTCACCTTTTTGCTTCTGTTTTTAGTTGTATTTATTCTTATGGTACGTTAGCATGACCCATGTAAAACTTGTGAAGGTGATAATTACGATTTTTTGCTGTTCTTAAACTATGGGAAGAAACACAGCTTGTAATTCCAACGACTTAAGAATTTAAGGTCTGCTCGGAAAGAATTTACCTTTTTTTCTGAGAAATTTCCTTCACAGAAGTCTGTACCAAATGTCTGGGGGTTTGTGCATGCTGTAAGGTAAACTGTAACTGTATATCCACAACATACACCAAGGAAACAACAAGCTAGTGTGCACTTGTGGAACACATGACATGCAAAGCATTGCCACAGGGTCAGAAGGCTTTCTGAATCCTTATCCTTTCAGAAGTAACATAAATGCTACAGTTACATCCTTCCTGTGAGTCAGTGCGAGGAGATGCTTTCCAACTCTGATGGCTGATAGAAATTTCACGGAGCTGGTGCAGTGATGGCAGCAGTATTTGAGTAGGGCAGCAGTATTTGAGTAGTTGAGGTCCTGTATATTAAGTGAGGTCTTCTGACCTCTCTGAGGGATCACTAAGCTGGTGCTAGTAAAGATGCTGAAGTTCAGGAACCAATAGCAGCTAAGGTATGTGTTATTTGTCTAAAAATTGGCTGTTGATTTTAAAAATCAGGGCTGAGGTTCAAGTTACTATTAATTTATTACAAGATATTTGTATCTGAAATTAGATGACTTTATGGATTTTACTCGAAGAAGTTGTTTGGATTGGATTTTGTGGTGTTTTTTTTCTTACTGATGTATGTGTCTGTGAAATAAGTGAAGTTCTGCCAACATCTTGCAGTGTAGCTGGGGACTTCCAGTAATCTTTCATTTTTTGAAGATAGTGTTACCAGGTGTTGGTTATAAGTTTTCATTGTGTATTGACTTTCTTTGCTGCCGTCATTTTGAGAAAGAACTTGATACTTAACTTGCTCCCTGATTATTTATAACTACATCCAAAAGAGGACCCAGGAAATTACAGGCCTGTTAGTCTTACTGCAGTCCCTGGAAAGAGTTCTCCTAGAGACTTGCAAGCCAAATGAAGCAGGTAGCCAGCACAGATTTACCAAGAGCAAATCAAGTCAGACTAACAGGACTGCCTCCTGAAACAATAAAACATTTTCTGTCAACACGGGGGAAGCATCATGTTGTTTACCTCGACTTGAACAAAGCCTTTGACACTGTTTCCCGCTGCCTTCTCCTAGCCAAACTGCCAGGAAACAGACCGGGTGGTGGGGCTGTGAGACGGGCAGGGAATCGGCTTACAGGCTGCTCGGGGGCGGTGATCCGTGCCTTTTACTCAAGCTGGCAGCTGTCACAAGTGGAGTCTCCCAAGGGTCGATATGGAGCCCCATGCTGTTCAATGTCTTCATAAATGATCTGGATGATGGGGTTGAAAGTGCTCACACCAAGTTTGCTGGTGACATGAGACTGGGTGGTGAGGTGTACGCGTCAGAAGGGAGAGCCATCTTCCAGAGGGGCCTGGACAGGCTGTAACAGTGGGCTTGCAAGAAATATGTAAAATTTAAAAAGATAAGTGCAAGGTCCTGCATGTGGTATGACATAAACTAAGAAGCCAGAACAGGCTGGGAACTGTGTGCCTGGGAAGGAGCCCTGCTGAATGGAACCTGGTGGAGTGAACATGAATCCAGCATGCTGCTGCAGCAGTGAAGGCAAATCAGATCATGAGCCGTGTCCACAGGGACAGACTCTTTATATGATTAGCATCTCCTCAGTTCTTTGCACATAAACGAGTGGACATTTGCTTAGTCTCTACTGCCATTGGCTTTGGTCCACTGGACCTGAGTGGACTGCTTAGTCTGCACAGTTTTGCCAGGGTTCTAGCACAAGCTCTAACCAGAACTGAACATGATTCTAATGAATGAGGTAGATTAATGGTGAAACTGTAGACTTGAAACAGTCAAATGACAAGTTTAAACTACCATTTTGATAATCCCAGATTTATCAGAAAGGTGAATTTACTGCATTAGCCTGTTTATCACAGTGATTACTGGTATTCAGGAGTGAATTTAATGGAGGGCATCTGATAGCAAGAAAGACCCTTAGAATATGTCTCTGTGCATTCCAGTCTGTAACTTTAAGTTAGAAGTACTGCTTCAAAGTTGTTATTTTATTGTTCCTGCTGATCATTAGGTACAGCATCTTAAAAATGTGACTACATTTTCGGTAGTAATTAACTTACTTTGAATAAGCTGTATTTTCTTGAGGCCATAGGTTTGCATTCATTATTATTCTAGGATAAACGAAACCCTTATTCTATAAACAGGATATCTGGTATTTTTTCTGAGGCCATTTAATTTTTGGGCTTTGTTTTATCTTTACTTTCATGGAACTGTTTGCTCTTTCAGTAAAGGTGGTGTTTGTGGTTGCACCACATCTGTTTCCTCTAGTAGCCTGTATTCTCAGTGTGGTTTGTAGTATTAGAATGGCCTCAGAATGTGAAACTCACTCCACATTGTGGTTAAAAGCAGCATAAACCTCTGGAGTCACTGCCTCATAGCAGCCAAAGATCAGTTTCTTATTTGTGGGGTTCTGGATAGGTTTCACTATGGTGAGCTGATCCATGTGGAACTGGAGATGGGGAAGGAATGCATAAAGGAGTATTGGCTGGGACTTGTTTGAATTTCAGTATACGAAAGGATGATGCTGAAATTCTTTGAAATTGGTTAATTAGTGATTGATTCTTTTTTCTTTGTTCTTGTTATACGTATCATCCCTGCATCCCTTGCCACTTTCCTTCTGCCTTGCACCAGACTGCTTGATTCTGTAGCCTATGTATGAACTATCATCCATATTCAAATCACCTAAAATGCAGCCAAAGTAAGTGCAGACAATATGGTGCCATGAGAAAAAAATTTAAAATATATGTACATATGAGTGTGTGTGTATATGTATATATATATATATATATGGTGGTACCTGGCTGATAGTGGGCAGGTGTTTATATTAAGTAAGATTGCTCAGATGTGCTCAGGTAAAATTGCAGTGAGAGCAGGGTGGCAGGTATGGGTAGGTGCTTTCAGATAGGTGCATGTTTTGTGTAGGTGACATAAAGGTGTCTTTCAAAATAGCTTGTATGAGTCAACCCAAAAATTAATTAAAAGTAGATACTTAATCCTCGAGTCCTCCCTTCTCTTTTCCTGACTTTCTTCAGTATAGGGAGAAGCTTACTTGAACAGCTCTTGGTTTAATGTTTGCCAAAGAAAGTTCATCTCACATCCTACACCTTCTCTTTGACAGTAGTTAAGCGCTCCCTTAAATAGAGGATTTCCTTTCTTTTATAAGTACAAGACAAAAAAATGTAATTTTTAAAGATACTTCTTTGTGATGGTGATGTGTTATTGCCTGTTACTTTGTGGTTACAGTTGATTCACTTCACAACATTCTTCCATTCTGTGTATCTTTTTAGTCTGCTTAGCAAGCACTAATTGCCATGTATTAATTAGTTGCAAACAAATGGCTTGTCTCTGTAGTCTGAAGGGGAGGGGGAAACAAGTAATCACAGACAAGTCGTCTATTCTTGAGATACATATGTGTTTGTAGACGCATACTGTATACACTGCTGAAGTTTTTTGGTAAGCCAATCCCATAAAGTAATTATGAGCTTTTCTTAAGAAGTAGATATGGAACTTATTCCTACAAACCAGCAAGTGTACAGAGAGCCCCTTTGATTTTTTTCTATAGGAAACGTGCACATAAAAATTCAATTTCCATTCAAATGTACTGAGAATAAGCGTTGTAATGTCAGGAAGTTTGACAAGGAATAGTTCTAAGGAGAAATTAAATTATTGTGAAGATTATAGCATTTCTTCCACTTTTTTAGAGAATTTGTAAGTATTTTATTAATGTGTACATTATACACTGTATGCTGGGAAAGGTGTGTTTCAGTTCTGTTTCTCTATTCATTTCCTCTCTCCTCCTGTGTGCTTGGGTAGGCAAAAGGTATGAGTTGCTCCAAACTAGTCTTTACACTTTTCATGAGCTAAGAAATTATTCTGGATGAAAACTATCATCCACCTGGCCTGACTTTCTAAATCAACTGATGCTGAAGGTTGTCATTACACAAGTCTTTGGGTTTAAGCAGTGGGAAGAATGGGAAATCATACAGACTGCAAATTTGAAACAAGCAGAATAATTTTTAAGCTTCTCTTAAAACACATGACTCTTCATTCATGTTAGTATTGTACTTTTTGTAATAATACTTGGCATTCTTAAGGTACTTGATTACTTGAAGATGCAGACATATGTTAATTAATCCTTTCAGTGCATCTGAGGAAGTTAGGTATTACTCCTTTTTAGCAGTAGAGAAAAACGACACAGTAAATTCAAGTGTCTTGATCAAAGGCATGCAATTATTTACAGACTGTTCCTTGTAGTAAAAAAATTAATGTACTTAATTTTGAAGAATGTAAGACTGGTTTCTTGTTCAGACTTGGGAATATAAATATACTCTGTAGAGTGTCTTGACGGTTTGACTCCCAGTATTTATGTGGGGCCTCCTCTTATTGCTCTCTATAACCTGGGCAAAGCTCAATTGGGAGGGACTGTGGAATACAAGAGGCTGAGCCAGAATTCCTTGACCGTTATAGGCTTATCTTCATTCCTGTAAAACACAGTGTCTCCCATTTAAAACTAAACCAAAACTCATGTCAGAAATTAAAAAGAAGCTTAACAGCTATAAATACTACTACATAATAATAGTTTCTAAAGCAAATGTAAGGAGTACTGTGTCATAATTTCATATTATGATCTGCTTATGAGACTAGCCTTATAAATAAGGAATCCTCCATGGCTTTTAGAGTAAGTGCCTGTTAATATGGTCTCTTTTTTTAATTAGGATGCTGTATAACGTTGATAGCGTTATAATGGATAGGAAATTATTTCTTATTTTGAGATCTAAGTGTGGAGCAGCTCGTTTATTAATCTGACAAATAGTGGCAGATTTATTTTATATACCTAATAAGTGTGTGTTTGTATATATTCATAGGTCATGAATACTGATGGAACTGGTAGAAGAGTTCTGGTGGAGGACAAGCTGCCTCATATATTTGGATTCACATTGTTGGGAGACTACATTTATTGGACAGACTGGCAAAGACGCAGTATTGAACGAGTGCATAAGCGCACAGCAGAGAGAGAAATCATCATAGATCAACTGCCTGATCTGATGGGCCTAAAAGCTACAAATGTGCGCCAAATAATTGGTGAGTTAGACTTCTAATGAGGCAAGTGAAAATGAAATAGAAAATTTCAGCAGTGCTGTTCTGCAGACTTTTAGAAATGGACAGAATGCAGTTCTATTGCAGGATAACTGCCAGCAGCAGTTTGATGGGGTGGGTTAGGTCTTGTGTGAGGTGCTTCAGTTCCCTAACTTGGAAGAATATCAAGCTGGAAAACAACCAGGCACACCCCAAAACAGGTAATTTTCTGCTTCTTAGGGAATTGGAACAGCTTGTAAGTCTGAACAGCCCTAGATTCAGTAAGGGGGAAAGAAGGATCATGGAAAATAGGACTTCTTTTTGTAACAGCTAGCTGTTTATGAACCTGCAACTGTAGCAGCTTTTCATCTTGTAATCTGAGTATGTGCTCCTAGTATGCAAAAGCTAAGAATGAGCCGGTTTGAGTCTGTTAAGTACTTTTCACGCTAATACTAGAAAATCATCTTTAAAAATATTTAGAAGTACTTTCTGTCCTGTAGTGTCTGTGGTGTAAAAAAAGGAAGATCTAGCTTTAAACTGCCTGTCATAGGCTATTCAGACACTGTAGCATCACAGAACTCATCTCCTTACCTGAATATTCTGCTATGTGGATAAGGCTTGGAGCTTCTTGCTGCCACGTGTGGATTGTACTGCAGGAAATTAGTCAAATGTAGTTGAGCTATATCTTTACATGACTGCTGCCACATTATCAAGATGCCCCAAGGTATATGTGCTTTAATTGCAGCCACCTGTTTGGCTAATTGAACTCGTGAGTGCCAAGCATCTTTTAGTAGGTCAGTTTCCAGCATGTGCAGGTACACAAGTGAGTGTTGCAAAGAGCTGTCTGCATCCTAGAGAAGAGACCATTGAATGGATGTGAAAATAGATCTGCAAATTTTTCACCTCTAGGAATGCACCTGGGTTGTAGGAACATAAGTGGACCGTTGTACTGTAAAAAGCAACAGAACATACACTTGCTTGCTTACTTACCATGCTTCAGTGCTTGTGCTGTGAATTGGAATTCTCAGTAGCTGTGGAAGTCCAGATCCTTTTCCCTAATGCTGGGTTTGTTTCATGGGGTAAGGAAAACAAGCCCTGGCTTTCTAGCCAAGCAGAGTAACATCTGTCTAAAGTATTACGGGAAATGAAAAAAAACAAATTTGTTCAGAGAATACAAGGAGAAAAACTATGTTTACTTAAAGACTCATAGTGTTGTTGATGCATGTGAGGACTAGCTTCACCTTTCGCCTGAAGTCAGGTTGCAATGGTTGCTTTTGCTTTTGCTGCCTGCTTAGGTACAAACCCATGTGCAGAGGATAACGGCGGCTGCAGCCACCTGTGTCTGTACAGACCACAAGGCCTTCGCTGCGCCTGCCCCATCGGCTTGGAGCTCATCAGTGACATGAAGACCTGCATCGTCCCAGAAGCTTTCCTGCTGTTTTCTCGGAGAGCAGATATCAGACGAATCTCTTTAGAAACCAACAACAACAACGTTGCTATTCCACTCACTGGAGTCAAGGAAGCTTCCGCTCTGGATTTTGATGTGACAGACAATCGCATTTACTGGACTGACATTTCGCTGAAGGTAGAGATTTTATTCCATATTGGCTATTCAGCTATTACAAACTTCTTGATGTACTTTAGAATGGATTGACAAATGCAGTTCACAAAATTCAAGGGATATGTAAAAGAGCATTTTCTAACTAAGAATGGCATACATTCTCTCCTAGAATTCGTTTGTATTGGGTTTGCATGGTAAGGTTTTGGTAATGAGGGGGCTACAGGGTTGGCTTCTGTGAAAGCTGCCAGAAGTTTCCCCATGTCCAACAGAGCCAATGCCAGCCAGCTCCAGGACACGCCTGCCCCTAGCCAAGGCTGAACCGTATCAGCAACAGTGGCAGAGCCTCTGGGGTAAAGTATTTGAGGGAAAAAAGTTGCTACACAACAACAATTGCAGCTGGAGAGAGGAGTGAGAATATGAAAGAGGAACAGCTCTGCAGACACCAAGGTAAGTGAGGAAAGAGAGTGAGGAGGTGCTTCAGGCACCAGAGCAGAGATTCCCCTTGCAGCGAGGCAGCTGTGCCCCTGCAGCCCGTGGAGGTCCATGAGGATGCAGAGATCCACCTGCAGCCCGTGGAGGTCCATGAGGATGCAGAGATCCACCTGCAGCACATGGAGGACCCAATGCCAGAACAGATGGTTGCCTGAAGGAGGCTGTGACCCCATGGGAAACCCATGGTGGAGCACACTCCTGGCAGGGACCTGCAGACTTCTGAGAGAGGAGCCGAGACTGGAGCAGTTTTGCTGGCGGGACTTGTGACCCTGGGTTGTGGGACCCAGGCTGGAGTAACCTGTTCTTGAAAGACCTTTGCAAGGGACCCCTGCGGGAGCAGTTTGTGAAGAACTGCCATCTGAGGGAAGGACTCGCATTGGAGAAGTTCATGAGGGACTACACCCCGTGGGAGGGTCCCTCACACCAGAGCAGGGGGAGTCCTTCCCATGAGGAGGAAGGAGCGGCAGAAACAATGTGTGATGAACTGACCACAACCCTGTGAGGCACTGGATAATTATGTTAATTATTGGGTTGGACCAACTCAAGGAGCAGGGTGGGGGCAAGGCATAGGTTGAGTTTCACAGAGGTGAGGTAGTGCCCATTTCCCAGTCCCTGTGAGTCTCACCAGGCAACCCCAGAACAGCTTTCAGTCAAAGGCAGCCCAGGAGCATGGCCTATACCACACCCTGGAATCCCTCACCCTGCCTTAGATTGGCTGGCACAATGGGAACACTGCCCCTCACCCTGCCCCAGAGTGGCCAGTGGGCCAGAAATCCCGCCTGGGAGGCCACAGAGGCTAGAGCAGATAAAGACAGCAGCACATGGTCTCCATCTTTGCTCAAGCCCTACCGCCTGGCCATGTGAAAGCTGGAGTCTCACAGGACTCTGGTGGTAGCTGTGTATTTTCTCTTTTTCTCTTTCTTTCTTTAATCTTTCTTCTAATCTCCTTTTTTATTATTTTGGATAGCTGGATACTGAATGAGTTGGGGTTTGCTAAGTTGTATGTGTTAGCATGTGCTAACTCAGTGCTTTGTTGGATGCTTTATTTTGGTTGTATCCTACCCTTTAAACTTTTGCTAAGATCTCCTATTTTTTCTAAAGTTTACCAGTAAAAGTACTCCCTGAGAAAATGTGTGAAGCTTTTTCTCTTTTGTGCTCTCTCTTAAGGTGTTAAAAGAACTGAAGGCTCTTCTAATAATCCAGAGAGCAGATATTGATAAAGCCTTGTGTATTTTTAAACTAAAACTCGCTTGCTGAACTTGTAGCTCAAAATTTGGGGGTCTTACAAACGCCCATTCCCCATTCTCCTATGCCACTGTGGGCAAGGAGATAGAAAAATTGGGAGTGAGATTGAGCCTGGGAAAAAGGAAAGGGGTGGGAGAAGGTGTTTTAAGATTTGGTTTTATTTCTCATTATTCTACTCTGATCTGATTGGTAATAAATTCATTTTTTCGAAGTTGAGTCAGCTTTTTCCATGATAGTAACTGGTGAGTGATTTCTCCCTGTCCTTATCTTGACCCCCAAGCCTTTCATTGTATTTTCTCTTGAGTACTTGATATCCAGTCAGGATCAACACACAATGTCTTTTAAATCTACTATATACATTTTCAGATCAAGAATAAGTTTGCAAAAAAAATTTATTTTTTTTTGGTAGAAGGCTGAGAAGAATGTTTTATGGCAGGAGATTTCAGCCATCAAAGTTGTTTTGCTGAATACATCTAACAGGGGGAAGCCTTGTCTTGGCTCAGGAAGTGAAAATGCGTCTTGCCTATTTATTAACTTACAAATGTTTTTGTTAACTTCTGGTGGGTTGTGAGTGAGGAGTTTATGGAGATAGGAATATTAAGGACATAGAAAGGTATCCCATGTTTGCCAAAAGAATTTTGTACCATCCTAACATTAGTCCTCTACTTCCAGGTTTATCAGGAACTGCCTAGACTCTAATATATTATTAAAATATAATTCTGGCTGTATCTGCTATCACAGGCTGATCCTGCTGGCAAAGAGTTTAAAAAAAATCTTTTGAATAGAAGTCAAAGAAGCAGTTCTGCTTAGTGAAATTAAATTTAGCCGTCAGTACTGAAGCACTTCCTCTACTGAGCCCACTGGGAGTTTGGTTCTTTTCTTGTGTTTGCTGTTCTGTCCTAAACATTTTCATTAGGCTGCTTTAAATAGTGTTCCATGGTATAACATTGATGTTTTTATATAGTCCTGGGAGAGCCAAAATATTTTCGCCTCAAAGTTGGCACTGTGTTATTAAGGTCACTTTGGCATGTAGACTGCTTAATTCAACCAGACTAGTTATCCCATTTATTTCCCCTGTGAAATGCCATTATAATTGACACAGAATACATTCGTAGAGCACAGTAAATCATTATTTCTGAATAGCAGCATTGTTTGCCTTGCAAATAAGTAGCGTGTTGTAAGATCCTCTTTCCTATGAGATGTCTAAAATCTGAAAGTGTTTAAAGTGCAACAAAGGAAACAACCAGCCCAATGACAGGCTGGTAAAATTTCTAATTTGCCTGTGTATCTTTTATATCCCCGCAGACCATCAGCAGAGCATTTATGAATGGCAGCGCACTGGAACACGTTGTGGAGTTTGGCTTGGATTACCCAGAAGGCATGGCTGTAGACTGGCTGGGGAAGAACCTGTACTGGGCTGATACTGGAACAAATCGTATAGAAGTGTCAAAGCTGGATGGGCAGCATCGCCAGGTGCTAGTGTGGAAAGATCTAGACAGTCCCCGGGCATTGGCATTGGACCCTGCTGAGGGGTAACTTGCTGATTTAATTTTACGTTTATGAACAGTGAAAAAACAGCATTGTAATGCTCACTCCAGAGCATGTTAGTTGGGCACTGTGTGTAAACCCTGAGAGAACTGAGCCGGGGAATACAACCTGGTAATTTAGAGGAACGTGCTCCTTATGTCCTGAATAACCAGTAGGAAGATTAAAAAAACCCCAAACAAATGAAAAAATCAGAGCAGCTCATTAAAAAGGGGTTTATATTTAGGTTTTAAATTAACCACAGAATCAAAGCAGTTTTAGGTTTGTGGAATTCGTTAA
Organism: Pseudotriccus pelzelni; assembly: GCA_035584735.1. NCBI lineage: Eukaryota > Metazoa > Chordata > Aves > Passeriformes > Tyrannidae > Pseudotriccus > Pseudotriccus pelzelni. Next base: position 63,754,426 of record JAWMRA010000041.1, read on the forward strand.
TTAGAAAAGGACTATAGTATTGAAATGAATATATTTAGCATTTTAAAAATTAGGATTCTTTTTATCACAAGCTAGAGTCCATAAAGGTATTAAATGATTTGAGAGTGGGGAAGGGAAGGTTATAGTCTGAGAATAAGAAAGGTGTTTGTTTCTTCAGATAAGGGAACCCTTTTAGTTGGTATGGACAAGGGTAAGCGGGGATAGAGGAGGAGAGGAAAACAATTATATCCACCTATTCCCAAAATTGGTTCCAAGACGGCGGTCGAGCGGGTGGCCACGCGGCCGCCGGGCTCCTGCAGCTCCCGGGGCTCGCTGGGGTCCCACTCCCACTGGCCCGGCCCGGCACCGCGCTGCTCCCATGGGAGACGCTGCCGTGCCGGTCTGTGCAGCCGCTGCCGGGGAGTTTGCGTGGACCGGCCTCGCTTCTCTGTCGGCGTCGGCACGGCGGGCGAGCAGAGGGTGCATGGCCCCTGCCCTGCAGGGCAGTCCCCGGGCTGTGGGGCCGGGCCGGGCTGCACGGGAGCAGGGAGGGGGCCGGACGGGCCGGGGG
>JAWMRA010000041.1:63755075-63797699 GCA_035584735.1 Pseudotriccus pelzelni
GCACAAACGGTTTTTGGTGGTTACGGTTATCTTAATTAGCACAAACGGTATCATATCTTTTACGGTTTGACATTTACATTGGGCTTAACATAAGTCTTAATAAACAATATTATAGTCTATAGTTTTTCACACTGTGACAGAGTGATTTATGTCATGGTTCAGCACTGGCTTGGCCTCAGCAGAAAGATCAAAGAAAGAAATGGATGTAAGCATCAGAGCAACAGTAAGTAGGTGTTTTTAGAAGGAGAAATTAAGCTGGATTAGTGTAAGTTCAGTCTTGAGTGGACTCTGGTGATTTCTAATTAATTGATTAATTTTACAGAGGTTTTATTTCACAACATTAAAAACCTTTGCAAAAGATAAATATTTTTATTGTAGAGGAGCTGAGAAATTATCTTCTCTGTGTATTTCTCCACTCTGGCGCTTCTACAAAACTCACAGATGCAGAAAGAGGGTCACTGAAAAGCGGAGTCTCTTACTGCTTTAATGCTCTATTAAAAATGGTATTTGTACTTTTTAGTTGCTAAAGAATCATTTTAGTTTGGGGGATTTAGAAATACTCAACAGGTTTACTGGGTATAACTGCCCTGAGTATCAGGTGATGTTATCCCGACTCATGGAGTGTGTGAGAAATAAATGGAGGGTGGTTTTATTACAAGCAAGAGTTTGCTCATGTTAAGAAACTGTAGTCTGGGGAAACTGGAGGGTTATTTAATAATGAGCATTGCTGTTTCTGCTTACTGCAGTTTGCAAGTCTACCTGCAGCTGTGGGAGGCTGGGTTTGTTGGGGTTGCTCCTTAAATGTTTTGTCTAAGGGCTGACTCGAGAACAATGGGCCTGGCCAGAGCTTGTTACCAAGAGATAAAATGACCAAATGACTTGATAAGCTGTTTATAACATGGCTAATGAACTGACAAGGGAGGAACCCGAGCCGGCCCAAGATACCCAATCAAGCTCAAGAAGAAAGACTGTCACCTCTTAAGGAAGAAAATAGCAGAGCTTTCTATGGGAGGAGCGGTTATGCAAATCAAGAAACCTTAAGAGACTGGTCCCTCGGGTTCTGAGCATGCAAGGTGGGGGTTACAGGGCTTCTTGCATCCAGTGCACTGTTAATAAAGTTCTTTGTTTCATTTTATTTGGCTGTCTTCAAATTTTATTCAGAGATATTTCTCAAAAGTGTGATGCTGCCAAGCAGTCAGGGGCCTATTCTCACATATCCAAGGACAAGTCCAAAGACAAATAAGTGGAGCTTACTCAAAATGGGAAATTTCACATCCTCTCTGCTGACTGGGAGATGAATAGGGGAAAACTAATGTTACTAAGTAGTGTGTCAGCAGTCCAAGGGGATTATTGGAGTGGGGAGAAAAGTTGAATGAAACTTGGGAGTCACCTCTATTAATAATACAAGTCTGAAACTAAGGACCTCTTCAGTTTTTAGTTGCAGTAACTATATTTTCCTCAACTGCATCTTAGAACTGTGAGTATACTACTCTGAAATAATTTTTGTCTAGTTTTGAAAACTCCTTTAAAATTTTATTACACAGCAGTCCAAGTATTTCCTCCCCAAAAATGCCAGCAAATAGATTTCTTGCTGCTAAACCACACTTAAGTCAAAAAAAGCTAGTGGATAAGTGAATTATCACAGAGAAAGCAGCATGTTCACATCGTATTTTCCTCTAAGTTCTTCACAGGACAAAATGAACGTGCAGCCTCTGTTTGAAGTAATTAGTCGTGGTTTACTGGGGGAATTTTGGTACTTCCATGTTGTACTTGCTTTTGATCAGAATTTCCCTCCACTGCCTTGTTTAATTCTGGCCATCTGGATTAAAAGGCTCTCTAAAATACAGATTGTAACTCTCATTTGGAGTGCACTGCCATAAAATTCTGTCAGTTTTCCAGCTTTCTTCATTACAGTTTCTTTATTATGGTTTGTCATCCACTAAATGATTGTTATGCACAATAGGTACTTGATTATAATTTGTTGAAGCTGGAAATCAGTTACAGCAGTAACTCAGTTCTGTAATTAAAAGAGAACATGTTTATACCTGCTAGGATCTTCTGAGAGCTTTTGAGAGTGAGGAGAAAACCCAGTTGAAAGGCAACAATTTCTGCTAATAAGACATTTAAGCACTTTAATCTGACAGTATTTTGTACTGTGTTGTGGAAGTGTAAGTGTAATGGCCAGTGACTTTCTGCATAATAACTATATTTGAACCAAAATTCCTGGTTGTGACAGGGATAAACAGGCTGTTTCATTTGTTGTAGATCTCACATCTTTTGTTTTGTGTTTGTAAAGGGATGTACATTTCTGTTAGAAAAGGGGGATCCTTGAATCCTCTCCAAGTTTTGTTTCTGCTTGTGCGTTTTTTGTTGGGGAGCTCAATCTCTCTTTTATTGTTTTTTTCACCTGTAAAGTTTTGAAAAATTATGAGAAAATTAATAGCTGTAACAAAATTTTAAAAGTGAGTTTTTCATAGCTGCTTGTGTCATTTACTTTTGTATTTTTGCTGTTGTGGAGTTGCAAGGTATGTAGGTTTTTCTTGGCTGCATAGTTGAGCTGTTACGGACAAGCAATAGCATGACATAGCTGATGGTGTAATTGAGTCTGATTCTTAGCAGTATGTTATTGATAACCCAAACTTAGAAAATATTTTTTATAACTTTGAAGTTATAAAAAGTAGCAGCTTTGCAATACTTTTTTTCCCTAACTTGTGTCTGTCCTATCTCCTAACACTCCATCTTTGAGATGCCTTTTAGAAAATCTTCACCTAAAAAAGGTCTCTGGGAACTGAATCTGTGGATTTAGTTTGGTGAGATGAAGCTGGTTAATGAAATAATTTCACTTCAAATTTTACAAGCATCTGTTTGGCTGAAAACAATTTCAGCCATAGCTGAACACTAGAGATGCAAACACTGTGTGTGCAACAAATTCCCATCTTGCAATTACCTTTTAGTCTGCAAGGAATTGTTCATATAAGTAGGTCAGAAATTTGCTTTTTAATATCTCTCAAATTGATCTCAGATGGGATCTCTCAAAGGAAGTGTTGAAAGAGATTTTATTGTAGGCTGTAGACTAAGCAAAAAAAAAAATCAGGGAAACATGCAGAATTTAAGTGCTCTTTCTCAAAGTCTCATTAGAATTGTTGGTGATGTAATCAGGAGTTTTCAGTCTCACTAAACAGGTGAAGAATAGAGATTAATAAATCCAGTACCTCATAATTCTGTCTTTACTCAGCATAGTGAACCCTGATGTTATAGTGAACATACAATTGAGATATGCAAGTCTTTTGAGGATAATTCAAATAATTTGGAAATTTAGAGTTACCTGAAAAATTCCTTCTCCTGTCAAACAAATCTTTTATTTTTTATGAGAGGTTTTTTTTTAAGCTTTTTTGATTTCAGAAAAAGCAGAAGGCATTTCTTATGAGTCTAATCTTCTCAATGGCAAGTCCTTGCACTGACTTTGCCAGTATTTGATTTCATAATCAGTCCAGTTTTCACATAGGTGAAATAACAGTTTGGCAAGTGGTAAACAAATTATATACTGTGAAGAAAAAAGGCTTGTATTTTCTATAGAGTAAAAATTTATTTTTTATGAAATAATCCTTTTATTGAAGTGAATAATTAAAGCTAAAATAAATAAGATCTTATAAAAGATTGCACAGTAATTATGTAACTTTTAAGAAAGAAGAGTTCATGGTAATGAAGTATTTTCACTTTATTATTTTTTTTCTTGGAAAAGTGCAGTGTCACGTGATGATGTACCACAATGTGTGAGAGTGATTTGCTGGTACAAAATCTAAATATCACAAAATGGTTTCCAAAGACCAGATGTTTATCAGCCCTGTCCTGTAGACTAGAGCAAAATAGTGCTTATTTAAAGTTTATTGACTGGTTCTGCAGTGTAACTCCACAGTGGGCATTCATACAGGGTGACCAGTATATGGCCCAGGAAGGATTTGTGTTTGGAGAAAGAAAATTGCTGATATGACTCCGTAGTCGATAACCTGTTAGAACTGTGAGGAAAAACTAGCTGGAGCTATTCCAAGTTCAGGAAATACTGGGCATGGCTGGTTCACTATGGGCCATGCAAGGCTTTTTCAACCCTTCATTAGAGAATTAGTGCACTTTTGGTATTTAGAGAAGCCTTCATTTTCCCAACCTTCTTCACTTAGCAGTGTTTTTGAGAGTTATCAGGGGGAGAGAACACTGTGAAATTCCTCTCATTAAGGCAGTAGTTAAAATGGACAGTATGCTGGGTTTTGATAGTTTTGAACCTCTAAGAATTTGACCCACATCTGAAAATTCATTATTATTGTCCTATTATATTGAATATAGGAGGTTCCTGAGCCCTGGGTGGGTGCCCCGCCCAGGGGTATGTCCGGATCGCTTCTGTTCTGGCATTGTTGCAGTGAGGGTGGGGTGTGATGGGCTTGGCCTGCCTGTGGCTTCTGCCCAGGAACGGTTTGTTTTGGAATTATAGTGTTTTGGAAGGGTGTTTAGGGCAAAGGAATGTCCCTGGGTTAGAGTGTAGGAGGCTGAGGGGGATAAGCAGGGAGAGAGTGGCTTGTCCAAATCATTTCAATGGGGAAGAAGCCTGTATGCCCTTAGGAGGTTGTGAGCTGTGCTGGCAGTGGTATGTGCCTCTGGTAGGGTCTCCCTTGCCAGACAGGTCAGAACTGAAGGGTCAGATAAAATGTGTCCATGGGCAGGATGGGCTCACCAGCCTTCTGGCAGCCATCCTAGGAGAAGGACAACTCTAATTTCAAACCCGGGCAGATGGAGCTTGCTTAGCCCTGTAAGGCCATCCATCCAAGAGAAGGATACTCTAAACAAATCTACGGCCTAAGGACCTCGCTGTCACTGTCCAAGCTTGCTAGGCCCTGGCAGATGAACCTTAGGAGTAAAGGGTGGGACCAGCTCTGCGCACGCTGAGCCTCACCTAAAAAATCCACTGCACAGGCTTGATTCCCAAAATTAAAGACTTTCTGAGAAGAAACTTCTCTGTTGGATTCAATTGTATTACAAAAAGCAGAAGTAGGGCAATAAGCAGAGAGAGGAAGGAAGGAGTGGGGCAAGGCAAGGTAAACTATTCACCTTCTAAAATAGCTCTTTTACCATGAAATGCTCATTTGACATTAGCTAATTCCTGCAAAAGCTTTTTGAGTTTATACCAGTGTTGTACCTTATTTTTCAAAAGAAGGAACACCATTTACAAAGCTTATGAAATTATCCCAGTTTCCAGTGACACTGTAAGAGCTGCAGCAACGCAGAGAACTCGGAACACGTTCCTCCTGCTTTATTTCAATAAGGTGGTGGCAATGGCCGCAGTGCTCCATCCAGCAGAGTTCTGCTCTGCTGCCATTGGGGCTCACGGATTGGATTCAGCCCTGGCATGCCGGGGGTTGCCTAGACAAGTACATCAAAGGGAATTCAAGACCGGATTGTTAGATACAGTTACTCATTTGTAACAAAAGGTTGCTATGGATGATTCTAGTTGTACGGGGGAAATACGTTTTTCCCAAGGACTGCTGTAATTCAATGCTTTGTCTCTTTACCACGGGTCAGAAGTAGATTACTTGAGCAGGAATGCCTGTTTTCTCTTTTTCCTTATAGCATTAGTGTAATTGTATACTTACATATATATATATGTACTTAAATAAGTATACTTTCAGTGTAGTTGTACTTTATGTAGAAGTTTTCGTGGCATTGCTACTGTGGGGGCAATTTTAACACTTAGCTCCACGCTATGTACAACTTGCAAAATTTATACACAAAATACTTGCAAATGTTTTAAGAAAAAGTTTGCAAGTATTCCTGGTGTCTAAAGAATAGCTCCCCCTTGATCATCAGTTTTTGAAGCAACTTTTCTCATTGTGCAGTTGGTTGGAATTGAAAGACTTCACAGGTGTTTGTTACTAGAGGTATTAAAGCAGAAGGGTGTAAACATTGGATGTGAGCTGCATTCCACTTGTTTTTAGAATGATATCAGCTTTACATTTTGGAAGAAGTGACTAACTAGTCATCAAGTGTACAGCTTACTCTACTGTACAGTGCCCAAAGAAAATGTAAATATGTACAAGTCTGTCCTTCTGCCAAATGAGGCATAAACTGGCATGTGAGTATGTAATAGTTTGTACTTTTGCTCTAGTATAAATGCCATACAATTTTGTGTTATTCTGCTCTTGGCTGATATGTAACACACTTGTTACGTGGCTGATTGACTTAGCTGTGTGGAGATGAGCAGTGGCATCTACTAACAAAAGTACCCTGGATACCTACCTTTTTGTATTCCTTCGATAGACAGTTGACTAGAAACAGAAGGTAAGTGCCACGAAAAATATCCTGCTAAATCACTGGATATAAATGAAGGTGCCCAACTGCCACCTTTTTGCCTCTTAAGTTATGTACATGGATTAGTTAGTAGTGAAGTACTGTCGTACAGAACTTGCAGGTGAAAATCCAGGTCCAAGCAGAAAAAATACTGCTAGAAGCATTTTGAGGAAACTTGACTCACTTCCTTGCTTGTATTTGAGAAAAAAAAAAAAGTTTCGCATAATGGGGCTTAATAAATGCTCAAATTTACTGCTGTTGTTTTTCTCTTGGTCTTCCTGAGGATTTTTGTTTTGCTTTTCCTCCTGAGTTCTCTTGGATTGAATGTGATTACTTTCTTCCTTCTGTTCTTTTAATCAGGTTTATGTACTGGACTGAATGGGGTGGCAAGCCAAAGATTGACAGAGCCGCTATGGACGGCAGTGAGCGGACTACTTTGGTACCAAATGTGGGACGCGCTAACGGCCTGACTATTGATTATGCTAAAAGACGCCTGTACTGGACCGACCTCGATACCAACCTGATAGAATCCTCCAACATGCTAGGTGAGCCTCAGAGCCTTGCGAAGCGCCCTGAGGATGCAGCTGCTTTTTCCGTGTTCCTTCTGGGAAATTGTTGCTTAAATAATGCCAGGGTACACATCACGAGCCAAAAGTAAAATTTTTCAAACTCACAAGGCTTTAACATTTGCTTCCATAATCCACGTTCACATAAGGCAACATTTAGCAATTTTCTGGTAGATGATAGAGTTGCTCAGAATGTTAAAATTGTACAAGCTGTACATATTTCCAGTTATATGTAGGACAAAGCTGTCAGCTTTCAGTGTTTTGGAGGGTCTTGTTTTGCTACTCTGAAGAGCACTGGCAAATACATAACAAAGGCAGAGAGAAAGCCAAGATAACAACAGCTTATTCAGTATTTTTCACAATGTAATTTAATACAGTTTGGTTTTAAATCTTCATTAGTATCCCCAGGCATTTTCCCCCCCATTATTCTGCATGCTAAGGACCTTTTCCTGGCTAGTACTTGTCAGCAGGGGAGTTCTCTTGTACTGGGGTGTTTTGCGATGATTTTTATAAACTGGACATTGCAGCTAAATGGAGGTGGAATATTTTATTCTTTCACTGTCCCAGGATACTGTATTGAGGACCCAAGCTCTCTCAGATTTGCACAGTATCTTTTTTTAATTTCTTGGCACCCAGAGGAGTGGACTGCCTTGTTGTGTGCCAAACTATTCAGATTAGCATTAACACTAGCCAATATTTAAGGGTAAAGGAGTTAGTCTACTTTAAACAGTATGCTTTGCAACAGTGGAAGACAGCTAGAAAAAGGTCAAAACAGGAAAATGCAATATGGGAATTTTATGTGATATGAAAGCTTTTCTTCAGCTTCTTACTTATTTTGGTGTGCTGTGGAGGCTGGCTCTGCGTTCCCTTGCAGAACGTGGAACTAGACATGGTATTTGAATTTCCTTTTCCCCATGCCTGTGCCCAGTGACAGCAGAGTGGGGGGCCGTGCATGCTTGACTTCTCTGTGCACAGAGGGAATGATTTCCTGCTTCCTAATCTCCCATTCATTTTGTGTGACTAGACAGCAGGAGGTGCTGTGGTAATGAAGCGATTGATATAACACGGTATAAATAATTCCCCCCCCCCCATGTCCTGCACCTTAAGGTCTCTTAACGTTTCCACAGTATACACAATTAACTGTTTCCTGTCTTGGCTTTCTGATTGCTTATTTCTGTTGTGACATTGCAGAGATGGGTTAGTTTAACCTTTTGCATTTAATTTTTCTCATAATGCAATGTAGAATTTCATTAAGGTTATAATAGTTTTAATTTTGTAAGCAGTGGACAGAGATGCTGAACTGGGAATACAGTGTGAGGATCCTGCATCAAATTGAGAGTGACCCTGTCTGTTTTGGGGAGGAGGGAAAGGACAGAATCTTTCTAAGAACCCTGATAATTTTCAAAATTGAAACTTTTTTCTTCAACAAAGCGCATTCTTTTCTGTGAATGGCAAGCAGCATTTCTGTGATAGGCTCTGAGATTTCAGTTGAATATTGTACTACTTTATAATTTACTCTCTTAATGATGAAATGGTAACTTTACAGTAATCACGTGTGGACCTTTCTGTGCAGGGGACATGTTCAACAGCATATAGTTTGTCCACATATAATTCTGCTTTTTCTCTCTGTTCCCTTTTGGAAACAGGCCTTGACCGTGAGATTATAGCTGATGACTTGCCTCACCCGTTCGGCCTGACTCAGTATCAGGATTACATTTACTGGACAGACTGGAGCCGGCGCAGCATTGAACGAGCCAACAAGACCAGTGGCCAGAACCGAACGATCATCCAGGGGCATTTGGATTATGTTATGGACATCTTGGTCTTCCATTCATCCAGGCAGGCAGGCTGGAACGAGTGTGCCTCGAGCAACGGTCACTGCTCCCACCTGTGCTTAGCAGTGCCTGTTGGTGGGTTTGTCTGTGGCTGCCCAGCTCACTATTCCTTGAACTCTGACAACAGGACCTGTAGTGGTAAGCCAGACTGAATGAAAATTAAATGTAGGAGCACATGTGTTTACTAACACAGGTGCAAGCATTATACTTGGAGGAAAGAGTAGTTTTACAGTTTTATAATTCTAAAATCCCACTGACTTTTAAGAGAACAGAGAATATTGGAGCAAAAAAATAGTCTTGCAACATACCAGTATCACAATTAAATAGGAGGAGTGGCTGTTAGTGAACCTTTTCAATGGCTCAGCTACATCTATCTAAACAGGAAGGCTAAAAATACTTTTGGTTTTGTATGTCTGTCATACCCTCCTCAAGTGATTACTTGCTTGTTTATTTATCTGCTATTTTATTTCAAGTCTTGTCTGACATAAAGGATATGTGACAGTTTGGTCTGGATTATGGATTTTGTGCAGGCTTTAGGTAGTCAGGATTTAATTCTGTGGTAGCTGTGTTTTCTGGCTGATGAGATGCTGAGGTGGGCCACTGTCATACCTCAAACTGTTTCTTCCTCAGTGAAGACGGGTTCGGCTCCACAGCCTCCCCAGCAGTCTGATTTCTGATCTTGGTGCAGCCAGACCCCATTTTTCTTTATTGTTGTGCAGAATACGAACCACAAGGCCCCTCAGGCTGTGTGTAATTAGTTTCTAACCAAATAATTTATCCATCTCTCAATAGCGGGCTGCCAGTGAAGCTGTCATAATTTTGGCAACCACACTGGGTGGCTGATTTCCACTGATGTCATTCAGATTAGTCAGTGGGTGAAGAGATTCACAGTACAGAGAGACAGATTGTATCTTGTCCACATTGTGCATGAGTAGAGAGATCCAACTGTTGTTTCAAAGCCAAAAGCAGGACAGATTGTTCCACGAATGCCACCTCATGGCATTTTTTGAAAACCATGGTTTTCAAAGAACTCTGCTTTTCCACCCCCCATGTGTCCCGTACTTCTCATTTGCTTTTTTTATTACAATGGTAATGACAATGGCATGACAACTGGATTCGTGGCACTCTTGACATTCTCACACATTCATGCTAGTTAAAGGCATGGCTGGCACCTCTCTGGTGATGACTATGATTTTGTAGGTGGAGGCATTTGACTTCCAGCAAAGAATAAGAAAATGTTCAAAGGTCATATTTGCTTGTGAAAATGCTCTTGGGAACAAAGGAAGGAGTAAAATATAGGAAATACATTGTGAGCAAATAGAACCATTTCGCCACAGTACAGTTCTAGGCTCTTTGTGTGGTGTTGGGAATTTTCCTCTGCCATATTCAAACCTGGGAACTTTCCAACTCCTCATTTGTAGGTGGTTGGAGATTTAGACTTCTCTGCATATATTTTGTTTTGGCCCCTATAACTGAAGAATGAATTAACTTTTTTTTGCCTGTTTTACTTGGCCTATGTGCTCCTGAACATTATTAGTCTAGAGGCCCTCCCGTTTGGATTACCCTGCTCGTGTGCCCATAGGTTCTTTTAAATATGGAAAGGACATACTGCTCTGGTGAGATCTGGTCTCCCATCAGACCTACCACGTGTCATGAAGTTTGAAGGCAAGGGTTACATAGGAGACATGCTCATTCCACTCCATTTGCCTGTCAAAAATACAGTTTTAAAATACGTGACTGCTGGGAGGGAAAATGATGAAAACTAGGAAGGCATTTCTAAAATTGGTACTGTTTCAGAGATGCAGAGTCTCAAGGGGAGAAATACTGCTGTTGCTTTTTATAATGAGCAATCAATTCAGAGTTGTAAGCCAGGCAGTCTTGGAAAGTGAGAGCGTCTTTGGGGAAAGGTAGAAATAATTTTAAGTGCTTATGATGATATGTTTACCTGCACTGTTTTGTCTTAAGCTTTTTTGCATTTTCATTTCTTGGTAAGAATTCTCGTGTGTTCTGAATCCCATTATTTTGCCGTACACATTCATATGAATTTGTTGGAGGGGGAGGGGTTGTTTTTTTGTTTGTTTTGTACTTTCTTCTACAGTTTAGAACTAAGTAGAAAGCAGTTTAAATTATTGGAGAAACACTTGGAGGGAAAGTACAGGTTTTCCAGAAAGCAGAAGTGCCTTGCAATTAGGCCTGATTGTTATAGGAATTTAAGTCTGTGTGTTAGTTACCAAGGAAACTCTTCTCTGCCTTTTTTTTCCCCAGCAGTCAGAATAGATGTTCAAAGCGTATTCTAAAATAACAAAGCAAGGTGATGATGTTCTCTAGGAGACTTTTGCTTCCTCCCGTTTCCCAGGTGCTGCCTTACCTGTTTTACAGGCTTGTAAATAAGTGCCAAACTGCTAAACTCTGAACTCCTACTGCTAAACTCTCTCCAGACTTGTGCTATAAGAGAATTGATTGTAGAAACTTCAGGGAGGCTTCAAACTGCATTTCTGGCTACTGGTTCTTGTGACATCTTGTACAGCAGTGGCTTCAGGTGAAGAAGAACCCCTGCTTGAAAAGAACCCTTTGAAAATGGAAAATGCATTAACTATCTCCTCTTGATTTCTGACCCAGTTGTATAATAGAGAGATAATTTTTTTCACCAATGCATTAAATACTTTGTGCTCTTACTGTAATATACAGCTGGTAAAGTACAGCAAAATGGCATTTCTAAGAAAGAAACCATCTGTTGTGGAAATTTTTTGCTGAGCATGTGGAGCAGAGTATCAGATTTATTTTTTTTTCTGATTGCAGGCTATTATTCCCAGATAAGCACCTAGAAATAATAAAGATACATATATTCAAGAAGAGCAAATACATTTTTCTCCAAAAACACAGCCTCACACACAGTTAAGGGATTTTCCTGCGAATTAGTTTTTGTTTCATTCCAGTGCAGGCAAAAAGAAGGTTTGTGGGAACAGGACTGAACCACTGTCAATCTCTTTTTCCATGAAACTTCTAAATAAAGGAACCAGTGCTGGCTTTTTCTCACCTTCCTCTGCAAGTAGAAGTGTATCTGGCAGAGGGTTCAACTTCTTAAGACTCCTTTAGAAAGAAAATGGACAGTTCTTTGAGAGGCATTATTGACCATTCTTCTTTGAGGTGATTTTGACAGAAGTCTTCACATTCATTAGTCTGTCCACTTATAAAATTTATCTTTGCCTGTCACATACATGTACAGACATTTATAGTAAAAAGAGATCATTTGAAAGGCTTTTCAAATTCATCAGAGGTTAGGATTTTTAGGTATTATTTTGGGGTTTTGTTTGGTTTTGGCAAAGGAAGAGGGGGAAGGGAAATGAAATAACAGGTACTGTCTGGTTATGTATAATAGTTGTCATTCTTAAACATAAAAATGTCCACTTTTATTGCTATGTGTAACCCTTCCACCCCCCTTTCTGCCTTTAACCCCATCAAGCTCCTACAACGTTTTTGTTGTTCAGTCAGAAGAACGCAATTAATCGCATGGTGATAGATGAGCAGCAGAGTCCAGACATCATTCTCCCTATCCATAGTCTCAGGAACGTCCGAGCCATTGATTACGATCCCCTGGATAAGCAGCTGTACTGGATTGACTCTCGGCAGAACATCATCCGGAAGGCACAGGAAGACGGCAGCCAGGTACCCTGATGGTGGTGGAATTACTAAACGTTAGGCATGCCCTATGCCAAATAATGACTGGATGTATATGAATAATTTAGATACACAGATTTCCTGCAGGTTAATGTCACTTGGCAAAGCAGGTGGCATCTGGAGTTTTCTGGAATCCTCAGTCAGTAAATCTGGGAGGTGCAGCAAGAAGTAAATCATGGAAAACCGAGGCCAACTTGAAGATCCTGTTGTTCACAGTGCATTATTTGCTCAGTGCTTTCTTTGCTCAAACTTCTTTTGTCTGGAGGGTGTTTGAAGCCCTTACTTGAGATTGGAAACATGGAAAGGAAAGTTCTTAGGAGAAATGGGGTGTGTGAGCACGAAGGGGTGCACCGGCAATGACTCTGGAAGAAGGGGGGACTTGAGTACGCAGCTGTGTCTGGAGCCTCTCAGGTTCCGCTGCAGATAGGAAGAGCGTTTTTGTAAAACACTGGGCCACTGATTGAGGAGCTTGAAACTAGTGACCTGTAAGAGATGTAGCAAGCTTGGGAAAATGTATTTGACAGGGGAATACAAAAAAAGTAGTGTAGGGTAGAAGGCAAAAGGGAAATACAGGTTGTGGTAGTTTGACCCTGGCTGGATGCCAGGTGCCCACTAAAGATGCTCTGTCACTCCCCTCCTCAGTGAGACAAGGGAGAGAAAATAGAACAAAAGGCCTATGAGTTGAGATAAGGGCGGAGAGAAGTCCCTCACCAGTTACCATCACAGGCAAAACAGATTCAACTGGGAGAAATTAATCAAATTTTTTACCAATCAAAATCAGAGTGAGATAATGAGGCCTAAAATCTTAAAACACCTTCCCCCACCCCTCCTTCCGTCCCGGGTTTAACTTTACTCCCAGTTCTCTATCTCTTCCCTGCTAGTGTCATGGGGAGACAGAAATGTGGGTCATGGTCAGTTCATCACACATTGTTTCTGCCACTGTTTCCTCCTCAGGGAGAGGACTCCTTCCTCTGCTCTAGCATGGGGTCCCTCCCACGGGAGACAGTCTTTTGTGAACTTCTCCAACGTGAGTGCTTCCCAGAGGTTGCAGTTCTTCACAAACTGCCCCAGTGTGGGTCCCTTTCCATGGGACCCCTTCAAGGAGAGGGTGCTCCAGCCTTGGTCCCTCAGGGGGTCACAGCCTCCTTTGGGCATCCAACTACTCTGGCATGAGGTCCTCCCTGGGCTGCAGGGGAATCTCTGCTCCAGTGCCTGGAGCACCTCCTGCCCCTCCTTCCTCACTGACCTCTGTGTCTGCAGGGCTGTTTCTCTTACATATTTCTCACTCCTGTCTTCTCTGGCCACATGTACTTCTGCCCAATAACTTTTTTCCTTCTTAAATATGTTATCACATTTACCACAACCCCCATCCCTGATGGGCTTGGCCTTGGCCAAAGCAGGTGCATCCTGGAGCCAGCTGGCATGGGCTCTGTTGGACATGGGGGAAGCTTCCAGCAGCTTCTCACAAAGTCACCCCTCTAGCCTTCTCCCCCTACCAGAACCTCGCCACACAAACCCCATGTACAGGTTTAGTGAGGGTAATTGTGAGCAGTGGCTACTTATTTACTTCATTCACATTTTAAAATACATGTTTTTCCTTCCTCATTTCTTGAATATGGGAGGAGTGGGAGATAAAGATGAACAACACAGATGTGCTGTATTCACTTTAATTTTAAGAGTGTGGTTTCTGGTCATGGATGTGGTCATATCTGGATTCTGCTGAACACACCTCAGCTGTAACTCTTAATTTAGCAATGCTTTTCATTTTGGAATATCTAAATAACACCCAAAACTAATCAGGCATAATTTCTTTGCCAGCATCACCAAAATAAACAAATGTAAGGCATGAAGGCACACCATTTCATAGAGGTGACAAGCCAAATAAAGTTAAGCACATTTCCTGGTGAAGTCTAATTTGGGGATGAAACAGTGGAAGCAGGTCACCTCAAAAGTGTGTCTTCCAGAAAGATTATGTGGCCCATGTTTAGCAATTTACTAATCCTCTTCAGATTTTTTGAAAAGTTCATGGAAGATGTTCATTAAGTTCTTTCTAAAGATAATAATAAAGAAAAAAAAAAGGCATGTTGACTCCAGAAGTCTAGACCAGTAGAAGGCAAGAACTTAGAACTAGTAAGGTATTAGCTGGAAATGCTCTGAAGTCACTCTTGATGTCCTTTCTGTCTTTGGCTGAGCTGCCTTCCTATTCACCCTTCTGTCCCCCAAGTGAGAGGCAGCAATGGTGGAAAAGAATGAGGCAAGAATTTCAAGTGTTGTCTGGCCTCCCTTTGCCTGTGTTTTTATCCATTCAGCTGCAGCTTTGGGAATTAGTGGTGATGTATTTCTGTTGTAGAGTGTTAGATGTGCTGGGTTTGGGTCTATCCAAACTGAACTTAAGAGTTGTCAAAAAAGCAGAGGAAATACAGAAGCTGACCCTGGACTTTCAAAACAATTTGGATTTACTGGTCAAATTTGTGAAGTCTTATGAGCTGCAATCAGCTTATGTGATTGCCATTATAACAAACCATTAGGACTAAGTTTCTATATATTATCAAAGGTGTTGGTGGGACAACAGGACCTAAGTCTCTCCTTATTCTACCATACTTTATGGTAGTATTTTGGTCGTCTCCTTTTTCTGAACAGTGGTTTGACATGGATGCAGCCATGGCAAATAAAATTATTAGTGTTCCATTAGGATTAAATGCTCTTCTGTGTGTTACTTACCTTTTCTCTGTAGAGCCTCACTGTTGTGACAAGCCCAGTTCCCAACCAGAACCTCGATATGCAGCCTTATGACCTGAGCATTGACATCTACAGCCGTTACATCTACTGGACCTGCGAAGCTACTAATGTGATCAATGTGACACGCCTGGATGGGAGACCCATGGGAGTGGTGCTCAAAGGAGATCAGGATAGGCCCAGAGCCATTGTGGTGAATCCAGAGAAAGGGTACGTAGGGAAATTCAGGCTGAAGGGCTTGGCAATCAAGTTGGTTTTTTTTGCTGCATCTTGGTTTCTGTTTGTCAGAATAAAACCAACTTTGCCGTTTGTTAAGATGTCCTGGATTTATAGCAAAAAAGTGTAAAGATGAAATATACTTTTTTTTCCTCTAATCCTTCCTGTTCCAGGTACATGTATTTCACCAACCTACAGGAAAGATCTCCTAAAATTGAGAGAGCAGCGTTGGATGGAACTGAACGAGAAGTCCTTTTTTTCAGTGGTTTGAGCAGGCCCATAGCCTTAGCTATTGACAGCCAGCTAGGCAAGTTGTTCTGGGCTGACTCAGATCTGCGGAGAATTGAAAGCAGTGACCTGTCAGGTAGAGTAGCACTTTAATTCAGTGATTCATTTGTGTGGTGTGGGTGTGGGGGAATGCAGAGAAAGGTGTCCTCTTTTTTTTCCTACTATAAACAGTCTGTACTACGATTGTAATCACTCCCTAAATTCCCAGCCAAGGAATGTGCATGATTCATGAAGCGTGCCTTTACAGTTTCATGCCTCTGTCTATGATTTGCATTATTAATTGCTACACATGCTATTTACTTCAGTTTCTCCCTGCAAGACTTTCATATGGTTTCCCAAAGTTAGTTCACAAATAAATTGCAGCAGTTTCGGAGAGGGGATGGAGAGGGTTGTTGTTGAAGGCATTGGCTTTGGTGCAGTAATTTGTCAGTCAGAGGAAAGCTCCCTGTTAGTGGGAAAATCTGTCCAGCAGAGTTAAAGCAACAGGTTACTTATGCACCTATCATTTAGGGTGAAAAAATGTGAGAAGAATTGAGCAGATTTAACATCTGTTCTCAAAAGACAAAAAACTCCCTCCTCCAGCTATGGAATTCTCTTTGCCTCCTCCCTAAGCTTGGTTATGGTGCTTGTCTGACCTCCTCTATGAGTTGATTCAGCTCACTTAACCACATAAGCGAAATAATAACCTAACAGCAATATACAGAAAAAGAGAAATAGAGAGTGGTGTTCTGTAGGCTTGGAAAGCTGAATTGGTTCAGGAAAGAGTCCAGCAAGCAACCAGAAGTGGAGTAAAAGGAGAGGGGAAAATCACATGGTCCAGATTGGGTGAGAAAGACTGAGATATCTTTCATTTACCAGCCTAATCCAGCAAACTGCTGGATCAGCTCAGCTGCCTCACATAGCATCAGTAGTGATTTGTGATATGGACTGGGCCAGATGTTGCTGCTTTAAATGAGAGATGTTCTGAGCACATACATACCCACCTCTGTTAGCTGATGGGGTATATGCCCATATCTCACTCCTGCTGGTGGAGGGCAGCGGCTGAAATTCTCCTTCCTCCGTGGTAAGCCCATCCCCAGCTTGAATAGTGCATGTCCTTCTACTTCAGTAGTGGTTTTTCCTGTCAGAAGCATAAGTACTCATGTAAGGAAATAAGGACACGCTTTGGAATCTGTGAGCAAGTTTGAGAACTTAACAAGAGTTGTAACAATCGTTTGTAGTAATGTCTTTCACTTATGATATGATACCTTCATTCAAACTATCAGCATGTAATCCCACTGACACTGCTGTGATTTTCAACCTTTTATTAAGTTGCTAGAATAAGCTTTTGTTTTGGAAAACATTTCAGTTTTTCTAGATGGTTGGAAGTGAGGCTCAAAAAAATAGTGATTTTTTTCCAGTAGTATGTCACTGGAAGGTTCAGGGTCACTAGAATTGCAATATCCTGATTGTTTACTATTTTAAAACAGTAAGACATAACCTGAGTTCGTGAGTTATTTTTGAAAAAAACAATTTGGAGTGTTGTAGCTCAGTATGTTGTAAGCTGTCCCAGATCCGGAGTTTGCATGAGTAGAGTAACAGGTGGCAGAATATTACACCATGCTTTATTTCTCTCTTTGTTTATCTGCCCAAAATTAAAACACCAGAGAAGATGAGTCTAAATTCGCAGTTCAGTCTGGTTTTAATGATTCTGCTTTTCTTTTTACTTAAAGATGTGGTTATTTTATCATCAGTGTTGTATTATAGTAAAAGCTCACCGTATTTCGAAGAACACAAACTAAAATCATTCCAAAACCTCTCTTGCTTTTTGGCATTTGCACCACAAATAGATTGCTATAATCACCACGATAAATTGCTAGCTGCTGAGATACATTCCTGTACTTAGGAATGCTGATTAATAGGCTCTTTGGACCAGCAGAGTAATTTTTCTGCATGTTAGCTTATTAAAAACATTCACAGTCTCTTGCTCTGTCAACTCTGTAGCTGCCAGCACTCATAAAGACAAGGACAGTTAGAATGTCTTTTATGTGATGCAGTCTGTCTTTTCCTCCCTGTCCTTCAGGCATACAGTTAGGGCTTAGTATTCTGCCCAAATGGGAGATCCTACTGAAGTTAACCAGAGTCTTCACATGATTTATGAAAAGATGACGGGAATTAGCTCCCTGCCATGGAAACTATTTGGAAATTAGTTCTTCTGTTCCAGAAAATCTAGTGTGATTTGGAAATGACTAATGGTTCTGGAATTAAGTACTTTTTATTGGGAAATAGAGGGAGCTATGGGTATGTCCTGATTTTTGTATTTATTTGGTTGGTTTTGAGTCTTTTGGTAAAAAGTATTGCTGGAGAGAGGATGGTGATGCCAGGAGACAAAAGCTCCTCTTAATCATGTCTCCCTTTCATCTAACATTCCCAATAAAGGAAACTAGCACTCTAATGAGTCAGCTTCAGATTTTATTGTTGGTTTATGGAAGAAGGGATTTTAGGATCTTGTTTTAGTCAGAAATAGTCAGTTACACTTGGTCATGAATACTAAAAAGAAAGATTAAAACATTAAGGAAGTGAAAATTTTAAGCTTCTGAGCTTTAGGCACATATTGCAAAATGCCGTGCTGGTTGACATGGTCATGGCAGAGCAGGGCATGTATAGACTCCATTTGGGTAGGTCAGGGTCTTAATTTTTGTATTTCTTACCGTCATCTTTGCATTTTGCCCTATTCCCAGCTTATGTTTTCTTCTCATGAATCAGGTTTCTGTTTCTCACCTTTTCCCTATTCAGTTAGTCATGTTCGTGCGTGTTAATAGATGGTTGCAGTTATTTAGGTTGACTTACATCACTGAGTCTATTAATTTCTACATCAGTCGGGGTATAACCTCCTTCAGAATCCATTAACATCTTTTCTTAATCAGACCATTGCTGATGTTGTTCCAAAGTGGTGGGTAGGACCCCAGTCTGGCTGATTTGAATTTCCTTGTTCTGCTTTGGATTCTAACACTTAGTAAATGTTTGGAAGGTTGCTTAACTTCTGAGCTCTGTGTGCATTTAGCAAAAAGAAGGTAAATACATTTTTCATCATCAAATTTGTTTGGTAGTCATCATCACTGACTTACTCTTCATAAAATTCTCAACAAGCAAAAAACCTCTTCTTCCTGCTAAACAAAGCAGAGGGATAGAATTTACTCAAAGTATAAAATCATGAAATGATTCTGTCCTGTTACATTATTTGTGTGGGTATGGTAGAGATGTGGTAGATTTTTTCCCCATGGTATTCAGTTATTCTAGTATATTTCTTACAGAACTAAATATAAAAACTTGCTGGAAATTGTTCCGTGGATGAACGTATGTAAGACTGTTGTCTGCTGTAGTAAAAGTGAAAAATAAGCCCAGATATCTGAAATACCAGGATCTATAGGTAAATTTCCAAGCTGTAGCCTAAGTGTAGACTGTGTGATACTGTTTCAGCTGTGGTCAGAATCTGATAAACACACTGAGTATTTGAGGGTTGATGACCATGTCATATCATGTTAAATAAAGGAAGCATGGATTAAACCTCCCTCCTGAGCCCTCAGGTTTTGATTAACATACTTGTTTTCTGTGTGAGTTACAAAGTCTTCACTCTCTTTGGATGGTCTTTAATGATACCTTTAAAACAACTTTTGACTTTCTTTTGCTTATGTGGAGTGTTAACCATGAATTAGCGTGATTGCTGAAGGAACTCAGGAAAGCAAGTCTTCTCTAGGAAGAAAGGAGCATTCCCACTTTAGCATGAATAGCTTAGTGAAGGTAATGTAGTTGAAAGAAAAGAATGTGAGGAAGTCAGATGTCATGTGAGAAATACTAAGTACGTTACCTTCACTTGGATTTCATCTTGTATTAGTTAGCTCAGGCTAATTATCCATCTTCGTATTCCCTGTTGTATGGCAAGACAAAGAAATTGATCTCTCCAAAAAGGGAAGGAAGAATGAAAAGAACTACCAATTTCCATCATATTGAGGAAAGCCTGGAAAGGCTGAGAGCTGAGCCCCCAGTTCCAGGTGCTTCTTAAGTACAGTAGATGTTTTTGAAGCACAAAAACTGTTTTCTTGATGAAAGCAGAAAAAAATGTAATCGTCTGTCTGCAAAATGCGTTAGTTGTGCATCAGAGGACCAAGGATTGCTTGGATTTTTATAATAGACTTACCTGGTAGCATAGAAGTAGTGAAAAACAGCGGTGTGAATAGTGTAGAAAATGTTTCTGTTAGTAATTCACTTTATTCTAGTTGAACTACACCACTCTTTCCCTTCTGCAGGTGCTAACCGGATTGTTTTGGAAGACTCTAATATCTTGCAGCCTGTGGGACTAACTGTCTTCGAAAACTGGCTGTATTGGATTGATAGACAACAGCAGATGATTGAAAAGATTGATATGACTGGTCGAGAAGGACGTACAAAGGTCCAAGCTCGTATTGCACAGCTCAGTGACATCCATGCTGTGAAAGAACTCAACATTCAGGAATACAGTAAGTGCAATCCCTGTTTGCAGGTGCAAGCAGTGCCTGTGAGGCTCAAACCAAGGAGTGGCCAAAGACACAAGCTTCTTTTGCCTTTTTGCTGACCAACATCGTGCAGGGAAGGGACCAGGAGCTGGTATCAGTTAGCTGTCAGGGTGCTGTTAAGATTGTTTCCTTCAGGCAGTTGGCAATGGATTGGAAATGTATCACAACCCCAGCATCATATTTTATTGCTGATGACAGCTTTATTGGCAGTGTCATACAGGCACCTGGCATTTGAGTGTCTCTAGGCACAGTGGAAACATCCTGTTATCCCTAGGAGAGGATTTTCTGGATCATGCTAGTGAACTGCTATTAGGTTTAGGCAAGCATAGCTCTCGGGGCTTTTACTAGCAGCAAATGTTTCAATGGACTGCCGGCCTTGAAGGCAAAGTGAACAATTTTTGATGGTGGTAATTCATACTGAAAGTGAATGACAGCAATGTTTCACTGGAAAAAGGAAGTGTGTATTAAATAACAATTTGTATTGAACACGGCTGCACTTTTAAAAGTTTTCTGTTTACCAGGCCTTTCTCCACACACATACTCTTGAAATCATGGGAGGTAGATGGTTAAAGCAGTGGAGTTGCTGTCATCCTGGAGGAAATATGCCTGGTTAGTAGGCTGTGGTGCATGCCTGGGAGAAATATGTAGAAAAATGTCTGGGGATGCTTAATTGAAACATCAATGCAGACTACTACTAGTTTTGTGTGCTATTAATCTCAATAAATCTGTCAGGAGTTCCAAGAGAAGTATGGTGTCCTTATTAAACATTAAAATGAAGAGACGTATTTATCTAGAGCATGTTAATTTGAGTTTTGGAGACAGCATGGAAGCTTCAGAATTCATAAATTAGAAAAGTTTACTTTTTTAATGGTCTTTGATAGCGAAAATGAAGTATGGAATCCAAGACATCTTTTTGTATTACTAATACTACTATTTGCTGCAGAGAACTAATTCTACCTCACATAAGAAGCAAAATGCTTTGAGTACTGTTTTAGTAGATGCCACGGCACAATTTTTACAGTGGTCTCAGATCATGAACAGTTACCAATGTGCGTTATAATTACTGATGTAAAGGGAAAATACACATAACAAAATACAACTCTTTCAGGGATTTTTTTAGTAATGCTCTCCCCAGGGGGAAGGAAGTAATGAAGGGAGACCGATGGGCCCAAAGAAATCACTGAAAGGTTGTAAAAGAGGTGGAGATTTTCTGTCAGTCCCTGTCTTTCTTATTTTTAAACTCATAGGACAACATCCTTGTTCTCAAGATAATGGTGGCTGCTCGCACATTTGCATTGTGAAGGGCGATGGCACCACACGCTGTTCTTGCCCAGTCCACCTTGTTCTGCTGCAGGATGAGCTGTCCTGTGGAGGTAAGTCTTTTCCATGCTCTGTGTCACTGTCACCTTTGGGGTTGTGGGGTGTTTCCATTTTCAGGGCTGGCTTCTGAGCAGAAAGAATGTGAGAACGCACCAGGTGCTGTTACACACTTTTACACATTGCCTCTCTCCCACCCCATTCAGCTAAATCTGCACGTACTGAGAAGCAGTAAGGGAAGAGGAAAAAAATCACTGACTGTTGAATAAGGATTTTTGTTCACCCTTTCTACTTAAGACCACTGAATTATTTCAACTTCAATTTTTAATTGCATGATTTTTTAATCACTTTTTTCTATCGCTCCGTATGTTCTCATTTTTCAAATAGGGGTAGATTCTCACATTCTGGCACATTGCACTGTCTATGCCATTTTATTCTTCTGTGTTGTCCTCTTCAAGCTCACCCTGCGTGTGTCTTTCTGAACTTTAGTGCCAGAAGGGCAAGTTGCCTCCTCCATGGTGATACGGTCACTGTAACCCACGCCCTGGTGTCTCCAGAGGAGAGGCAGAAATGAGGGAGAGGAGAGGCACTTTGGTGCCACTGTACTGAATGGATTTATTATGCAATCATCTCGCCATCGAGGCAGCATGTGGTCTCACAATGGAATAAGAGCTAACATAATCCAGATATTTTCTCAGAGCAAGTTTAATACCAGGCCAAAAAGCAGAGGGAGGAAACAGGGATTAAAAAAAGGGGAAAAAAAATCCACACTTACTTGCTGCATGAGATTAACAGTTAATGTAGTAAATGTTAAATAACAGCAAACAGATGTGTCGAGGTAGTGGAACTTGACTAGATGGAGCAGTTTTTTGTTTTAAAAGAATTTTGACTGAACAGAACTGGCAAGGGCACATAACTAGACATTGAGTCACAGTGCATCCATGTACAGCACATTACATCCTTTTAACATTTCCTATATAAGGACTGTCAAACATTTAAAAAGAGAGTAAGCCATCAGCTGTGTATACAGTGGTGTTGCAGGAAGGCAGGAGTAGAAAACTGTGATGACTTTAAATGAAGAGTTGAAGACCTACTAAGAGAAGGGTGTAGGAAGAAAATAATTGTGTTTTATAGGCCTGTTTCTCTGTTCCTCTTGTTCTTTGTCAAGCCCCGACTGATGTGAGGCTTCATCAGTCACATGGGGCTCAAGGTCTGCACAAAGGACTGTGGAGGCAGTGGGCGTGGAAGTTACCTTGTGACATGCGATGTTTATCAGCTGCTTTGATAAGTGAAAGCAGCTGAGCTCTTCACCTGGCTGAGCTGTTTGTTCACCTGGATTTTTAATTTTTGTTTGTTTGCTTGATTTTTTAAGAACCACCAACATGCTCCCCTCAGCAATTCACCTGTTTCACAGGTGAGATTGACTGCATCCCGGTGGCCTGGCGTTGTGACGGTTTCACTGAATGTGAAGACCACAGTGATGAAAAGAACTGCCCAGTGTGCTCAGATACCCAGTTCCAGTGTGAAAGTGGACAGTGCATAGACAGTGCCCTCCGGTGCAACGGAGAAGCAAATTGTCAGGACAACTCAGATGAGAAGAACTGTGAAGGTAAAGAAGATACTTTGAAGTATGGTGAAAACAGAGTTGTCACAGGGACACTATGATAAATACCAGTGTTATTACTCAGTAGGATTTGGAAGGATCCAAGGTTCTGCTAGTTTTTAAACTAGTCTATTAAATGGAAATTATTTCATAACTCCATACTTTTGTTTCTCTACCTGTGAGTAAGACTGGTCTCTGTCACAGTGGTCTAGACGCTGTAAAAAGTACTCTTAAAAATGGTATGATTTTAAGCTCTAAAAACCTGGTATCTGGGAGTGCACTAACAAGTGGAACAATTCCTTGTCACTGCTTTTTGTGTACCTTGTACCAAACAAAGGTCTTGGGATTGTTTATTTCAATAGCTGACAAAACAAGTTTTTCTGAGCAAGCAGTAGTGAGAGACAGATGAGATTTCTGGAGACCTCTTCTTCCTGTAGAGCACAGTAAAAGAGAGTATTTAAGCCATCATTACAGTGGGAAACACTGTTGCCAGTACAATGAGAATCACGTTCTTTTAATTTTGGAAAGGACAGGTTTTGCTGATAGCAAAGATGTGCTTCAGCTCAAACAAAAACATACAGACTGATGCAGAAATTGCTGTGTGATGAAAGGTGATTGTTAGCCAGTTGAGATACTAACAACTGAAAATGCATTTTGTAAGTTAGCTTCCCAGTTGTCACTCAGCAACAGGAGATGTCAGACTGGGGGCTGTTTATTACCTTCAAAAGTGTCCCATTCAGAGTATTCACATTGATTACAAATAAGAAAAGCCTTCAGTTCAAGATCTTAATTCAGCTGAAGATGGAAAGTATTTCTGGGTTTATGAGAAACAGGAGGCAGGAATATGTGTAAACAGCAGTAACCAGCACCTTTCCTGCAGCACCTTTTTTCCCAAAGTGGGAGTTTATTTTTTTGAGTGTACTGGCAAAGCTTCAGTTTTATATTCTGTCTTTCATTTCAGTTTAAAAACATAATGACAAGTAAAATATATTGTCTCGTGGTCGAAGAGCTTTCTGGTTTACAGGAAGAGCTCAAGGACAATGAGAAACCACATTTATCTTTCTTAAACAATTTTATCATCTTGTTTTCTCAGATTTATTTTTAATAACTTAATTCTTTTCTCTTATATTACAGTAAATGCTTAGATTTGGCGATTCTTATAGTAAATAACCTGAGATAAGTGCCTATCTTCCCAATGGCCTTCTGCTTCTGAGTTATTTTAAATGAGGTAACTTTATCTTGTAGTGTTCTTGCGGTAAGTAGGCAGTAAGGACCAGGTACCCAGTGTGCACTATCCTCAGCAAAACACTGGATCACTTACATGGTTCACATGAGGGACTTTTTGTGTCATTGGCTACTTTCAGAAATTAAGATTGCAGCATTCTAGGCCCACCCAAGATACTCCTGATTGTACACTTTGGTGTCTTTGTTTCTGAATAATTTTGAAGAGGAGAAACCTTTGATATTGATGCTTAGTCTGTGGGTGGTTGTCTTTGCAGTGCTTTGTTTAACCGATCAGTTCCGCTGTGCCAGTGGGCAGTGCATTGGGAAAAGCAAGAAATGTGATCACAACCTGGACTGCAGTGACAGCTCAGATGAGCAAGGATGCTGTAAGTGTATTACCTGACACTAAAGACTTGGTTGCAGCATCCAAAATTTGTTTTTCACCTTCCCTACAAGTTAGATTTTATTCTGTCAACCAGAGTGAATTAATTGTCCCCTTAATTAATGTTCCTTTTCGTAACTGCTGTCATGCAATTAACGCACAACATGGTGGAATAGAAATAACAAAAATAATTTGTATTCTGAACAAGTAGTTTCTGAGGCAGAGAAGGCTAGCTATTTTTCCACTTACTTTTTTAAACTTTTAAAAGAAATAAAAGGTTTGTTTTACAATAATCTGTTAGTATGCCAAGTTGGTGCAGTGTTACCAAAAAATCTATCGCTCTGAGGCTTTTTTATATAGTTGCTCTGCTTCATGGTCTTCTCATCCAGAGAGTTAATAGCAGGTGTTTATAGAATCATAGAAGCAACCTGTTTATAGAGTAAACCTTCTAAAATTTCTTTTTTATCTTGAAAAGATGTAATTCTGAACTTGATATATGATTTGTAATATGTGGTATCCACTAATTTGAAATCTCCAGGGCACTACAAGGATACCACTGCCTTTAAAATTCCAACTTGAAAGTTCATTTTCACTGTTGGTGCTTTAAAAGAAATTTTGAACAGGGACATCTCTTCTTGTGTTAGGGATCCACTTATCACGGTTGACACACACGTAATATGAAAATGCAACGCCAGAGTTGGACCCTTGATCTTGAGAATGAGTAATAGGAGATGTTCTGTCATGCTACTAAGTTACTAGTGACATTATCACAGACTTGTGTAGTTACCTTTACTATGGTTTATATGTTTTCCAGTGTTGTAATAGAGGATGGAAAATTGGCCCTCCCAGAATAAAATTGCAGTTGTCACCATCCCTCTTTCAGTATGATCAGAAATCTGTTTACTTATCTCTGTGGACTGTGACAAGCTGGTTAAAGTGTGGGTTAGGTATTCAGGAAGAAGAAAATGTGTTGAGGAAAAACTTTTCAGTAAATTGTAAGATGTAAGACACCGACTAGAACAGGAAAATACTTTAGTCTGCTTTTCTCGTCAAATCCATGAAGCACAGGCAGGGAGTTGTCAGAAACGTCATTGCTTAGAATTGGTGTTGTAGGGAAAGCCACTCATTTTGACTGTTCAGTAATTGTTTTGGATACAGTTTCCTCATAAAATGTTACCTCTCAAGCTGATGCTCGGCTATATCTGAGGGTGGGTCAGATGTGTTGTAGGTTAGGTAGTTTAATAAATAGCATCAAACCCAAAATTCATCACTACTGAACGAGAGAGGTGATGCACCATAAGTGAATGTTACCCTGGTGAGAAAAGGGAGTGTCAATCTGTTACACTGAGGGATAACCTAGATGCTTATGTGACATGAACAGGTGTGACATGAAAAGTAGGTTCTCATTGTCTTAATGACAAGAAAAAGCATAACTGGAGTCCCCAGCACAGTGCCATCTGTGCTGGGGCCTGTTTGTTCCTCCCATATATTAATTTGAAAGTTGTTGTCTGTCTACAGAAGAGGAGGTCTTTATTTTTCCTGTGTGGAAAGATATAAGGAAAACTGATGTTGGTTTAAACTTTCATAGTCTGATTTTCCTTTTCCCTTTTAGACACAACAGAGGAACCTGCGCCACAGCCCAACAACACGATAGGCTCCATCATTGGTGTGATCCTTACAGTTTTTGTGGTTGGAGCAATGTACTTCATCTGCCAGAGGGTACTGTGCCCACGCATGAAGGGAGATGGAGAAACAATGACCAATGATTATGTGGTGCATGGACCAGCCTCTGTACCTCTGGGTTATGTGCCTCACCCAAGCTCTTTGTCAGGGTCTCTTCCCGGTAAGTAAACGGTGTGATCCTTGTCCTGTTCTTTGGTACCACACAGTTTACTATATGCACAGTCCATATATGGACAGTTCTGCAAATACATACAGAAATGCCTGTTCCAGATGTGTAATTCTTGGAAGCTGTTGGAAGCCAGGACTCTCAAGGCTTGTTGCCATCCTTCTTTACAATAACTAACTGCTGTTTTACCTATGCTGTTCATAAGCATTTTAGGTACTTAGCAGAACCACAAGCTCAAATAGATGTACATGGTGTGGGAGTTTTCTTTTTTTGCTACTAAAGAATCCTCTTTATGGACTATTGCAGCATCAGCAAAGTGTCATGACAATACAGGTAAAGTTACACAGAGTTATATTCATGGAACTTTAAACATTATGTAATTATTCTTGATAGGTTTGTAGATTGAGCTTTTATGCCTGTGAAACTTCTTGCAAAGTCTGTGATGACCGGCAATAATTGTAGTCTCAGCTTATTTTGTTTGATGATGAAGTTTCTAACACCTGTCCAAGCACCCTTTACTGCTGTTTAAGAAGTAAGACTTCATCACAATGTTGCACTTCATTTAAATGCATTGCTTCTGTATATATTAATTAAATATGGCCTGTAACTTGTGACTTTGGATCCAGCAGATTCCTATCAGAACTGAAGCTCTGTGAGGCTGTTACAGGGTTAAAATAATGCATCAAATTACTTTGTGTAATAACCTGAGTAAAGATTCTTTGAGCAGAATTTTCCCCATTATTTCAACACTGTTTTCTGCTTGGACTGTGTGACAGTGTGCTTCAATCACTAGCAAAAGCTTACTTAATGATGTGGAAATGAAAGAACAAGAAACATTCTCTTCTCTTGTACAATTTCAGTTTCTCAGTTAAGGTGGTCAGTCAGTTTCATGGCTTATTCTGAGGCACAGAAATAGTGCCTGAATGCCTGTTCTCTCAAGTCTTTTCAAGCCATTTAAGTGCAAGGAACGTGTTTCTCTTCATACAGCTTTAGTATAGCCCAGTGCCAAGTCCTGCAGTTGACTAGCTGATGCACAAACCCAACATGTTTATTCCATGACGGTCTTCATTTCTGTTGTCCACCAAGGAGCACTGAGATTGTTTTTAATACCCAGATGATTAATTTTGGTTCTACAAATTGTGCTTATATGGCTGCTATCCTCTGGATTATTTTTTTATGCTTCCTTTTCTCAATTGAATATTGACATACATCTTTGTTCTTCAGGTATGTCTCGAGGTAAATCTGTCATCAGCTCCCTCAGCATTATGGGAGGGAGCAGTGGACCGCCCTATGACAGGGCCCATGTTACTGGAGCCTCTTCCAGTAGTTCTTCAAGTACCAAAGGCACTTACTTTCCTCCAGTAAGTTATTCTATTATTTGTAGACCTTTAATAACTTTCAGAGAAGTAACGGTGTCTTCTGAGTCTAACTGATTGACAGATTAGTGTTTTGGTTTAGATTTTTAGCTTAATAAACTTGTTTCAATATGGAGTACATGATTCTGAAAGGGAAGGAAGATGAGATTGTCTTTCTCCAAAACAGTCTAGAAATTTTCTTTTAATTAAAAAAAGTTGTGAGAGAGCTCAGTGCCAGAAAAAAAATGTTAGACTGAATGTCAGGGGAGATGAAGAAAATCCCTGTAAATGTTAAGCAGCTCTGGCAGAGAGATCTCCTTTCATTATACTCTGCCATATGCCTCTGAAGGTAAAGCTATGATTGATTCTGTATAGGCTTTCAAGGAATTAAAATGAAGTTTTGTGTCAGGTGTCTTACAAGTGACAGATAAGTAAACAAACGTTTTGCAGCTCCGTAACATCCCTGTAGTCACAAATAGCTAGTGTGCTGCTCCTCTTCACTTCTAGCGTCTGTGGTGGTTGTTTTAGATATTTTTATTAAGATCACCAAGCCACTGTCAAGTGTTTAAGAGTTACATGCTTGGTCATTGAAGGTTGAAATCTTCAACTGTCTGGTTTCAGTTCTGAGAATCAACCGATCATGCTTTAAATCAGCTTTAAATTAATCCAGATACTGTGTTCAGTAAGAACACGCCTGTACAGGGAAAGAATCCTTGCCTTAGCTAGCATGCTGCAAGTATTCTAAGCAGAGTATTACTGGGCAACTACAGCCAGCAGAAGTAGATATTTGCCAGTTTGCCTGGGGCTGTGGTATTCCTAGTGACAATCTAATACTGAGCAGCTAGCTTCAACTTTACTTTTCTGCACTGCATATGTCAAAATAGCCACAGCAGTCAGCATTTTTTGAGAAGAGCTTAGCAGTAGCTAATAGGAATGGCAACAAATGGCATTTCGAGTGTCTGTTTAAGAACTGGGGAACAAACAAATGAAAAATCCCATTTGTTGGGAGGGCTATGCATGCAGTTCTTTATTTAAGGTTCCTATTATGCAGTGCTAAAAAGAAAAATTATAAACTGGTGTTTTCCTGAGTTTACTTTGTATATTTTCTTTTTAACTGTGGCTTTTTTCCTTTTTATTCCTTAGATTTTGAACCCACCACCATCACCAGCTACTGAACGTTCACACTATACCATGGAATTTGGTTATTCTTCGAACAGCCCATCCACTCATAGATCCTACAGGTAATTTGTGTTACAATAGCTTCTGTCAGGATCAAAGAGTTGGTGTAGAAAATGCAGAATAAAGACAGCCTCTGCTCCGTAAGAATTGCAGTCAAAGGCCCTAATTCTGCAAGCACTAAACTAGTGCTTCAGTGGGTTCACATCTAGCAGGTCACTGATGCGTGTGCAGCATTGTTTGAGGTAAATCATGCACTAAGTTGTTTCGGTGATACACCTCTTGAGTATATTGCTGTAGGGGGAATGACAGCACTCATCACAAAACTAGCTAAATGCCGAAAGAAACACAGTATCATAATAACTTTGAGCCAGAAATACTTACCCTGGAGTGAACCCAGCCCTTTTTTAGGCTTCTGTCAAAAATAATTTGTTACGTAATTATCAGAAATTACAAGCAAACACCCTGTGGAGAAAAAGTTCACAATATAACGGAAGTCAGAAGTAACATTTAACATTTAATATTGTGGTCTGGATAAACCACAGAATTTCTAGTTTGACATATTAAGGGTTAATATCTGGAAAAGGTTGGCAACCTTTTGCTTATTTTTGCTGACTAGTATTTATGGACATGTATGCTTTGTTTACTTGAGTGTGTCTTTCTTACCTTTCCTTTAAGAATGCTGGAGTTATTTATCATTTTATAGCAAGTTAGGGGAACAAAAATAGAGGAACAGACCTATACTACCCAAGGGTGTAAATGTTGCCCTCCCACATCACCAGTAGATCTGGTCAATGAGAAGAGAATGCTGTATTTGTCTATTGAAAGATATGCCTCCCTAACACAGCGCCTTTGGGTTTTTTTGGATAATGAGGTCTCTGGGGCTAAACAGACATCCCGTCTCCATTAGCAGAAAATATGGCCTCTGTTGTGCAGAAGGTCAGACCAGATGTTTATAATGATCCCTTGCAGCCATATAAAAAAATCTTCTAAAATTATAAGTAATTTTGTAATGAAAGAAACCTGAATTCTGGTACCAGCATGAGTCTTGCTGATCAGTGGTTAGCTGATGTGCCTTTTAGTACAATAAAATGGTACTATGGGTGCAGCACAGGGTTCAGTGTTTTCCAAATGCTCCCCCGCCCAAAAATAAACATTGATCTTGCTGCTTCTGATCTTACTTCTTTCCTAATATTCTGACTTGACTATAGAGGAGCTGCATCCCCAGCTGACTGTGATACTGGGAGTTGTAGCTACTGTGCACTTCCCTTTCTAATTTGTTTCCTTGGAACTGTATTTGGCTCATTTTAAAAGATGTTTTGTGGTAGCAGCCTTTGAGAATTTCATCCCAGTTACTGCTCTAAGGAATTGTTCTCCTGACTGCTATGAATGTGCCAGGTAATTTTCAGTTTCCTTGTCTGGGCTTAGAAGTTAGCATCCAGCAATTGCGTATAATAACAGAATATCTTCTCCATGTGATTGCAAGACAGCTGTTACACACACACACAAACACACACACACACACACACACACACACACACACACACGTGCATACTCGTGCCCTTCCTGCCCCTCTGTCTTAGGAGCAATTTCTTCTACCTCAATTAAGTCCTGAGGGAACACGTTTTCTGTAGATAATTAATACTTAACATCACATTCACTGGTTGCTGTAGTTTGACTGACACTGTAATGTGTGTGGTCGAAGGTGGGGGAGTTAGGAGAGAGAAGAGCGTGATGCTGTGTAACGCCGCAGAGAGGTTGACCTGCTTTCTGTTTCCACCTTGGCTTGTCCCCCTCGGCCTGTTCACGGGCGCATCACCCAAAATGCACGCTCTTTCTGTGTGCTGACCCTTTTTCTGCCCATCGATCTTCCCCCTGCAGCTACAGGCCTTACAGCTACCGGCATTTTGCACCTCCCACCACTCCCTGCAGCACAGACGTCTGTGACAGTGACTATGCCCCCAGCCGAAGGGTGGCGGCAGCCACAGGCAAGGGCTACACCAGTGACTTGAACTACGACTCGGAGCCCGTCCCGCCGCCACCCACCCCGCGCAGCCAGTACCTGTCCGCAGAGGAGAACTACGAGAGCTGCCCGCCCTCCCCGTACACGGAGCGCAGCTACTCCCACCATCTGTACCCGCCGCCGCCGTCCCCCTGCACCGACTCCTCGTGAGGGGGAGCCCCCCCACCCCATCATCTGCCTCCGCCGCCAACGTGTAAATACAAAATACTCTACTGGGGACGGGGGGGGAGGGAGCTCTCAGCAAAGGATGAGGTAGAACAGTGTACAGTTAAATGTTGCTAAATGGGGTGGAGAAGTACTGAAGATATTTGTACAGAAGAATTAAAAAAAAAAAAAGGATATTTATATATTTTCTTAAATAGCAGCTGCTGCTCGTGCTATAAGAAGAAAAAAAATTTTGTGTAAAAGAACACAGACATTTGTACGAAAAGTTTTTATTTTTGCAAATGGAACACAAAAACATGCCTTAATCCAGTGAAGTGACTGAGCGCGTAAGGAAATGGAAGGACTGGGATATGTTACTTGTCCGGAGAGGTGATATGTGGGGTTTGTCAATACCAAAAATGTTTAAGATAATTAATAATAAAGAAGTCCATCTCAGAGCAGCATACCATAGATACTTGGAAGTAGCCAAATATCCTCTATGTTAACTACAGAGGGCCAACAGTTAAAGATAAACTTGAAAATGCAGTCAGGACAGATATTAACCTTGCACAAAGGGCTTAGTTTTCTACAGGAATACAGCAATTGTAGCAGTGAATCCAGAAAAATAATCACACTTTTTAAAATTAATACACCTCTGATTTTCCTTAATGCAATTAACAAACTAGATAATTTAGCATTTAGAGCTCTCTCCTTGCATCTGGAATTTTCAATTATTTTCTGGGGGTGTAGTTTAAAATTCATTTTTTTAAAATCCCGATTAGGTTTTCTTATCTCTGCTGCATCCTTTCTTCCTGCCTGTGTCACTTTAAGTCATGATATTCTTATTTAAAGTACTGCTAGAACTGGGCTGCTGTAAATTCTGTTTTTTCTCCTAGTTAGCCTTGTCATGCAGTGATTATCATGCTATACATTACGTTCTTCGTTTTGCCAGCATGGTTGGATTCCGTTTTGTACCAGGTCAGTATGATTTTCACGTAATTGACAAGGGTAATATGCATATACCTGAGTGATTTTTAGTCCCGTAAAAAGGAAAACCTTATTTTGACCTAGTGCCCACAAAATGTCAAATATTTTTATACCGCATATAATACAGACAGCATATTTATAAACTATAAATTTAACCATGGATTGTTAGTTTTACTGTAAATGAGTAATATATCCTTGCAGTACTTTCAGTGTATATTGATATCACAGTATACAAATCATATATGAATAAATATATATATTATTTTTTCCTACTAGGGAAGCATTTAACTTTCAGTGGACCAACTATCCCTAAAAAAAATAGATGTTTTGATCATTGGAAGGGGTTCCCCTGCTGTATTAACTGCTCTGTTTTCTTTGTGTTAGGTAAAGCCAGTTTCTCTCAGTATGATTTTGACATACCTCCTCTTTTGTGTGGTGTGAGTTTAATACTTTAGTATTAACCACTGTGAATGTCAAATTTCAAGATATTCTTAACAAAATCATTTTATACTCACATCTCTATTTTTGTATATTACCATATTTAGCCCCTTCTCCCATCAGCCTCACTGTGGTGATTTTGACAGGGGGATTATTTAATCAAGTGAAAACATTATTTGTATCGGTTAAGGGGCAACCTAGGATATTATGAACTTCTCTTGGGCTCCAGTGCAGTACTCTGCTTTGACTGTATCGGAGCTCACAGTATACCTGATCTTGGATGGTATTATGCATTTGCACCTTCTGTCGACATTGAATCCACCGAAGGTGCTCAATGCCTTTAAGGACTGGCCCTCTGAGTCTTCTCTCTCAAAAGAAGGTCCTGAGGAGCTTCTGCCTCCCTGCCTTTGGGCATGGTATGGGGATTTCAACTTTCCAGAGGTGCCATCTGGGTTTTATTTGTTCTCTGTTGCTTGTTTCCCAGCCAGTTTCAACTAAAAGAGAAATAATCTGAAAATATGGCATGGGCTTTAATTCATGCTGTTGACAAAATTAGTGCCAAGTTATTCTTGCTAGCTGCCACTCATCCGGAGTACTGGATCCTCATTTGGCTTCAGCTCCAAGGAAAACTGTGTCACTGGGATTCCATCTGTAAGAAAGGGTCTTTCCTAGTAGTCCAAGATACCTGAAGAAACTTTAAAAAGCCTTGATGATCTCCAAGCTGTTGATCTCTGAATCTGGCATACTAAGGGGTTTTTTTTGCCCAGCTTCATTCTAGGTATCTAGGAATTGTGGTAGCTGTTCTTCTGGCTCTTCCTTGCAGGTGAAGAAGCTTATTTGTGTTCTCCAGCAGGATGGATGTTGAGGAGGGTGTTGTGAACTATAAGGGAACTCGAAACCATATATATGAAGGGGGGGGAAGGGCGACTGTGTCAGGGCAGGGGGGTTGAGGCTGGCACACCAATGAGAATTAGAATTTCTCTGTTGTTTACACTTTTTCATGTGCAGCATTCCGTGGGGTTCATATGTGGGAACTTGCACTAATGAACTCAGAAGAATATTGTGTTGTTGTATCTCAGTCCAAGTGCTTGTACTGCAATGGCAATGATCTCTTCTTGCAAAATACTTTTTTCAGTGTGCCAATTTCTGTTTGAAAAA
Organism: Pseudotriccus pelzelni; assembly: GCA_035584735.1. NCBI lineage: Eukaryota > Metazoa > Chordata > Aves > Passeriformes > Tyrannidae > Pseudotriccus > Pseudotriccus pelzelni. The sequence continues at coordinate 63,788,916 of JAWMRA010000041.1, forward strand.
CTCCAGGATGGTTGAGCTTAAGGAGTGGTATTCTCTTTCTGCTTCAGTTCGACTACCTTGCTGAAGCTTCCTCTTGGAAGGAACTTACTGCAGGTAAATTTGTAAGTGGGTTAATTATAGAGAGGTTCTTCAGAAGAGTGACATTCTCTGCATATGGATTGTGCTGCCTGCCTTCTGTGCTAGTTTGTGTCCACACACAACCCAACTGAAGTCAATGGGGCGGGCATGTAATTCAGTGTAGGATTTGATTGTCTCTCTGATACATACATTTCAGTTTGTCCATCAGATATTTTGAGTGATCTGCCTCTGCAAGGTTCTTGTGAAGAGGGGGAAGATGGACAGGCTTTGTTTTTCCAGTGAAAATGACCAGCTTTTGAAAGTACGTGTATTTTCTCAGTAAATCTAGAGTAAAATTTTGAAAGAGTTGATGATCTGTGAAGCTCCTCTTGGGCAGATCTCCAAATTAGAAAAGCATTGATGCAACTAGTACACACACCTGCCACAGTCCCAGTGGATAGACCCTAGACTGATTGAACGTTGAGACTGAAAATTTTCTCTCTGTTCCTTTTTACCACTGAGCCACTCATGATTCATGTTCTGTCCTTCCCTAGCAAGGATTATGTTTTCTCCTGCTTCTCAGATTGACTGAGATGCAGGGACTGTAGATAATACAGGCATGTCCATTAAGGAGATTGCTAAAGTGGGTTTGTTAGCACAGGAGTCGTCTCACTGATGTCAATGAAAATTGCTCCTTGTCCTTCAAGCTAAGCACAAATGTCCTTTATTTTACAGTGTCAGGTACAGTAAAGCATTAACACGGGTACTCACTGCGCACCTTTTCCTCTCTGTAGACACCTGGGGAGTGTTCATAGCTGGCTGTCTGGTGATGGAAATAACTTGTGTGCCCAATCTGGAAAGGAACAGTCCTTTGTAGTTAAAAAACAAAACCAAACAAAAACCAGCATAGTTTGTTGACAAATAGCCTTTGCATGTTCAACAGGAGCTTAGCATGTTTAAATGGCAACATTAATGAGATCTGATCTTGCCTTTTAAAGTAATACCTGGTATGTCATGCTGCAAACATTTCATACCTTCCTAAGGAGCACTTGCTCCTCATTTCTCTACTGCTTTTGGGTACCAAGATATTTGTTTGGAAATAACTTAGATGTGATAAATGGAACACACACACAGCATTTGCATTTGAAATAAAGATTGGCTTCCATGAGTATAAATTCATGGAACCTGTGAACATACATTAAATGAAATATTTACAGTAATGACAAATACGAAAACGAGCCAGTTGATATCAAAGGATTCATTTTGCTGTGAGTTGAAACTTTACAACTGTACTGTAAATTCCATATTACTGCCGTAACATTTCCCTCCCAACGTGCATGTAGAAGATGTATGCAGGTACATGTCTCTTGGAAAATCTGAATTTACCCAAAGCTAGTAATTTTCTTTTTGTGCATACACATTGGCAGATTCAGCCTCTCTGCCTTTCAGAGTGCTAGTGTTGAATGCTGGATTTCTTTTGGCCAGATTGTATGACAGACACAGAATACCTGCTACCTTAAACCTGAACACTAAATGCTCTGTCAGACCAGACAGGAGAGGAGGCACATTGTTTATACTGTTCCCCCACTTTTGGGGTCCATTTTGCACATGAGTGAAGGTACATGAAAAACAATCTGTAATTATGAAGAAAATTGCACCCCAACTGCTTGACACAGCAGGTGCTACAGCAAGTGAAGCTACATGTGGAAAATCCCTGTTATTCCTATTTATTACACTAATGGGCTTTTGTGGTGTTCTGGTCTCCAGTTCTGCATTGCTTCTCTAGTTATTATAGCCCATTCTCTTCTCTAGAAATGGCTTGACTGGCAAGTCTTAAACACAGATTAACTTCTTTTGCTTTAAGGTAGTTAAACCTGTACTAAGATGAAGAAAAGGCCACTCTCTTGAATATTGAGTTATTTCCAATTCCTGATTGCTCGGCAAATCTCATATTAATTGATTACCACCATTCTAGGGGGAACTGCTTGAACTACAGAACTCCCTGGTCACACATGCTGTTGAATTGGATAACTCCTTCAAAATATCTCCTAAGAAATAATCAATCTTTTTTTTTCCTGACCATTTTGCCTTGAGCATGTTTGTCACACAGTATTGTTACTGACAATCTGCTTTGGAACATGTACTGTGCATGTAGCAGATTATTTATTAGGTCTGCAACAGAAAAATAACTGGTTGAGTGCAAAAATAATGTGTGCATTGTTATTCAGAAATTGCTTTTTTAGCAATGAGGCATTTTTAATTGCATTTTGGTGGTGTTATTGCTTGGAAATTACCCTTTACCTTAATTGGCAGGTGACAGATACACCTTGAAAATGTGTTAGCTTGAAAATGGCTGCAAAACAGCCGTTCTCTTTCAAGTCAATTTCTTTCTAAAAGAAGTCAAAATACACCAGTCACTCAAAATCTTTTGTTTTCCACCTTTCAAAAGAGCAACAATTATGTGTTTATAGCATTTATAGGGACTGGGTGATTCACTTCAAAACTGGGCAGTGTAAGTAAAGTGTCCATATTTTATTCAGGACAGAGATTGTCTTTAGTAGCAGGCAGGGTGATTGTTGCGGTGAAACTCTTAGAGAGCAGTCTTCTTCCCCTCTTTTAAATGAACAAGGAGCAGCTTTGAAGTCCTGATTAAAATGGCTGTAGCCTTAAGCCATGCAGTTAAAAGTCAGCAAGGGAAAATGGAAGTGGGGGGGTTTTTTCTGTGAAGAGGATACCACTAGGCTTAAGCTGAACTAGCCTTGTTTGCAAGTGAAGGATCTGGTGCTGCTTTTAGATTTTAAATCTTTGTTTTGTTTTTGGTTTGCTTTGTTTGTTCTGTTGTGTAAGCTTTAATCACTGTTTGTCATTGTCTTAAAGCCAGCTGGTGTCTCTTGTTCATCAGCTTTGGTACAGTGGTGCTTTGCAAGGATGTATTTATATTATAATGGCCAACATTTGGTCAGCCCTATTCACTCACTAACTTTTTTTTTTTTTTTGTAAAATAAAGTGCTTTACTTATACGGTGTATATAAACCTTGTACAAAAATCCTTTTCAATTATTACTATAAACTGAGTTGTAACAAATGAAATGTTGATTTTTATAATAAAACTGAGTGAAAATGGAAAGGTACTCTTCATTTTATTTCAGCATCTGGAAGACAGATAATTAAAGGTACAAGTCCATGCGTCTCTTTGTTCTCCATAAAAGTAAGAATGTGCTTAGTTTTCCTTCTGTAGCTTGAAGAGTCAGGAAACATGTCCACACGCTGAGGTCTTTCTGGTGAGAGCAGTCCCTCTCATGCACTGCGCTGACTGCATTTTCAGCAGCGAGGGACTTCTGTGACAGCAGGAGTTACCAGTTGCCAGGATTTGGGGCCAGCCAGAGGGCAGCATGCAAGCTGGAAGAGAAGATGGCATCAGGAATTATCTGAGGCACCCCAGCACGCAACAAGCCCTTCCTCCTCCCAGGTGCTCATGGTAAGTATCACAAAGTTCTCCTGTGAGCTGCACCTGTGCATGGCCTCTTTCCTGCCTTGCACCTTCCCTGCCTCTCCTTACGTAGAGTGCCTAATGAAAACCAGACCTTGGCCTCTGAGGGCTTTTTTATGTGGTTTTGTGGCTCATTCCTTAATGGAGGCTGCCACTGTTCTTGCTGTGAAATCCCGTTTGTGGACATGATGCTGACACATTGATTTGCCTTCTGGTGGGGAATGAGCAGCAGGTGAGTCCTACCGGTAAAGATCTAGATTTTAGGCAAACGTGCCCCGTGCTGAAAAACCGAGGAAAAAACAATCAGAAAATGACCCCTACATGGACAGGAGGAGAGTTTGTAAATGAATTTGTGATTAAAATGGCTCATGAGGCAATAGATGCTTTAAAAACACAAATCCATGGGCGTATTTTTCCTAACTTTGTGGGTTTTGGGCATGTTCTGTTTGCTGTAGGCAGTCATTCTTCCCTCAGTGCCAATCTCTTCTTTCCATCCTGCAAATGTTTTGAGAAAGCCAGTGGCCGCAGCATTGCTGTGCAGATGGCTTAATGTGGGCTGTTCTTCTGAAGCCCAGCTGTTAGGGATTCATTATTTGATTGAAGAAAACCACTTTCAAATGCTTCTAATAATAAGTCATTCCACTAGCAGCACTACTAATGAGGTCTGAGGTGTATTCCTCTCTCCTGTCCTTCCAGTGTGATGGCCACACATCCATTCTGTGGAGCTTCCACTTGAGTAGTGGAGTAGGAAAGACATATATTCCTTCAAATTTTAAAAAAAGGAAGGGAAGCAATACTAATTGTCTCCTTTATTGGCATCCCTCTGTCTCCCAAAAAGAGCCAAAAAATACTCAGATCCACCATTTACTGTGGGATTTCTCCCAATTTTTTTTCTCCAATGTACCTAGTATTTTTCTTCTCGTTGTGCACAATTAACTGCTGTTTCTGTAAGCAGGTACTTGCTGGATTTAGTCTCCTGGTTCCAGCATGCCACTGGAAGCCAACTGTAAGTCACAAAAAGAATTGTTTCAGGGAGAGGAATTTGTAGTGGGTTTATTTGGTTTGGTTTTGGCAAAATGGTCTTTTTTCATATTAGAAATGATCCCTGGCCAGTCCTATTCCTGGTTATTTTGTGACATGGAAGAGTTGGTGGGGAAAAAAAGCACTGCAAGCAAAGATTGTATTAAATATGAAGATCCCTCCCCTGTGTCCAAAGCTACTTAGCTAATCGTAAGTCTAAACATCCTTAGAAGAATTGAATTTCACATGCAGCATCAAGAGTGAGAATCTGCTCCTCTTCCTCTGTTACTGCTGCATTGCAACTGTGGTATTAGTTTTATAGTTAATGATTTCTACGCTGGTTCCTTCCAGATAGAATAGGTTCGGTGATGTGATGTATCTTTTAGGGGTTTTGTGGGTTTTTAATGTATTTTATATATTTTCATATACCTAGAAGAGCTCAATACCTTATTTGTAATTACAGATGTCTCCACTGTTTTCATTGCAATTTTTTCAGGGAAAACCACAGATACTGGATTTTTGAGTTTATATAGATATTTATTGCAGAATGTGTACAAAGACATTGACATCCCATCCTTCTTGGGAACAGCTACACCAAAATATTCAGCTCTGTAATAGCTGTGAGAGCACCAATCTTCACCTGTCCTTGGGTTGCTAGAAAGAGGGACCCTGAGGCCAAAAGGTAATTAGTCAACTTACTTTAGAGCTGAGGTGCTTGATAATGTCCCTACTGAATCCTCATTAATAAACTGCACAGTCACATGTATAATATTAACACCAAATTTGTTCCCATCGTTGTTTTCAGCTTGCTTTGCTTGTACCTACAGATAAAATAATATGATACCTTCCGACCCTCTGTTTTGAAAAACCCTAGTAGCGGTGGAATGAGCAAGCCGTTTAATGCTGGGAATTAGGACATTTTGCAGGTTTTCTTGTTCCTTGTCCTTGTATGAGAGACCCTGGTGTCCATGCATTTTGATAGACTTTCTCCTGTAGTCTGTCCCAGCAGAAGATATGGCAGTCCAAACCCATAGCTGCCTCCTTGCTTTTGACAGTGCTGAGGGTACAAAACAGTGCACAAGATGGGATGCTGAGGGGAAAGGAAAGTTAGCCCAGGCCCCCACACTTAGAGCAAAATACACTCTATGAATCTTAAAACCTTTTTCAAAAGCAGAAAGTAAAAAGAAAATTCAGCCTTCAAAGTGATTGTGAGTCACTCGCCTTCAAAGCATTTCCATGGATTTCTTTCCAGTGTGTATTCCAAGCATTTTTGTGGGGAGGATAAATTCTCCCTGTCTCTCATTTAGTTTTGGTCCATCAAACTGGCGCTCAGTTTGGTTTCTCTTCTGGCACTAAAGGCCAATTTGCATCCTTTAATTGAATGCAGACACTGCATCTAACACGACAGGCACTACCCGTTCAAGAATGGGTAGACCAAATATTGTCTTTCCTGACTCTTACTTGCCTTAATTAAAAGCAGAGGGCTGACCTCAGCCCTGAACTCTGCCCTTGCTAATACTTTTACACATGGCTGCATGCCAAGGCGTAACAGAGCACATGCAAGTTCCTGGCTTGCCGATGTAGTTTGTTACAGTTTTAAGGCAAATTAGTTGGTGGGAGGTTCCTCCTTGCATAGGTAGGGCTGGCCTGGCCCCATCTGCTCTTCACCTGCAAGGAGGGAGCAGGTGCATGGGTTGGTACCACCGGGCAAAGTCACTGAATACAGGAGCAGATCTGAACTGAGTGAATGTTTCCATGGGCTTATGCCATTCTGTGGTTGCACCACCTCCTGGCATGATTTCCTCTGGCTTATGTGCTCTGCCTTCCAGAAGGACAGAAATCCCTTTTCAAGGAGGACCTAGGATCTAATAGATACTGTGAGGTCAATTAAATATCCAGCCTTGGTTTCAGGCTTGGAGCCAGGTCTTTAAACTTTTAATGTTTGGGGTTTTTGTTATATTTGTGTCCTCTCCTGCCTAAATTTAGGGTTTCACTCTGAGTGCTGAGATCACTTAAATCTGCACAGGACCTCTTGTGATCAGCAACCGTTAGGTTACTTTGTGAACTGGGAGGGTACAGCAATAGCTACCCTGGACTGGCCAGAGTTGAAATGTAACAAATCGTGTCCCACTCACCTGAGTACCCCAAAGTGGTAGAGATGGATCCAAACCAGAAGGCAGCAGTGGCTGACAGGGTCCTCTCTGCATACCAGATAAAAGAGGTGGGATAGGGTATGTGGAGGTGGTGGTGAATACTCCCTGCTCCTGCAAAAAGTGCTGAGCTTTCCTTGTGTGAGCACTGGCTTGGGTAAAAGCACACAGAAATCATCTGTCCATACAGTGTGTATTGCAGTGTGTATTTGTTGTCATCATATCTACGGAGAAGAATTTTGCTTCGTCTCCAGCTCCTGGAAAGAGAGGCATCGGAGAGCTCAGCTTTCCATTACAAGCCTTTGCTCTCATGCTTCTGGAGCAAAAGTAACTGAGTGACCTGCATCCATCTGAAAGAATAAAACTGAGAAGGCAAACGTGACACCCCAACTCCACAAGAAGTTTGAAAACCCCAGAACACCACCTGACGGAGGGGTTAATAATCTGTTAGGGTGTTCCTGGGAGAGCTTGAGGTGCTCACTCAGGGCTTTTTGATGCTGGCATTGGCAAGGCAAAGCACAAGACATGGCTGCTATTAACAACCTTCTGTGGCTTTGCCAGACCTGGCCAGTCACAAGGTCACCTTCACCTTTTCTCTGCTGCTTAGTGTGACGATAATGGCTGAAGTAATTCATGAATCCTCTGCCCCACAGAAAATCTTTGTAACCCAGTTGCTCACAGGAAGGCACCTTTCCCAAGACACAAAGTCATACAAGTTTGATGAAAGAAAAAAAACCAAGCAAGCTGAAGCCAGGCACACTTTAAATGCAGAGCATGCATGTACTTTTCCTGTATCCCAGCAGAGTTCATACCCCTACCTCTGACTGGTCCCAGAGCCTTGACCAACCACGTTTGAGCTCCTTGATGCAGTCTATCCTCCTGCCTGTTTAGCAAACAGGACCAATCAATCTAGCTGATTCTTCACTGGATGTATCATTTCAGGTTGTGGGGAGCAGGGAGGGTAATACTGGTGAAATTATCCAAGTGGTAGTCCCATCAACAAAGCTAAGAACAGCTAGCTGGCATGCAAGAACATCTGGGTTCAGACCTCTAGACAAGATAACATAAGCATAACCCGAAGCTTCTATTGCAGTGCTGTACGTAATTAATATTTAAAGCAGAACCCTTGCAGTGGCAGACAGAAAATTCCACTTTGGGCTTTCAACTTCTAAAAACTAACGTCCCATCTTTGTCCATTATCCAGTGATGAACTTGGCTAGTTTCCCTTTCAGAATACTAGCTTCACCTAAGAGAAAAGAGCCACCTTTCACTCACATTGCAATGCCCCAGCTGTGAATTTTTAACGCTGAACTTGTTACAGATTGTACAGCAGACAAGTCATAGGCAGTAAATCCACTTTCAGACAGCAGTGTCTGAATGCAGGGGAGCAGAGCTGTTCCCCTTGGTGCCTTGCTGTAATTCACTTTCTGTCCTCCTGCTGCTTTTCTGTCGACTCAAATGTGTGTGTTGGTAGTAGCAGCACACTTGCTTACCTGCAGGAGGGAAAAGCAGCTTAAAAAGGGGAAGACCATGTGATGCTGTGGGAAGAACCAAGATTGTCTTCTACATTGCCAAGGCATGTCTTCTTCTTATCAGCCTATTTTGGAGAAATAGTGGATTTACTAGCATTTCCTGAGAGCTGAAACAGGTAAGTAACAGACAAGTAAAGTGTTTGGGTTTGGCTGAAGACTGTTTTCTGCTATTTCTGCCTCCTGCTTACTCACTGGAGCAAGGAACACCGCAGCCATGATCTGGGACAGAGCTCCTTTGTGCAACATGTGTGCACATGGACAGTGGGATCTTCTTTATCTGATGCTTTAGCTGCTCCAGGGAAGGGCAGCTGGGACAGGTCCCACTCGCTTCTTGGAGCTCTGGCTCTCAGATGGTGACATTGGGCTGGGTCAGCAGCTCCTGGGAGCCAGTACAGGCTGCCCCAGTGCACTGGCTCTCTTTAACACAATGCAGAAGTCAGCTGCAGGACACATCTCATAATCATCATCATCATGGCTAGGCTTCGCGAACGAAGATTTGGGAAGGGCTCTACCCATGCTTGCTACAAGCGCGCTGA
>JAWMRA010000041.1:63797799-63937268 GCA_035584735.1 Pseudotriccus pelzelni
AAACAGTCTTACCATGGTCTGTCGGGAGAGCCAAGGGGACTGTATGCTGTCACAGCAATCCCTTTGGATTGGCAGTAGTTTACCAGCTTCTCCTGGGTAAGGTATGGATTACACTCGATCTACCAATAGAAGAGTAGAGAGATGGATAGCAGTACAACTGCTGTAACTCACTCCAGGGATTTATCTCCTAATGCACTTTAAGGTCAGTATTTGTCCTCCTGTGCTGGTCTTTGCAAGGTATTATTCAGTCTTAGTTTTCTACAGCACCTATCTTTATAGTGAGATTTTTTGTATCTCTGGGTTATTGCTCAGGAGAAAAAGCATTTCATAAGGCTTATCCCTGAGTTTTTTGGCTCCAGGAAGGCACATTCTGAGATGCTTCTTGGATTTCCAAGTAGTAGTTAAGCAAATATTGAAAACCCTGATGCCTTGTATGTCCAGCTGTAATGTGGAGTGGAATTAGAAGGACAAGAAGCATCTCCTCTGTAACCACTTCTTATCTGTTTTAGTCATAAAAATCCTCTTCTTGTGATTTTGTGTGAATAGGTTACATAGATATCTGTAGTTTGGGACAGAAATGCATTTTTCTCTTTTAGCATGCTCTTTTTCTGTAACTACATGCAGAGAAAGGCTCTGGAGACTGAGTGAGTTTAGTACTCTATGTGCACTTGCAAGAACTAATGAACTCAGAACTGTAAGAGGTGTCTGAGTCTGTGTAATATTCCTGGGAGAGATAAGTATCTGCAGCAGGTTCTGTAGCATAGAAGGCGGCAGTAGCTTTGTGTGCAGACAAAGACTAGGTAATTTTTTTGATATGTGTACATATACACACTTTATTTTTTATTTTATATAAATAAAAAAATCTTCAGGGCAGGTACCAGGAAGCCACTGCTTCTGCACAACAGTTAAAACTGACCATCGTTTTCCAATCGGGTAACTGAGTAAATTGTGCGTGCCTGCATGAGAAGAAACGTGTGTTGTGTGAACAATTATCTGCTATTAATAACGGATGGGTGCCATCACTAATAACAGAAAAAGTATTGTATTTTAAGAAGTTCTTGTTGTAGTTTGTGTACCACAACTTCATTCCCTATCTGGACACAGTACATCTACAATATCTTTATGTATACCCAGAAGTAATCAGAGGGTGTTATTGTGCTGTGTCTATTTTCTCCTCCCTCTTGCATCTTCTCATGCAACTGTAATCAGATCTTCATAATCCCTGAAAAAACTAGTCACCTGAAGTCACTTTGCAGCTTACCTGGACATTTGCAGGCTTGTGCTTCAGTCCTGGCTTGTTCAGGATTCTTTCAATCTGCTCGTGGTTAAAGTTGGAGAATCCAATGGCTTTTACCAGACCACAGTCCACCAGCTCTTCCATGGCCTGATACAAGGAGGAGCAAAGTCAACATCCAGTATGCAAGACAAGGCCTGAAGACATTTATGCCTGGTATGTCTTTGTTTCCCTTCATGGGAAGGGAAAGACAACTATTTGGAGTTGCAAAGTTTGTCTTTTGGGGGAAAGTGTGCACTGGTGTATTTGTGCCGTGTCTTCCATCTCATCCAAAGCCACAGGCTCCTTCTTGAGATGGCAGAAATTCACACTAAGTCACTTACACATGGAAAATAATGATACACAGTAATGTATTGAGTGAGCACCAGAGGGCTGTACTGCAGCTGTGGACAAAATCACAAACTAATTTACTTTGGTGACGTTTATTTGAGTAGTTTAAGGATGGTGGTAAAGACAGTTCTGTTTCTGTTACGGTCAAGCAATCTGGTCTGCAGCTCTGCTGATGATTATCAGCTCCACTAAGCTGTTGTAAAAAACAACACTGCATACAGTCTGATAAATACATGAGAACTTTGTGACTGCTGAAGGTAATGAAAGTATGGAAAAGGCTGCCAGTGACAGAAAACACGCTTCTCTCACTGTGACTGAACTTACCTCCCATGTATCTAGAAAATCTGTGTTGCTGGGTATAGACATGCCTTTGTCATCTGTGGGGAACAGCTCCTCTCCTGCCTGTCAGTGAGAGAGAAAATGCTTGAAACACTCATTATTGGGAAGTTAACAGCAAGACAACTGAAGACAACATTAGCTTTAACTACTAATACAGAAAATACTAATATTTGTCTACATCATTCATGCAGGTTTATGGTCTTTTGCCAGCAACCATTCCTAGTAGGAGGGACAGGTCTATCTTCTGGACAAAGTAAAGTGGTGACTCACTAAAACACATACAGATAAACAAATCACACCACCTGTGGAACAAAGTGGAACAAACAAGCTTCCTGTACTCCTCTATAGAGTAAACTGTTTTTCTGAAGAACCTGTTAAGGTCCCAGAAACAAAATAAGTCAGGTTTAGGGTGAGCCACTTCTGCTGAAAAACTTTTATGTAAACACACAGGTCTCTCATGAGGGGAGCCTCAGTTTAAATTAGTGGCACTCGAAAAATCAGAAAATCCCGTGTACAAACTCAGAAATAAATTCCCATGTCTCCATATTGCTCCACACCTAGTGTTGTGCAAATGTCAGAGTATTATACCATGAGACTTTTACACAAGGTCTTTGTTCAAATAAAACCTACCATGACAGCTTGGAAAGTATGACAAGCAGTTGACACAGTCTAAAGCAACAGATAGGATGGAGGCTTTAATGTGTCTTTGTGTAGCACAAGGGAAAAGCCAAGACTAGACACAGACTGAAACATCAACTCCTTTAAAGTACATGATGTATAAAATGTACTTTATGTACTTCTGACACGGATGTCAAAAATATCTCACCTTTTGAAATTCAAGGTCTGTGGAAGAACTTTAAGAGTCCTACAGCAAAGGTCAGCTCAACCTGTACTATATTAAGGACTCAGCGATTAATGAAAGAAATGGAAGACAGAAACAGTCTGTTGTTCTGTGATTCTGTAACATGCAGAAGAAAGAATTTCTGTCAGGTAGCAAAGTACAGCCTTCCTTCCCACAAAGCAGGGAAAGATGATTTAGCTGAAAGTAAAGCAGCACAACTCAAGCTTGCAGCTGGGACGTCCGATCTTAGTGCTAGGTTTGCCTCTCTGTTATCAAAAGGGCAGAGGAGGCTGAGCAAGCTGCAATCCCAGGGGCAGAGATCAGGAGTGCAACCAACGTGGCCAGATTAAAGCTGGATGGGCAGCACTGGCACAGCACTGGCACACACCAGACACGTGCTCTTTCTGGTGCTTCAAGTGCTACTGGCAGTTTTGAGGAGCTCTCCCAGGAGGAAAAGCCAAGGGCACTGCTGTTACTGTACCTTGAACCCAGTAGGCCAGTGCATGAGGTAGAGATCCAGGTAATCCAGTTTCAAGTCTGCAAGAGTCTTCTGGCAGGCTCCCTTCACCAGAGGTTTCTCGTGAAACGTGCACCACAGCTAGAGACAAAAAACAGGGCACACTGTAACCTCCTGGGTTAAATGTCTTGGAACCCTTCTGTACTGTTCCAGCAAGAACCTGTTTCCTTTGGAAGGTGGTGTGGAATTAGGCCACCCTATTGCTTTTCAGATGGGGCTTGCTCTGTAAGCAGGACTGGGCAATGGACACTGATACCAAGGGCAGTATGTGCTGTGGTGGCATACGTGATCAAAATGGGTTGTAAACTAAAAACTAATCCTGTTCCATTAGTCAAGATATGCAAAAGCCACTTATTACACGCAGATATGGGTTAAAGAGCTCTTTTTAAATTAATACTTTCAGTGGTGAGCCAAATACAGAATTTCTATCAGAAGCAAGGAAAAACCAGGACACCTTCTGAGACCATTTAAGCTTAACACATACTTTGAACAATCCCATGAAAATGGAGAACGTGAAGGGTATCTTAGATAACTCTACACAAAATACAGTGACAAAAAGCAGCTTTCATCAGTATTGGCCTGAACTATGTTCTGAATTACTCCACGCTATAGCACACAGCCTTTCCCCCTGCTCTGAATTTCCCTCTACACAAAGCAGAGCTTCCCCTGGATCCTAGGTCACTATATCTTTACCTTACTGACGATGAAGAGGTCTTCTCGTTTCACAACACCTTCCTTGATTTTCTGCTGGATCCCTTCCCCAATTTCACTCTCATTTTGGTACACATAGGCACAGTCAAAGTGGTGGTACCCGGCATCGATGGCAGCCATCACTGCAGCTTTTACTTGCCCAGCTGCAGACTGAAAACAAAAGGTTAAGATCCCAAATCAAAGCATACACGCCATTTCCTAGTTGTTTAGAAGCTAAAGAAACACATACAGTGGGGGTTTAAGTAGAGTTCTTTCATGCCACGTTCTTAAGCCAGATTCATCTTACAAATGCAAGCTGGTGGGTTTGAAGCCATTTAAATATAGCCCCAGTCCCACACAGGCTCAGCCCAACAGCCAGGTAGAGCAGAGCCCCCAACACCGGGACAGCTCGCCAGAGTAGGACCAGGGGAACAAGGTTTGTGCCAGGGGGCTCTGCAGTGCCTTTCACCTTAGCAGTCCTCACTTCCCAGTGCTGTGCCTAACAAGAGAAACAGTCAACAACTGCTCAGCTGGGGAGGGCAGTAGTCTACACCTTAGTCATCCACATCACCATGGAGTATTGTACCATGCTCCAGCCCCGCTCCTGCTGGGGCACATCTCACGTGTAATCTGAAGGTTATATCAGCTGCTTCTTTCAGAGACAGAAGAGACGAGCATTTCTATGTGTTTCTGTATCTTGACAGGGGTAAGAGCTGTGCACAAAGAAGTGTTGGCATATCCTGTTCGTACAGGTTTAGCAATGTTTGTTTTCAGGCATTGTATAGGTCAGTGATTTTGCAGTCGTTGTAACAGCAGTGCAAACCTCTTTGTCAGAACTTGCTTGAAACGCATGAATTGTCTTCTAAAGCTGTATCATATTATCAGATGATTCCTAGCGACCTCGCCCGGGATTAAAGTTACTCAGCACCGAAGCAGCAGACAAGCCGAGTGCCCCACTGCAGCGGCACGGAAGCCTTGGCTGCGGGAAGGGCTGGGGAGCAGCAGGGAGAGGTGCCTGGAAGGCCGCGGGCGCGGGAGCCTGGCCGGGACGGGAGAGGATGGGATCAGCGCATCCACCGGGGGGGAAGGGGAATACGTGAGGGAGGGAGTCGACTTTTCCGGTCCGGGGACAGACCAAAGAGTCAACTCTCTCCCATGGCAGGAGTGGGACGGCAAGGACGGAGGGCACGCTAGGGAAAACAGCTTCAAAAGCTGCACGGGGCTCTGCCTTCGGGGACGGCCGGAGCGAGAGGGCATCCTTAGCGGTATCCGGGGCTGTCGGGGACACCGACAGCGCCTCGCTCCGGCCCGGGGTGCCGGTGGGGATGGGTCACCGAGCCGAACTGAGCCGAGCTGCCCCCGCTTCATACCCAACCCAGAGCGCTCCGGACCCCCGCGGATGAGATTGCTCCGGGTGCAGACCCAGCCCCGCCGAGAGCGAGGGACGGCGGCGCGACCGGGGGCACCGCCGAGGTCCCCGTTACCTTCCATGTGCCCAGCCCCATGACGGGCATCTTGGCTCCGGTGTTGAGCTGCACGCAGGTCGCCATAGCTCCAGCCGGGAGTGCTGCTCGGTAGCATCGCCCGCCGAGCCCTTTAATGACGGCCGGGCCGTGCCCGCCCCGTCCCGGAGCCCGCCCCCACGGCACAGCCACCGCCCTACGGCGACGGGGCACCGGGCTGGGCTGGGTCAGGGCTGCGTCTCCCCGAGCTCTCGGAGCTGCGAGCCTCGGGATACGGAAGGGCTCTGAGCTGCTGCTCCATCGGCTGGAGCAGCGCGTCCCCGCGGGCAGCGATGGTGGTCCAGGCTCTTGCAGAGCTCTAGTAGTGTCTGTGTGAATCTGAAGCTTTCAACCCTCAGTGCCCCTCGGAAGGTGGGATGATGCTTGCGGTAATAGGAGAGGAAAAGCGAGCTGCTTTGTGGGAGTAAATTAGAAAGCAGTGAAATTTAAAGAAGAATGTTATTTTTAGTGTTGGGAGAGGTGTCTTGCAATGTTTTTTGAAGAGTAGAAGATCATGTTAAGACCACCTAAGAAACTTTGCTGATTGTTCCTGCTTGGCGAATATATTCAGGTGCAAGCATTGTTTGGAGTATAATGGTGCATTTTTCTGTGTGCCTCTCCCACAGCAGATGTCTAGCTGCTTTGTACTGTTTTTTTTTGTCAGCAGCCATCCTCGGCAGGATGTGATGTTTCAGTTACATCACAAATTAGTTATATAATGCAGTGTTTGCCTTTTTTTTTCTTCTTTCTGGATTCCTTCTCTGTGAATTTGTTCTGAGCGTGCTCAGACTCATGGGGTTTGGTTCAGGGGTCAATGAAATCAATGGAAAGATTGTGATACTAGGAGTGCTGATGACAGTATTAAAAGAAAGCAGTTTGCATGGGAGGCCTGCTGCCATCCCAGTCTAGGGGGTTTCACACTTCCCTTTTTTCCTTCCTACTGTCCCTCCCTCAGTTCAGAAAAATGGACACTTTCCATCTGCAGAGCTGTAGGGAAGTTCTCTGTGCCAGTCATGGCATTGTATCTGGTGGGCATTCCTGGTAAGCATTGCTGATAGTCGGCTAAGGACTGGAGCCAAGAGGGGCAGACCAGCTGCACAGAGCCCATACTGTTGGAGAGGTGGACTGCATGCTGTTAGATGGGCTCAGAGATTTATTTTCCATGCCTTGGTCTTAATTATTAGCAGAAGTCTTGTGGAGACTTGTCCTGACAAAGACTGCTGCCCTTCACAGAAGTCACCCTATTTTGAAAATTTTGCTGATGACTACTAAGGTATGCAATATGCACTTCACAATTCCTTTTTTCAAAATAAAATGTTGAGTCATGCCTGTGGTTTGGTTTTTCAGGGCAGATGAAATACCAGACTGCCTCTGCTCTCCTATTTCCTGGATGCTTAAGCTAGTGGTGTTCTGCTCTGATGCCAGATGTAGAAGGTCTCAGTGTAGGAACTACCAGAATCTATCAGATTTTTGTGTTGCTTCTGCTGCAGCCTGGGAAGGTGGGTGCTTTCCCCAATGGTTTCTTGAATGAGAGGTGTCTGTCTTTTAAGAGAGGATTTGGGGCAGAACGTTTGCATTTTGCTTTGTTGATTGTGCCTCTTGGTGTGAGTCTTTGCCCAGATCATGCCAAGACATAGGAGCTGTCAGCTGCTTCTCCATCCTGAAGGTGTCTGGGGTTGTCAGATGATGGCAGGGCCTTTTGGAAAGAAGTATCATGTTTGTCAGTGGATGACAACCTGAAATGCTACCAAAACACTTCCCGTCTCTCCTAGCACTCCCCACCAAGGCTCACCTGCATCCTCCACCAGAAGGGATAGGCTTTGTCAGGGGAAAGCTTCATTCATTCCAATAGTTACAGTTAACACAGACCTGTCCCAGTTACTGTGCCAGTCAGTCAGCACAGAATAGCCTGGAGGGAACCTAACACTTACTCCACTGTCAGACTCTGTATTAACACGTTTCAGTTCCACCATGCACCCCCTTTTATACAGCATCCGACACCTGCTTAACACTGTCTCCCCTCTCTCCCCAGTCTCTGTTACTCTGCGTTTTTAACAGCCAGGTATCAGCACAGGATACGAACTAAATCCGTCCACAGTGATACCACTGTACAGTTTTCCTGCCGTTTCAGTGTTGGCCTCCTACTGCTTGTTGATCTATTGTCCACTAAGGCTTTTTGGTAAGTAAATTGTCATACTCAACTGTTCTTGTCAGCACTGCTCTGTCAATCACAGCTTATTATAGCAAGTTATTCAACTTTTGATCAGGACAAGATCTTCATGCTCTTGTGATATCATTTAAAATTGAATAGGATGACTGCTGGGTTAAGAACTGACTGATGGCAGGGCCGACAGAGTGGTGGTGAACGGGGCTGCATCCAGTTGGCAGCTGGCACTAGTGGTGTCCCCCAGGCATCAGTGTTGGGCCCAGTCCTGTTTAATGTCTTTACTGATAATCTGGATGAGGGAATTGAGTGCACCGTTAGCAAATTTGCAGATGACACCAAGCTGGGGGGGAGTGTCGATCTGCTAGAAAGCAGGAGGGCTCTGCAGAGACCTGGACAGGCTGGATAGATGGGCTGAATCCAACTGTATGGGGCTCAACAGGGCCAAGTGTCTCCAGACTGCTTGGAGAGTGGCCAGGCAGAAAGGGACCTGGGAGTTTGGACTGACAGGAAGCTGAACATGAGCCAGCAGTGTGCCCAGGTGGCCGAGAAGGCCAATGGCATCCTGGCCTGGATCAGGAACAGCGTGGCCAGCAGGAGCAGGAAAGTGATTGTACACCTGTACTCGACCCTGGTTAGGCCACACCTTGAGTACTGTGTCTAATTCTGGGCCCCTCAATTGAAGAAAGATATTGAGGTGCTGGATTGTGTCCAAAGAAGGGCAATGAAGCTGGTGAAGGGTCTGGAGCACAAGTCCTATGACGAGCAGCTGAGGGAGCTGGGGTTGTCCAGCCTGTAGAAAGGAAGCTCAGGGGAGATCTCATCACTCTCTACAAATACCTGAAAGAAGCTGTGGCCAGGTGGGGGTCGGTCTCCTCTCCCAGGCAACCAGCAGTAGGACAAGAGGGCACAGGCTTAAGCTCTGCCAGAGGAGGGTTACATTAGACATTAGGAAGAAGTTCTTTACAGAGAGAGTGATCAGACATTGAAATGGGCTGCCCAGGGAGGTGGTAGAGTACAGTCCTTGGAGGTATTTGAGACTGGACATGGCACTTAGTGCCATGGTGTAGTAGACAAGGTGGTGTTGTGTCAAAGGTTGGACTCGATCTCAGAGGTCTTTTCCAACCTAATTGATTCTGTGATTATTTCCAGTGACACTGTTCATGCAAGTTGTTGCTTGGTTTGTTAATTTTCACATTAGAGTAGAACTTCCAAACCAGCAGTAATCGAAACATTTTTATTTTGGTTAAGAATGAAATTGAACACTAATCTCTGTCCAGTTTCAGCCTGTAAAAAACTACAACTGATTTAAGGCCCAGTACGAGTTGGGATGCATCTGTAGGTCTGGACACTTCTCCCATTTATTCTTCTTGCACGGAAAGCTTCGGACTGTGCTCTAGAAGTAAAATTAATTAATGTCCTTTGTCTTCAGGCAGTGATTATGTAGTTCATTCTTTCAGGATGGATCTTCTGCATTCACGTATCTTTAACCCTGCAGCCTTAAGTGGTGTTGATGCAAGACAGAAGATAAAAGCAGTTGCTAGGTTATTCTGTTTTCTGCTTTACTATTTCAGCCATGCAGAGACACTCCTCTAATGAGCAGAGAATTATTGTAGCCCATATTTTGTTCTCCTGAACTTTTTGTTACACCAAAGAAGAAAAACCCAAAGTCACTGAATACATATACTGTGCCTTTGCTGGCAGGAGAGAGACAGTGTGCAGCTTGTGGGCAACTTCAGGCAATGGCAGAAGCTCATTATACTCCAGAGGCCTGCAGGAGGGCAGGATAAAACCACCTTCAGTATTCTGCATTGAAAGGGTACTCCTTGTGATTTTTGCACCTGGAGGAAATTAAAGAGGAAAGATTACTTAAGGCTGAAATATAGAACCTTCAAGGGAGGCTCTGAATTGAGTAGCAACAGAATGAATTTAAGAGACTTATTAGTAGAGAAAAAGCATACAGGACGAACAAGTTCATCTTTTTCTATTATTTAGGCACTGAACAGTGCTTACAGAGAAAACAGCAGTTTCTGTGGCCTTCCAGCTAACATTTCTTGTCTTGCTCTACGCTTCCAAGGTGCATATCTGGAAGCAGTTGTGCTTTGCACTGCACAACAGATGATCATTCCCTCCCCCAACCACCTATGTAAGAGCTGACATAATTTATAATACCTCATAGGAAAAATTATCTTAAGTCTAAAACTGCCTAATGTTCATTTATCCCATATGTTCATAGCCAAAGTTATCAACCAGAACTCTCATTCTGGAATTCCTGGCACACAAAGTTTCCTGGAGAATGGATTTACAATGAATACACAGCATGACTTACCCTCATCCTGTAGTCAATAAAATAAAAAATGTAACTCCTCTAAGATGTTAAATAACAGATGCTTCATCCCCCAAATGATTTCAGATTTCACAATATGCCCAATTTAAACAGCTACACCTCTTCCTATGAGATCAAAATGAAGATCATTAAAAATGTAAGAGTTTAAAGGAGACAAACGGCCACTTACGTGATCATTTCACAGATCCTCCAGTTTCTGTCTAAGCTGAGAAGGGTTGCCATCTCCTCTTCAGTCAATTTGAAGTCAAATACCTAAAAAGAGAAACAGCAGGAAACCACCTCTTTGAACAAATCAAGTCAGAGGCAAGATTCACAAGATCAAAGAACAAGTTCATATCAGAAAGAGTGCTGGTTACAAGTGATGGCTTCATGAAACAGAGAAAGGAAAAGAAGTGTCTTTGGATTTGCGATATTCTACTGGCAGAGGGAAGAAACAAACAAAAAGACTGATGGCTGCAGTTACATGTGCCAGCTATTCCAAGGTGTTTGGTGAGCATTTAAGTGTTGCAGAATGCCTCCGTCCTCCATTTGTGAAAGGTGCATCTTTCTGTGCTATACCAAAGAAACAGCTACAACACTTCCATGTTCAATAAATCCAACTACGTTACGTCTGAAATGCTGATGTCCAATATCAGAAAAAAACTCCCTGACGTAACAGTCAGAGGAGCTATGTGGTTTATTGACAGCAGGACTCTCCCCTTAATGTTGCTTACTCTATATTTTGAGACTCTATAAATTGAGGCTCCAAGCAAGCCCTGCCCATGGTTTCATCCACAACTCCACAGAACAGAAGACACCATGTAAAGTTAACAGATAATGTAATCAGCATACTGTTTCCAAGAGCTCTATCTTTTCTTCAGTTTAGTTTTTAATGTAGCCCTGACTTCCAGACAGAAAGAGCGAGCGACTGAATTAACAAGATAGAAGGACAGCTTGTTTTATAGGCACAGGAACTGTTTTATGCACATTGCTTATTCTATATAAAATGTTTCTGGCATGTTACTGTGAGGGGATTCCAAGCAAGCAGTGCCTGCTGATTCATCCATAAGCCACAGAACAGGAAATGTCATATAAGGGCTGTTCATTAACCTCTCCAAAAATAGGCCTGGCTTGACACTCCGTGAAGATTAGTTAAGCATAAAGAAGGAAAAAGTGCAGTCCTGCTGCCCAAGGAGGACATGGCAAGGATGAGAAAGGGTCTCTGCTCTGCAGGGAGAAGCCATGCTGTCCCTGAAGGGCAGCACCCAGCTCACTCCTCATCCCTCACCTTGGAGTTCTCCACAATGCGCTGTGGTGTGACAGACTTGGGAATCACAATCACATTTCTCTGGATCTGGAAGCGAAGGAGAACCTGCAAGAACAGACAACGGAGTCAGGAAGAGGATGGTTCCTGCTCTGGAAGAAGCAGAGCCTGTTCCAACAGCTGTTTTCTCTAAGCTGTATGCACTTTGGCAGAGCTGCATTTCAAATCATTCCTGTCCCTGGAATCCAAGTAGCACTGCCTGGAGAGCAAAAAGGGGAAGCGGTGGAGCCTCACACGGAAGGACTCCTTTCCCATCCAGTTTTGGAACAATTCCTTTTCTTCTTAGCCAGGCTTTTAGCAGTCTATGCAGGGCTTTCATTCTCTGCAAGAGGACTTCAGAGGGGAAGTGACATCTGAAGATGGGTCAGGAATCTTTTCCTGTCTGACGGTCAAATAGGTAAAAGTAGCATATATTGCAGGCCACAGTGTGGACAATCTGCATTGCTTGTTAACGCCACCAAACAGCACCACAGTTCACAGGTAACACTGTTAGAGGCTGTTCCCTCTCTTCAGACATAGTTTCCCTAATGGCTGTGTTACAGGAATGAGTACCCACTGTGTGGCACCTACTCACCTGCGCTGGGGTTTTGTTGTGCTTGGCTGCAATCTCTTTGATTTTGGGGTCATCCAGAAGGGAAGGTGCCTCTGGCTTAGAACTAGACAAAGGGGGGGGGGAAAAGGAAGAAACAACAAAGAATCACTCTAGAAATATTCTATCTACCCTCATCAATTAAAAAAAATAAATTATATATTTTTATATATATGTACACCTGCATCATTACTCAATTAGTTTGAATGTTTCAGACTTAAATCATATTAACCCACTTGCAAATTACCCATCAGGACGGCCAAGGGGACAGTATGCTGTCACAGTGATCCCTTTGGATTGGCAATAGTTGATCAGCTTCTCCTGGGAAAGGTATGGATGACACTCAATCTGCCAACACAGAAGCAGAGACAGAGTTGTGGAAATACTGTAGTTTTCTCATGCTCCAGAGATTTTCCTAAATCCTAATTTCCTTATTAGAGGCTGCCTTCATCCTACCCAGTATGTAGTCTGTGTGACAATACAAGACTATAATTCTATAGGGCACCAACTTTTACAGTGAATACTTATGTGCTTTTTGGATTCTGTTCTGAGAGGCTTTATAAAAGTCAATGATTACAGTCAGAATGCTACCTCGTATCTGGATTCTTCACCCCTCCAGAGAGAATGCTTCCTAGGAAAATAATCTGGAATTTGTAAAAAGTGGTTCAGCGAGGTGAGAAAAAAAGAAAATGTTTAGGTCCTGCGTGTACCAAGAAGCACCCATAGAGTGGGATTTAAAGTACATGCTGTATCAACTTTCTTTTCATTTTTCCATTTCCTCATTCAACTGTAATCAGATCTTTATAATCTCTGAAAAGTATGCACCTGCAGTCACTTTGCAGCTTACCTGGTTATTTGCAGGCTTGTACTTCAGTCCTGGTTTGTTCAAGATTCTTTCAATCTGTTCATGGTTAAAGTTGGAGATTCCAATGGCTTTTACCAAACCAGCATCCACCAGCTCTTCCATGGCCTGACATAAAGTGGAGCCAAGTCAGCATGTAGTGTACAAGACATGACCTGAGTGCATTCTTCCTGACATTTTTTTTCTTTTGTTTCTCTTCACGGGAAGCACAGTTTTAAAAGCTACCCACGCGTTTTTGTAAATCCTTTCTAGCTAATTCTGCATACATGCATGAGCCCTTCGGCAACTGTTGAAACCAACACCACTGCTGAGGACACACGATGTGACTTTTCCATTCGGATGAACTTACCTCCCATGTCTGCAGAATATCAGTGTTGCTGGAGATAGCCATGCCTTTGTCATCTGTGGGAAACAGCCCCTCTCCTGCCTGTCAGTGACAAAGAAAGTGCTTGAAAATCTGTTGAGAAGTTCACTTAATACCATGAGAGTTCAAAACCAAAACAATTTAAACTTCTAGTGCAGGCAAGAGCACTAATTCTTGTCTACATTCAGTCATTCCTTCCTGAGCAGTAGAAGAGTGAGTAGTAGAAGAAATTTGTGGCATTTTTGCTAGTGACCGTTCCCATAAAGACAGGGTTTTCTACTGGACCCCTGGAAATCATGGTTCACCCAAACACCTACAAGGGAAAAAAACCCACGAAGAACTATAGACTTCAGTCGCACACAGGTTCACTTCAGGTATTGTTCTTTAGTTCCCACTTAGAAAGAACTGTTTTGTTCTTTTTCCAGAGGGGCATCAAGGGATATAATTGGTTACTGGGAACAGTTTGGTCTACACAATACCAGATTTACTGAAAAGACAGTTCTTCTGTGACAAAGCTCAGTGTAAAGTGGCCAACACAAGAAAATTAGAGGAGCCTTTGTGTACAAGTTATGAAAAGACACCAAGACTGAACTGTGTTTAGCAGCTGATTGTTGCTGTGATGATGAGACAGCTTCACTTTCATGGCTTTGTTAATATAAAGCTAAAACAGAGTATGAAAAAAAGATGAACATCTCAAAGGCAGCAGGTAGAACAGAGACAGATGAGACAGATCAACAGGCGGCAGGACAGAAAGGCTAAAACTAGAAATATTCAGACATCAACTCCTTCACTAATCTTGGGGGCCTAACCTCTCCCACTGAAGTTTCACACTTTAAATTTCTGTCTCAGTGGATCAAGCAAGGACAGCTCAATCTGTACCACATTAAGGACCTGATGATTAAAGAGAGAAATGGAAACCAGAAATATTTCCTTTTGTTCTCCATTCTGTATCACAGAGAGGAAAATTTCAGAAAGGCAGCAAAGTGCAGACCTTCCTCCTACAAGGGGAAATCTGTCATGAACATACACTAGATTTGCAGGAGAAAGGAAAAGAAGCCTGTCTTATGCTTGCAGCTGGGAGATCTGCCCCTAGTTTTTAGACGATCATTCCCAGGATGAAAGGGTATGGAAACAGCCGTTTAAGGAGCAGAGACCAAGAGCCTGACTCACATGGCCAGGCTAAAGCTGAGCACCAGAGCAGTGCTGACACAGACGACAGACACAACATTGTCTTTCTCAGTCACAGCAATTGTTAGGCTGTAAAGCCAGAGTCACAAGAAACAAAGCTGTGGGTATTGCTGCTACTGTACCTTGAACCCAAAAGGCCAGTGGATGAGGTAGAGATCCAGGTAATCCAGTTTCAAGTCTGCAAGAGTCTCCTGGCAGGCTCCCTTCACCAGAGGCTTCTCGTGAAACGTGCACCACAGCTAGAGACAAAAAAACAGGGCACACTGTAACCTCCTGGGTTAAAGCTCTCAAGTGCTTTCCTGAACAGCACAGAACATTCCATGTTCTTTGGAAGGCAATGTGGAATGAGGCCATCGTGCTCTTCAGATGGGGTGTGCTCTGGGATGGAACTGGCCCATGACACTGAAGGCAGTATGTGCAGTGGCAGCACCGTATTTGAGCACGATCATAACAAAGTCCTCTGGTTCCATTAGTTCAGATATCACTTGTGCTGCCCACTCTGCCTTTTCCCGCAGATTGGTCTGCAGCTAGCCTCTCCTCCTCATTCCCCTAGCACTCTGTCTTCTCAGCAGAGTGCCAGAACACAGCAGGACTGTGGTGCTCAAGGTTGCTGTACAGCCTGGGGGAGAAATCAGACTGTTGCCTCCCTTCAGTGTTACTGGAAGAAAGTGTAGGGAAGAGAGCTGCCACCAGTTAGGGTAAGATTGATTCTTTTCAAGGAACTCACGCTTCCTATCCAATAGCTACAACATTAACTGTCAGTGGACAGGAAAGGATCAAACTCTATCCCTGTGGTCATGAAGTGGAACAAGACAGTTGTATCAGGAATAACCTCGTTTACATTACGAGTTTCTCCAGTGCTACAGCATTAAACTACTTTAGGTTCCTACTGTAAAAATATCACAAAGCCAGTTTGTCCATAATCCATGACCATCTGATCCATACCTTACTGACGATGAAAAGGTCCTCTCGTTTCACAACACCGTCCTTGATTTTCTGGTGGATCCCATGCCCAACTTCCTTCTCATTCTGGTATACGTGGGCACAGTCAAAGTGGCGATACCCGGCATCGATGGCAGCCATCACCGCAGCTTCCACCTTACCTGGGGGGGACTAACGGGAAAAAAAAAAAAAAAAAGGCTAGGATACGTCTCCATTTGGGATTTTCACGTACTCTTCCTTCGGCAGGTGCCGAAGCACGGCGCCCGCGGTTACCTTCCACGTGCCGAGCCCCAGCAGCGGCGCCCGGGCTGCCCCGAGCCGCGCGTACCCCGCCATGGCCGGGCCGCCAGCGCTCCGCCCACCCGCTGCCCTGGCGGCCAATCAGCGCTGCAGCCCCGCCCCCGCGGCAGCGCTCCGCCCAATCAGCAGCGGACCCTGCAGCCAATGGGATCCGTCCGGCGGCCATGCTGGGACGGCGAGGTGGGCCTTTCCCGCGGGGCGGTGTCCGGGGCGCTGCGGCCTTTCCCTCGGGATAAGGGCAGGTGTGTCCCGATCCGCCTGGTGTTTGTGCAGGGGATCGGCTCCTCCCGCGCCCTGTCCCTGTGCCGCAGCTTGTCCGTGCGTGTCTCGCTTGTGCCAGTGCGCCGGGGTGTTGCGGCACCCTGTTGCAGTTCTCCCCGTGGATTCTGTGAGAGAGAGAGAGAGAGAGAGAGACGCTTTCTCTCAGGGACACTTCGGCCCGCGATTTGTGACCGGTACAGCCCAGGGATGGCCCAAAATAAGCAGGAGACGTGGGGTAGGACGCGATGCAGAGGCCCCACGCTCCCAGCTCACGGAGCTACTCCCTCGCTGCCGGGCGTGTGGCTGGAGGCTGAGCCGTGGGCCGGGGAGGGGCTGAGCCTTTGGCTGGGGCAGCACAGCAGTGGTGGGTGGCCCGAGCTGGTGCCAAGAACCTGCCGTGCTCTGTGCTAGTGAAAGGAGGTGGCTGGAGATACCTCAGTATGGCTTGCGAGAGTGGGGAGCACCCAGTTTCCCTCTCCAGATGGGACAAGGACAATTTCAGTTTGTGCTAAGTGAGTGTGTGAGTAATTTAGGAAATAACCAGTGCAGATCAAGTCATTTTAAATGTCGGGCGAAAGTATTTCTTAGTATGTTTTCAAAGCTACAGAAGAGCAGTGATTTTTCAGCAGGTGTCACGAGGATCACATTGTGCCTGTGTCCTTAGGGAGGTGCAAACCATGTTTCAGAATAAAATACACAAACGTAGAAATAAATGGTAAGTGAACTTTAATTTCACAGTAGAAATTGACTTTGAAATTGTGGAGAGGCAAAATACGCCGTACTGATGAGGTGCTCATAGTGCAATGAAAAAAAATTATTTCTCAGAAGGATCCTTCAAGTGCTCCATAAAGGTATGTTAGAGCTGCTTGGAAGTCTTGGCTATTTGCTTGTACTTGTAGAATTAATTTCTGTACAAGCATAAATTTGAAGTATGTGCAATGGTGCACTTTTCTCTGGATGCTTCTCCCACAGCTGGTGCCCCAGGTCTTTTTGCTTCATTTAACTGAAGACAGACAAGATAATTAGTTTTTCTCTTTAATCTTCCTCTGTTTTTTTTCTGTCAGGGCTATCAGCTTCCCCAGCAGGATATGGTATTTCAATTTAATCACATAAGAGTTATACAACTTGGGCTTGTCTTTCATCCTTATTTGGGACTCCTTCTCCACAGATCTGCCCCGAGTTCACTTAGTTTCTTGGTCTGGTTCATTGTTCAGAGAAGTCATTACAAAATGCAAAATGACACATTTTGCCTTGTCTGCCATGTATTTTTTCAAGACAGCCCAGAGAGCAGCTGAAGTGCCATTTTCCTCCTGCTCTCCTTTGTATTCCCAAGGCACTCGAGTTTGTGGTGCTGTGCTGGTAATTTATTAGTGTTAGTAGTGTCACATTCAGAAACCATCAACGGTGAGTGGCTTTCAAGGCTTGATGAAGGAACTGGTAGAATCCATCAGATTTTGTACTGGAGCAGCACCAAGGTGAAGTGTTGCCTTCAGAGAGCTGTGCTCTGTGAGCCTCTGAAAGCTTGCAAAGCCTGACTGTTTGGCCAGTGGGATGGGATCTCCTCTAAGGGAGAGCAGAAACCCTACAGTGTTTGTTCTCTTTCTTCTGAACCCATCTTTCTGGAGACAGGTTCAAAAGCCTTGCATTCCTGCAGCAAGGAGCTGGGTAGAATGTGTGATGACAGAGAGACTTGGTGGAGAGCAGGGCAGAGAAGTGTAATTTGTCCTTCCTTTCACTTTCTTCTGAGATTTCTGATGCTGCTGCTTCTGTGAACTCACGTTCTGCTGTGAAGGTTGGTGCTTGGTTTTCGCAAGACACATCCTGAGAGAAGCCTTGCTCATTTAAGAGAGGATTTTTGGTGTTTTGCTTAGTTTGTGCCTGTTGCTGTGAGACCTTGCCCAAATCATGCCAATACACGGCACCTGCCAGTTGATTTTCTGTCCTGAAGGTGTGGCTGGGGTTGTCAGATGATAGTAGGGATTTTGGGAAAGGAGTAAGTATTGGAACAGGATGTTTATGTTGCTAAATGGTGTGCATTGATTCAACTTCCAGATGCTTGTTAAGGCAGGAATAAGACAGGATAGTGGTTTAATCTGCTTCTAAGACCTTGGCCTCTTTTTTGCACTAAGTTCAGAGCAAGTCAGCAGCATCCTCTGAGGTACCATCACCCTCTGTGTCTTCTCAGGAGTTTTTTTGAAGACTTTAATCTTTGGTAATTCTTGTATTTGCCTATTTGTCTGTTAATCTGATGAGCTGACAAAACTGTGTAATTAAGATGATTTAACTCCAGAAATGAAACGATGATCATGTACCCTGAGCAGGCAGCCCTTGCCTGTGCATCCTTTGCACCTAGGCCTGATTCAGCAAGGTGATGTGTCTAAACCCTGAGGACGTCTCCTTCCTTTCAGTAGGTTGTATGTGCCCTGGGATGAGAAGAGACCCTTCAACTGGGAGCAGGGTAGCCCTTCAGCATGGTTAGGATGAGGCAGTAAGGGGTGCCCTTAGCCAAGGAGGGTATGTATGAATTTGTGTGATTGTATCCACAATGATGGCTCCAACGTTAGAGCGAGTGTTTGATCAGGAGCTTTC
The DNA here is from genome assembly GCA_035584735.1 of Pseudotriccus pelzelni. Classification (NCBI taxonomy): domain Eukaryota; kingdom Metazoa; phylum Chordata; class Aves; order Passeriformes; family Tyrannidae; genus Pseudotriccus; species Pseudotriccus pelzelni. The sequence goes on from JAWMRA010000041.1 coordinate 63,816,222, forward strand.
CAAGGCAAAGAGAGTGATTGTGAAAGGTGATAGAAATTCCCTACATCTTTAGCTCCCATGCCATATTAAATATTGTACCCTTACTGGATTCACTACCTTAGTGTATTTTTTTGCAGGTTGGATGTCTTACCTCTGCCTGTGGGTTGCTGAGGGCTTTTTGGCTTGCTTCCTTTGGGAAGCTGGGAAACACAGGTTTCGGATTGTATCTTTTTGAATTGGAAGTGGAAATTTTGGGGAGAAGATCCTAAGGTGTCAGTGGTTTGGCTCAGCACCAAAGGGCTGAGCCTCCCATGCCAGCAGACACCTGGGTTGTGTGGCAGCTGAAATGTGCCTGGGGCTCAGGGGCTGTGGCCAGTGCAGAGGGGACGATGTGGATTGCTAAGGAATGGCAGGGGAAAGTGCTGAGTGGCTGTCCCAGGGAAAATCCGTGTCCCTACAGTGCAGGTGACTGCAGCCCACCTCTCTGCATCTCTGGGTAGGAGGGTTTTGGGTTTTTCCTACACTGGGCAGAAGATTTTCAGCCAGTTATGTTTTTCCTTTTTACAGCTAAATTTATTTAAAATATGGAACACCTCTAATGAAATTGTGAATCCATGGGGGGTTTTTTGTGGTTTGTGAACATCTGGTTTCTGCTGATGCAAGACTGAAGGCAATCACTGAATGGTGGTACGAGCTATTCCCGTTTTCTGCTTAGCACCTCTGCTTTGGTTCTTCAGTAGAAACACTGTCTTCTAATAAGCAGAAGATTATTACATCCCACATTTTTTGCTGTTGAGAATAATTTTTTCTTCTTCCAAAAAACCCAAATTTCATGGGATAAACATTCTGTGTCTTCACTGGCAGTACTGGGGCAGATGCAATAAGAAATCTAGATAAATAGCTCAAAGTTAGAGCAGAGGCACGTGAGACACCAGAGGTCTAGGGAAGGCCACCTTCAGTATTCGGCATGGAAAGGGTATTCCTTGAGATTTCTGGACCTGAAAGAAATCAAAGAAGGAATGTTATTTTAATGCATACCTTAAATGTTATATAGAGATGCATTGGGTACATGAAGGAGCCACTAAGGGAAGATCTGCATCATGTAATTACAGGAACCATATGTGGAGATATATGTCCTCATTTCTCTAATACAGACAAAGATGAAATGAATATCCAGAATCCATTTTGGGTAATTCAAGTTACAGAGAGTTCCCTGAAAACTGAATTCCAAGCAAGCAGTGCCTGCTGATTCACCCATAAGCCACAGAACAGGAAATGTCATATGAGGGCTGTTCATTACCCTCTTCAAAAATAGGCCTGGCTTGACACTCCGTGAAGATTAGTTAAGCATAAAGAAGGAAAAAGTGCAGTCCTGCTGCCCAAGGAGGACATGGCAAGGATGAGAAAGGGTCTCTGCTCTGCAGGGAGAAGCCATGCTGTCCCTGAAGGGCAGCACCCAGCTCACTCCTCATCCCTCACCTTGGAGTTCTCCACAATGCGCTGTGGTGTGACAGACTTGGGAATCACAATCACATTTCTCTGGATCTGGAAGCGAAGGAGAACCTGCAAGAACAGACAACGGAGTCAGGAAGAGGATGGTTCCTGCTCTGGAAGAAGCAGAGCCTGTTCCAACAGCTGTTTTCTCTAAGCTGTATGCACTTTGGCAGAGCTGCATTTCAAATCATTCCTGTCCCTGGAATCCAAGTAGCACTGCCTGGAGAGCAAAAAGGGGAAGCGGTGGAGCCTCACACGGAAGGACTCCTTTCCCATCCAGTTTTGGAACAATTCCTTTTCTTCTTAGCCAGGCTTTTAGCAGTCTATGCAGGGCTTTCATTCTCTGCAAGAGGACTTCAGAGGGGAAGTGACATCTGAAGATGGGTCAGGAATCTTTTGTAGGGCCAAAGAGATAGTGGTAGTATGTCTTGCATCATATAATAAAAAATCTGCATTGTTAGGGAAAAATCAAAGGAGTGCCACAATTCATGGATTGGCTAATGGATAGCGGTTCTACCCTTTCCTGATCTCTGTTTTCCTAAATGGCTGTGTTACAGGAATGAGTATCCACTGTGTGGCATCTACTCACCTGCGCTGGGGTTTTGTTGTGCTTGGCTGCAATCTCTTTGATCTTGGGGTCATCCAGAAGGGAAGGGTCCCCTGGCTTAGCCCTACACAGGGAAAACAAATCAGTGGCAAGAAACCTCCATAGAAATATCCAGCGTAGCAACAGAGATCTGTATCTGGATGAATAATTAGTGCTGCAGGTGTAGCTTCAGTGTTATTAACATAATCCACGCCAACTTCCTTGTAAATTGCAAAGCAGTCTTACCATGGTCTGTCGGGAGAGCCAAGAGGACAGTATGCGGTCACAACAATCCCTTTGGATTGGCAGTACTTGATCAGCTTCTCTTGGGTGAGGTATGGATGACATTCAATCTGCCAACACAAAAGCACAGAGGCTGTTACTGGCAGAACTGTTGTAATATTGTGCTCCACGGATTATCTCCTAATCCAGCTAGAGGATGCCTTTTCCCCTAATTGGCCATGGCCTGCATAATAATACACATCCTTAGTATTGAAAATATCTATTTTTATACAGAGTTCGCAGTGGGGGTTTCACAAAGCTCGTCTGAGTTCTTTATTTTTCCAGGAAAACTGTTTTTAAGGAAATACTTCAACATTTGTCAAAAACAGTGGTTCAGCAAGGTGATACCAAAAAGGAAATATCCAAGTGCCTTGTGTACTCCCAAATATCCACAGAGTCCATGCTGTCTACTTTGTTTTCCTTTTTTCCATCCCTTCATTCAGCTGGTATCAGATATTTATAATCCCTAAAAACTAGTCACCTGAAGTCACTTTGCAGCTTACCTGGACGTTTGCAGGCTTGTGCTTCAGTCCTGGCTTGTTCAGGATTCTTTCAATCTGGTCATGGTTAAAGTTGGAGAATCCAATGGCTTTTACCAGACCACAGTCCACCAGCTCTTCCATGGCCTGATACAGAGAGGAGCAAAGTTAATGTTCAGTATGCAAGGCAGATCGTGATGATGTTCTTCCTGATGTGGTTTTTCTCTCTGTCATGAGCAGCACAAAATAACTGTTTAGACTTGCAAAGTTCTGTAAGGGAGAAGCAGGTACTGGTACATTAGTGCCATCTCACCCAAGCCCAAATTCTCATTCACTAAGTGTGTGGAAATTCAGACCAAGTTTCATGAGGGAAAGAATGATGACACTCAGTAATCCACTTTTGTGCAAGCACTGGAGGGCTGCAATCCACACTGTAGGCAAAATCTCCACCTAAAATACCTCTATTTCTGTGAAATTTCTTTGAGCAATTCAAGAAGGGTGCAAAAACTGTGGTGAAAATACAGTTGTTATGGTTGAGCAGTGAACTTTTTCCAATTTCAGTCTGGTCTGTAGCTCCAGTAGAAGAGCTTGTGCAGCTCACTGTGGGTCAGGGGGTCAAGTAATACTGAGGGAATAGGAATAACTAGGTAAGGATGAAGCATGCTCACTATGAAAAGGTACTTCATACTGCCTTCCAACTAATTTTGCTTGAATGAAACAACAGTGGTTGCGTGACAGCTGGAAAATGTGATGAGAACAGAGGACATGCCTCTTCTGCTGTGGGCTGAACTTACCTCCCATGTCTGTAGAATATCACTGTTGCTAGGTATAGCCATGCCTTTGTCATCTTTGGGAAACAGATCCTCTCCTGCCTGTCAGTGAGAGAAAATGCTTGAAATAATCTCTGCTGGGATACTCGCTGTATAAAACAACTAAGTGGGGATGTAAGGAGCTAAAGCTAATAGTGTATGAAAAAACCCCAAGTAATTCTCATTATAACTTAATTTTTCATGTTGCTTCTTATTTGTAGTTCATGCATTTTGTAACCTACTATGCCAGTAAAGAGAGGTATTTCTACTGGATCTTTAGAAGTGATCATCCACAAAATGCATGCAGGGAAGCATGCAGGGACTCATAGAACAATATTCAGGAGCCCTACATGAGTTCACTCTAAGTGTTGTTCTGTTATGCACATTTAGGAATAATAGCTTCTTTAGTTGTTTTTAAAAAGGTATATGGAGGGTTGACTTTGATCCTGTGAACATACACAGTTTATGCTGGAGTACATTTGCTGACAGATATCCCATAGGGTGACTCACTGTTGAAGTTGCTGTATAAGGAAAATTAGAACAGCCTGTAACTAGACAGTGTGGCCAAAGTATTTTGAATGATCGGAATTTCCTAGATGCCACAGTATTATGCAGTTTCACTTGAGAGCTTTGTCCACATAAATCTAACTAAAACAATATTGAGAGAATAATATGAAGTTGAGCTCGAAAACATTAGGTAGACTAGAGATTTTGATCTGGGTGTAGCACAAAAGAGAGGCTAATGGTATGTGTGTGTATATATATATATATATGTACACTGACATAAATCTTTGAAGTGCATGTAATCTGTGAAAACTTGTGGGAAGTCTAAGAATGCAAAGTGTGATGTGAGTAATCCATACTGCAGTTTGTAGGCCTAGCCTGGACATAGCCAGAATTCTACGAGCAGTCTCTGGGAAAATACAGAGGGTATGCTGATAACAGGCTCTGTAGCTAAAAACGAAGAGTATCTTGTGCCAGAATTAAGGAGGAGCTTTAGGAAAAAATAGTGTTCCCGTAGCTCATGGTTACCTGTGTTAATCCAATAGAAAGTGTGTTAGAAACGCATGTTTAACTCATGGTTTCTTATCTGTAACCAATAATACGAGAGTGATCACGCGCTGAGGGGTAGTGAAAGTGTATAAAAGACCGGGTAATGTAAATAAAAGTGGACCACTGTGTAAATCATATTGACTTGTCTGTGTGCAAGTGTGTACCCGGAAGCTCCTCCGCCAACAAAAACTTGATATCTAAAAGCTTCATCTTTTAAAATTCAAGGTCTGTGAAACAACACTAAGTCTCCTACAGGCAAGGGCAGCTCAATCTCTACTGTATTAAGGACTTGGTGATTAAAGAGAGAAATGGGAATCTTGAAGCATTTACTTTCACTCTGTGATTTTGTAACCTGAACATGAAAGAATTTGTGTCAGACAGCAAAGTGCAGCCCTCTGTCTCATAAGGGGTAATTTTCAGATTAGAATGCTTTGGATTTGTAAAAGCAAGGGAAAAAGGCATAACCTATGCTTGCAGCTGGGAGGCCTGATCTTAGTGCAAGGTTTGCCTCTCCGTTATCAAAAGGGCAGAGGAGGCTGAGCAAGCTGCAATCCCAGGGGCAGAGATCAGGAGCGTGGCTGACGTGGCCAGAGTAAAGCTGGATGGGCAGCACTGGCACAGCACTGGCACACACCAGACACGTGCTCTTTCTGGTGCTGCAAGTGCTACTGGCAGTTTTGAGGAGCTCTCCCAGGAGGAAAAGCCAAGGGCATTGCTGTTACTGTACCTTGAACCCAAAAGGCCAGTGGATGAGGTAGAGATCCAGGTAATCCAGTTTCAAGTCTGCAAGAGTCTTCTGGCAGGCTCCTTTCACCAGAGGCTTCTCGTGAAAGGTGCACCACAGCTAGGGACAAAAACCAGGGGACACTGTAACCTCCTGGGTTAAAGCTCTTGGATGCTCTCCTGTACAGCACAGAAATGCTCCATATCCTTTGGAAGGTCAGCTGGAATGAAGTCATGTTAGTGCTCTTCAAATCTGGAGTGCTCTGGGATTGGACCGACCCGTGACACTGAAGGCAAAGTGTGTGCAGTGTCAGCGCAGTGTTTGAGCAGGATCATAGCAAAGTCTGGTTCCATTAGTTCACACATAATTTGTGCTACCCCTTTTTACACAGGGTCTGGCTTGGCAATCGCAGGGTTTTACAAGACGTGTGTGTCATTCCTGAGCATGCACAGAACTCCTGCATTGAATGTGGCAGGCAAAGCCAAGAAAATATAAGGCAAGCGACAGAGTGGTTGGCACCAACCTTTGCCTCAGTAAAAAGTAACTTCAGAATCCACCTACATAGCCTGATTTTCTTAATAAGAAAGACAACCTGCCAGTCATACCTTCTTTGAGGCATGTGCTGAGCAGATAACACTGTTCCAAGGAGCCCAGAACTGTCTCAAACTGCAGAGACACTCCTTTGTCAGGACTGTGAGCCCAGCGGCTGGAAGAAGCACCAGGCAGTGCCAGGCCCATCTCCTGTGCTGTAACTTAGCAGTCAGCAAGGTGCCATTAGCAAACTGGTTCTGCCTTTGTATCAGTCCTTTACACTGTGTGGTCTCAGACCTCTGCATCACAGATTTCTATCTTGTTTGGTGCTACCTGGCCCATTCTGCCTTTCCCTGCTTCCCTTCTTTTGCACTAATCAGTCTGCAGTTGGCCTCCCCACATCCATGCCTGAGGACTTCTGTGTCTCCTCAACAGAGTGCCAGACCACAGCAGGGTGCAGTCTCAGCGTATCCTTCCTAACTCTCCATACAGAATGGGGTGAAGCAGTAAGCTTGTGTCAGGAGTGACTTGAATGATGTTATGGTTTGCTTTATCCTACAGCATAAAATTCGCTTCCAGTACTTAAGCTTTCTGCTATAAAACACTATAGGCAAAGCATTCCCCTACTGCTGCTCCAGGATGCAAGAGCATCAGATCCTTACCTTACTGACAACGAAGAGATCTTCTCGTTTCACAACACCTTCTTTGATTTTCTGCTGGATCCCTTCCCCAATTTCATTCTCGTTCAGGTACGCGTAGGCACAGTCAAAGTGGCGGTACCCAGCATCAATGGCAGCCATCACTGCAGCTTTTACTTGCCCAGGTGGGGACTGAAAAGAAAGCATAGATATTAAGAATCTCAAATCAGTACATGTTAAATACCTGTATCCTAGCAAAATAACAACAGGGAAACCATCTTACTGAAAGCAATTTCCCTCTACCCCCGGTTTGGTGGGACTTTTTTTCTTTATAAGAACACTATGTCTTGCAGTCATAAACATGGGCTCCAGGCTTGAACTCCAGCCTCTGTAGTTCCACTCCAATTCGGATTCAGCCCAGTAGCCAGGAAGAGCAGAGCCCCAAGCACCAGGACAGCTCTCAGGGCTGGACCAGGGAGAGTGAAGTTCTGTGCCAGGGAGCTCTGCAAATACAGGTGCTTTTCTCTGAAGCTGGTACCTTCCAGGTGCCCAGCCCCAGGAGGGGCATCTTGGCTGTGGTGCTCAGCTGCACGTAGGTTGCCATGATCCTTCACGCTGTTTGGGTTGCTCCACTGCAGCTGCCTCTTGCCCGTCTGGTTTAACAGTGACTGGTCGCTGGCCAGGGCAGGGGAAGATGGTGGAGTGTCAGTGGTGCTCTGGCTCCTCCCATATCCGGAAAACAAGGCTGCAGCTTTTTCTGTGCACATGCAACTCACACAGGTTAATGTGAAGGCTGAAATTAATTTAAAATTGAGGAGGTGATTACTTGGGGCGTGCAGTAGAGTGCCCTATGGACCTTTCCTCCTGGTGAAGTTGCTTATCAAAAGATAAGGGCTGAGGGCAGGTGTGTCCTGATTCAGCTGGTGTTTGTGCAGGGAACAGCTCCTGCAGTGCCCTGTCCCTGCGCTATGGCTTGTCCATTCATATCTCACTTGTTCCAGTCACTGGGGTGTTGCAGCACCCTGTTGCAGTTCCCCCGTGGATTCTGTGAGAGAGAGAGATGGCTTCATTCAGGGGCACTTTGGCCCACAATTTTTCGTTGGTAAAGCTCAGGGGTGTCCTGAAATGCATCAGTAAACAGGAATTTCAGAATCGGAGAAAATGCCAAGTCACACTATGTGCCTGAGAGTATTGTCCAAACTTTTCTTGAATTCTGTCAGGCTTAGTGCTATGATGACTACTCTGGTGAGCCTGTTGCAGTGCCCATTCACTCTCTGGGTGAAAAAGCTTTTTCTAATGTCTAATCTAAACCTCCCCTGACACAACTTCAGGCTATTCCCTGAGGTCCTGTCACTGGTCACCACAGAGAAGAGATCAGTGTCTGCCCCTTCTCTTCCTCTCACAAGAAGTTGTAACTGCGATGAGGTCTCCCCTTGGTCTCCAGGCTGAACAGACCATGTGACCTCACCTGCTCCCCATATGGCTTCCCCTCAAGGCCCTTCACCATCTTTGTTGCCCTCCTTTGGATGCTCCCTAAAAGCTTAAGATCTTTCTGCACACAGTATTCAAGGTGAGGTCACACAATCACCTCCCTCAACCGGCTGGCGATGCTTTGTCTGATGCCCCCTGGACATGGTTGGCCCTCCTGGCTGCCAGGGCACTGCTGATTCATATTCAGCCACTCTAGGTCCCTTTCCTGGCACTGCTTTCTGACATCTCATTCACCAATTTGTACAACAGCCAGGGTTGCCCCATCCCAGGTGCAAAATCTGACACTTCCCGTTTTTGAACTTCCTATGCTTGATGATTGCCCAGTCTTCTAATTTGTCGAGGTCTCTCTGCAGGGCCGCCCTGACTTAAAGGGAGAAAACAGCTCCTCTGAGCTTTATGTCATCTGTAAACTTGCTTAGTGTCCTTTCCTAAGTCCAAGTCATTTATGAAGATGTTGAAGAGCATTGAGCCTAAGATGGAGCCCTGCAGAACCCCATTAGTGACAGGTGGCCAGTCTGATGTTGTGTCATTCATTGTTACCCTCTGTGCTTGACTCATGAGCCAGTTGCTCACCCATTGTGTGATGTGTTTGTCCAGCTGTGTGCTGGACATTTTATCCAGAAGGATACTGTGAGAGACAGTATTGAAAGTTTTACTGAAATCCAAAAAGATTACATCAACTGGCTTCCCTTGATCAGTGAGGTGAATTACCAGGTTTGATCAGCAGAACTTCCCTCTTGTGAAGCCGTGTTGGCTGTGACAAATGACTGCGTTGTCTTTCAGGTGTTTTTCAATCCCTCCCAGAATAATCTTCTCCATAACTTTACCAGGCACTGAAGTGAGGTTGACAGGCCTGTAGTTTCTGGGGTCCTCCTTCTTGCCCCTCCTGAAAATCAGGACAACATTCACCAGCTTCCAGTCAGCTGGGACCTCTCCAGATTCCCAGGACGGCTCACAAATCATTGAGAGAGGTTTTGCAATGACATCAGCAGCTCTTTGAGGATTCTTGGATGAATCCCATCAGGCCCAATAGATTTGCAGGGATCCAGCTGGAGCAGCAGATCCTGCACAGTTTCAGGGTTGACTGAGAGTTGATCATTCTTGCACTGAGACCCCCTTAGTCTGTCATCCATGTTGAAGACAGAGGCAAAGAAAGCATTAAACCCCTCTGTCTGGGAAGTGCTTTCTTTCAGACAGCACATGATTCCTGCACAGTTTCTCTATATACCTGCTCCCTTTGCAAGCATTGTTTCTGCTGCTAGATCTTCCTTCCATTAAAATGACCACTGCTGATGGATTGCTGGACACCTGGACACCACAGATATTCATGTCATGGTGGTCCAAGCTACGTGAAATGAAACAGGCCAGTAGTTTCTCTTGTCTTGGGCATCAGGGACTGCTGAGCTTTCTGTGACCAAATGAGGCACAGTTTTTTGCCTCATGCAAAGCACCCTCAGTGCAGCAAACCAGATCGAAGCACCTGGCAACCAGAACAAAACGCCAAACCAAGAAGCAACGTGGCTCTAGGGTTCATTTTTTCTTGTCTTTTAAATCATGTTAACAACAGGCAAGCTGAGACAAGCTTCCTTCATGGCAGAGCTGTAGGATGGGGGAGGGTAGTAGGAGGCATAAAAAACCCCAAATCCCAAATAAAGCCAAAATCAACTACAAGATATAAGTATAGCTATTTGGTCTCTAGTTCTCTAATATCACCTTTCAGACTGGTGAATCATCTACCTCTCCTGCAGCAGAAAATGATCTTGGAGAGGCTTCTGAGTAATACAAACCATGTGATGAGTCCCTTTGCTTTCTCCCTATGATGTAAGGAACAGTCCTTCACCTTTCACCCCCAAATTGCTAGCAGGTAAGAGAAACACCCCTTCCTTTCCTAATTACAGATGCTTCAGTCTTCCCTAAAAAGGGAAAAAGCTTTGAACTGAAATCCTGCATTGTGGAGAATATTGGGGAGGTTTATATATATATATACATATATATATATATGAAACTTTTATATATATACACATATATATATCTTTGTCCCTGCCCACCCTTCCCCCTGCTCCAGTCTATCACTTCCTTGCTAGAAAGAGGGAAAATATTAACTGATAGTCTGTTGCAGAGGTTTGTCACACTCACTTCTCTCCTCCCCGGAGCACTTAGGTGATTGGTTTTGGTCCATATTCCAGCAGTTAATAACCACTCAGAGTATGCATTGTGAGCTCCAACTATGCTGGGATGATAGCCCAGCCTAGATGTGAAGGGTGTCTCCTCATCATTTGACAGGTATGTGTGGTAAATTCTTTTGGTAGCTTCAACACATTTCCCAGCAGCACATGTAAATTGATCCGAGCAAACTGGAAGCCTTGAGCAAATCCCTTCTGTATTGCTATTGTTTATGCAGTGTTGTGTCATGAGACTTGCACAGAAAATAAAAGCACTCTATTTCCATAGGAAAGCATTAAAAAAAAAAATGGCAGCATAATCTGACATCTTGTCCTACGTGAGATAAGGAAAGTCAAACTGCATGTTTATTAGGGCAAAAAAACCAACCCCCCCCCCCCCAACCAAAAAAAAAAAAAAAAAAAAAAAAAAGAAAAAACTCAAGGGAGACTTTGTAGGAACAGTGAAGTAGTGCACAAGTCCAGGCTTTCTCCCCTTTGCTTTTCTGCCAGCACCACTTCTGCCTGTTAGTTTGTTTTGTTAAGGTGCTTCAGGTCCTGCGTGGTTTTCAAGCTAAGCGGCAACCTCAAGTACTGCTCCTGTGTTGTTTCTTCCCCTCCCAAACCATGCCAACCATCCAGGCAGATGTTTCTCCCATGGACCCACAGAGGTGGTGCACCTGTTTCCTTCAGCACTCATCTTCCTGGTATATTTGTTCATCCAGTTCCTGGGATTCAAGGTGCTCGAGGCGGTCTGTTCGGCCACTCATAATCTCATCTGGGGTCTTCATAAACCTGCAAAACAGGGAAACAAATGGATTTCTCATGGCCTCAGCTTTTACATTCATCAAGTCGTTGAGGTCCCTGAGCTATACAACTCCTGAGATAATCTTTGCTGCATCCTCCCAATGCCTTAGTATTTCCCACATTTTCCCCAGCTTACTGATGTCTTCCCTCCTGCATACCTTGAAAGGAAACAAAAAAATCACAGGCATCTATCCCTGCTCCTTGAAAGCCCAAATCTGAACCAAACCCCACATTTTTTTCCAAAAAATGGTTTTTATTTCTTCTCCCTTGTATTGTTCGCCGTTGTCACGTAAGATGATAGTATGCCCCAGGTACACTCATTTATGGTGTCTGGTGACAGAAACATGAAAGACCTTTATGACCAGCATATTTCAAAACAAAAGCACTTGTAAGGTGTGGAGAGGCAGAAGGCTACTGGTTTGTGTGGGCCTGAACAAGTAGAATATGAATGAGGAGAATATGAAATACCAAAGAAACGGTGATGGAAAAAGCCAAGGTCCAAGTCAGAACAAGTCCTGGGAAATGGAAAAAGCCCTGAAGGAAAAAGTTTTGGAGCTAGGGAACTGTAAGCAAAGACAGTCTCTTCCTGTGTGACTGTAGCAAGCATAATTGTACTGAAGCAGCATCCTCTCTAAATGAATGCCATGGCTCCCAATCTCTCAATGCAGTAAGTCTGCACGGCCTCTGTGGAGGCATGGCAGCAGCAGGAAATGGGAAAGGACATCCACCAGCCTGCAGGTAAGTCTGCAGTCTTGATTTTTGCCAGGATGCTTATGTGTACTACTGCACAGGGGTAGCATGGAAAAGCTCTGCTTTTTCTTTTTGAATGTAATGGCATAGGAAGAGAGTGTGGCACAGGAAGGATGAAATCCTAGTTTCAACACAAATCAGTGTCCTAACTCCTAAGTATTTCTGGAGAAAGTAGGATGAAAGGTGTTTATTCTGGAAGTGTTACAAAGTCTTTCATTAATGGTATACTGGTTAACATTCAGCAGTACAAAATGTGTTAATCACAAGAGCTGATTTTATTTCAGGTTGATGATATGCTTGCTCCAGTGAAAGCAAAAACAACCAACAGGAGCCTTGTTACTATCACTGACCCAGAAAAATCACTGCTGAAGCCTCTCAGCAAAAACACAGCATAGCCTGGAACTAACCTTTTGCCATCCCTTCTAATCTGGGAAATCACGTGCACATATGCATTTAGGGAAAAAAAAAAAGGCTGTGACTCACTGCTGTGTCACTCCCATTTGTATGCTGGAAGAATGCTGCTGATACAAATGGTGATACAGCAACGAAAAACTTCATATGCCGGAGTGGTGAATCTGTCCCTGGCTACCCAGTGAAAATGCACGAAAGCCTAAGGGCCTGTGCCTTGCTTTAAACCCTGTGATTGTCTTGTTGATTTGGCATGAGAATGAACTCAAATCAGAGAGTGATCCCACTGCCCTCCCTACCGTGTGGGGAAAGGGCTGATGTGAACTGTACTGCAGTACTCCAGGTGTTCTTTCTGGTCTGTGTTTTAAGTCATGTTGAGGAAATCAAAGCATGGGTATTTGTAATAGCATTTAAAAAAAAAAAAACCCAAAACATTAAAAACATTAAAAAAACCCAACCCAACCCAAGTTAACCTAACCTAACCCAACCCAGCCGAGAACTACAAGTATTACAATATCTGTGACCTATTTTGCTGCAGAAGACACTCAGGCAAATCTATTAGAAATCCTTCTCTGACTTCATTTTACTTAAAAAGCTCCATACAGATATCTGCAGTTGACAACTGCCTGCATGTTACTTATAAAGTCACAGTTCCCATTATTTCTGTGCTTGCAAGAAATAGCCAAGAAAGGCACATTAATGACTTGATCTTTTGCAGCTGTTCTTTTTCTCTTCAGATATAAATAGGTCTAAGAAAACAACATCAAGAAGTTTTATTAGAGAATTGTGAAAAAAAAATGCTTTACTTTTTTCCTTTTTTTTTCCTTTTTTTTTTTTGGTTTCCAAAAGAAATGAGATTTATATGCTCATGTTTTATGTTCCCTGGGGACCTTTGAATCTGTTGGTCAATTTGGGCATGTCTGACAGAGGAACTGAGGTCTCCAAGGGCATTAAGATTTTGAGAAAATAGGCAGCGCGGTTGAGAAGAGATGGAGTTCTCTTTTGTTTATGCTCCCACTGAAGGGCAGACTGTTCAGAATCATGAACTGCCCCAGGGCAATGCAGTGTTCACACAAGGCCACAAAAATCCAGGTACCCTTGATACTGCTCCTGCTGAAACAAGCTTGTTTTACCTTCCACCAAAAACAAAGTTAGTGTCAAGCAGCTGATTTTGCCCATGACTCCTTCTTCCCTTCACTCTCCTTCCCCCATTTATGTCTCCTTCTAAGACCTGACAAGTCATTCTAAAGAAAGAAACCTTTTCCGCTGTAGATAGATTGAGTGCTATTGCAGTTCTGTTAGCTATTTAAGAAAACAAACTCCAAGAATGCCTTCCTACTTTCCAGACCATGGACATCAAAGCAGTCTTTGGTCCAAGTTCAGTGCTCTGTGGGTCAGACAGACACACTAAAATTTGCTGGTCTTGTCTGAAGAGAACTAGAGTGCTTTTGCTCTCTCCCAGCTGCATTCAAGTTTGTACAAGTTTAATGCTGTTTCAGGCACTATTTTCTAAATTTTTGCTTGTACCATCCAATCCAATGCATTAGGTTTTATGAACAGCTCTCACAGGTCCCTCTTCCTTGAAGGCAGCACTGCTGAAAACACGGTCATCAGCACTTCTCTTCTGTGATGCTGATGCATTTGAGGAAATGCCTGATCCCTGCTTAACTTTCACTGGCAGCTGTGTTTGAGAAGACATTGTGGAGTGAGTTTTTCAGCAGTTCAGCTGAATCATTTATCTTAGGTCTTAAACAATGGCATAGCCTGACTGAAGTGAGTGTGAAGACTTCTCTTGACTCCACTGATCATTGAAACAGGCCTGTGTTTTCATAAGTTGGTGTGGTTGCCTTGAAAGCTGGCAAGCAGCTTTTATAAATGTGTGGCCATTGTCATCTGTTTTATGGCTGTGGCAATGAATTCCATTCTCCATCTTCAAAAGCTACTGGTCTGTAGAAGGGAATAGCAAAGAAAGAAAATTACCTGAACAAAAGCCTTTGTCCCGGCTCCTTCCGGATAATGTTTAGTTTGTAGTAGTGGCGTAGAGCTCTGGACATTTTCTCATAAGTCATATTTGTTCTGTTCTGGTTTTTTTTTCAAAAGAAAAAAAGCAAAAATGTGGTGAGATGATTCATTAAAACCTGCCTAAGCCCCAAAAGGAATTGCAGAACTATCACAGCTAGCTAAAGTAACCAGGTCAGTTCAAGAAATTACATGTTCCACTCTTCTGTTTGTAAGGCCATTCCGCCCCCACAGCCCTCATCACCAAATTTTTGTGCGTCTCCTTTCAATCAGGGCAATCCAAGCAAGGAATCTATCAAAAATTCCAAGTGAGGTTTTTTCTACAGTTTCTTGAAACACAGATAACAAAAGATTTAATTAACTACAAGAGGAGACATGGAGGGAGGTGCTTATGTCAAGTGGGATGTGACAGGCCTGCTCTTAAAGAAAACACATTTTGTAAAAGCCTAAGAACAGTGGCAAATACACTGAATCTGTCAGCAATCCCTGCTAAGAGCACTGTTCCTCTGAGATTTCCCTGCATTAACTAATTAATGCTTACAGAACACTGTACAGATTGACAGCCTGTTTCTCCTCTTGTTTTACAGGTGTAAACCAAGAAGCCCATTAGACTGTAAATGAAGAAGCTCCTCCCCTTCATTTTGGGAGCTGCTGACCCCAAAGGCCACAGCCAGAGCACTCTGGTTTACTGAAGTATGGCCCTGCTGAAGTTGAGCGTCACAGGGCAAATGTGATGGGCACTGGCAGAGATGAGCAGCCCCCACAGTACTGACCTGGCACAGCAGGATCAGCCCCTCAGGCTGTGTCTGTCTACATGAAGAGCATTCTGCTGGTCCAAAGAGCAGTGGTTACTACGCTGGCAAAGAGGCTCCCAGCAGAGAGACAACTATCCTGGCAAAGCTGTGTTTGCACGAGTATAAAGCGGCCACCTTGCCGTGAGCAGAACACGTCACACTAGTACAAGTATCCTTTTGCTCTGTAAGCCTCCATGTTAGGAGTCTGGCTTTATTAAATGAGACTGATGCACCTGCCTAAAATGCTCCATAAAAGCAGACCTCCCCTGCTCGCCCTGACCACAATAGTTCTGCTAAGGGAGGCCTCATAAAGAGCTCCTGTAGCATTTAAACACTAACAGGGACAATGTTTTCCCTGCAAAATCTAGATTCCTCTCATTGGGAAGCCCCCTGAAATACTGTGTGTGCTTCTTCCATTTCTTATATGCTAAATGGCCACTCTTTTACTGAAGTAGCTAGTGGTCTGAAGTAGCTTCAGTTTTAGACACCAGCATGAGACATGATGGCACAGCCCAATTATTATCATGCAGGTTGGGTAAGGGCAGAACTCTCCATTCCCGGTGTTGCAGCTCTAAGACAGATGTCCTTGGAAGCAACATGTCACATGAGGGAATCTTGACCTTATAAAGATTATAAGCTATGTATGCTCCTATATAAAATCACAGAATAGTTGAGGTTGGAAGGCACCTCTGGAGATCACCTAGCCCAGTCCCTGTGCTCAAAGCTAGATCAACCAGAGATGGTTGCTCAGGACTATGTCCAGTTGGGTTTTGAATATCTCCAAGAATGGAGACTTCATAGTTTCCTCTGGGCAACCTGCTCCAGTGTCTGACCATCTTCCTAGTAAAACAGTGCCACACTTGGGATCTCATGAAACACAACATGAGGCAATGTGAAGTCCCCATTCCTCAGGTAATTCCTCCCTAGGTGGAGGACTTCACACTGCTCCTTGCAAAATGTTATAAAATTCCCTTTAGCCCACATCTCCACCATGTTCAGATCCGTATGGATGACAGCACAACTGTCTGGTGTATCAGCTACTCGCCCCAGTTTTGTATTGTCTGAGAACCTGCTAGAGGCACTCTGTCCCATCATCCCGGTCATTAATGAACACATTTAAACAGTACTGCCCCCAGAATAAATCCCTGGGGTAACATCACTAGTGACTGGTTTTTGTGCCATTGATTACAATCTTTTCATCCCAGCAGATCAGCCCGTTTTCAATCTACCTCACTCTATTCTTGTCTAGGGCATACTTAATTAGTCTGTCTATGAGGCTATTATGCCAGACAGTCTCAAATGCCTTTCTAAAATCAAGATAAGCTACATCCACTATTCTCTCTGAATCTACTAAGCTAATAATTTTATTGTAGATGTAGATCACAGTGGTCAAGCATGATTTCTCTTTTGTAAATCCACGCTGACTACTCATGCATTCATATGAATATAGCCATATACATATATATATATGTAACTCAGTCCCAAGCTGCAAAAATCCGTAACTGCTTCCCAGAGAACAAAGCACAATTGCCCAAATAAAAGGAAATACACAGTCTTGCAGCATTTCGTGTCTGTCACAGGACAGTTCATGAAGTCTGAAAGTTGGTACAGAAAGGGACACAGACAGAAAGCTCCTGCCGAATTATTGTATAGGGCTCCTTGTAGACCACATCTAATGAGAATATCTTTGGCATCAGATTTCGGGAAGAGATAAGATGCCTCAAGAGAGAAAGACTGTTAATTCTTGCACTCCCTGTAATTTTATAATTACATGCATTTATAACTAAATGCTTCAAAACCGAACCAAGAGGTTTTCTATATGAAGACTGGGTTTTAGTGCTTGAGGATAGCTGGTTTATATTTCTAAGGTATGTAGAATGAAAGATTACAGCTTTCCAGCAGTAATTTATATGCACATCCTTTCTTTGTTTTCCCCCTGTTTATAAGTGAATCCCATGATGTTACCAGAGGTGAAGTGCTGTAGGAGGAAAACTGTATTGCTTCCTTACCTTGTGGTTTCCCCACAGCCGGGCCAGCCCGTTGGGATCCACTATCCGAAATATTTTGGATTCCTTATCTTCCCATCGGATGAAATTTTCGTACCGGCTGTCAGAAAGCAGCTGATAAACATAATCCCAAAGCAACCTACAGTCTGTGAAGAGAGAAGCAAGAAAATAGTTTTTTTCCTTGGAATTAATTCCGGAAACTTTTGGGTGGACGTGTAGTAAAAGGACAGTTGGAATCAGCTGCTGCAATCTGAAATGCAGCACTGGCTTGGCTGGTATTGAGTAATGTTTGCGAAATGTACAGCCTCTTCTGATGTGTCCCAGTCCTTCTGACGCTGGCTGAGCATCTTTATTGCGTTAAAAGCTGTGTGACGTGACCTGCTGACCTTAGTTGCCTGTTTGTTGTTGTACTGAGGCACATAAAACTACCACTGTTGGCCCTGATACTGTTGTTGGCTGTTCTAGTGGAGAAATCAAGAATCTTGCAACCTGCTCTCCTTGCTTGAGACTGCCCTTTTCTGTGCTAACATATGAGTTCTAAAGCATGGGCGATATTACAGCTTTCCTTTGTACACTCCATGTAATATAAAATTGACACCTTCTGCCATTTTAAATTTGATTTTTGTTTTATTTTTTAAGGTTCCTGAAAAAAAAACCCCTGAGTATTAAAATTACTTAAATGCTATTGAGAGGTTAAATACATTCTATTTGGATAATTGAATTAGAATTTCCTCTTGAAAAACACTACTTAGGTCGTTAATTAAAGGTCTAACAGAGATTTAGGTTTGAGTTTAGTGCTTTTCAGTTTCATGGCAGTCTCTTGAGACTGAGGAAGCCAAGAGCTGAGCTGCTTCTACATCCTGTTTGCAAAGTGTGTGTGCACAGCACAGCATAGCTGGGAACTACGAAATATGGAAAGAGAATTGTGCAGGGCTGGGGATATTACTGTTGTCAGGGGTTTTATAGATCAACGGTCCAGATTCCTAAGATGGCTGTAGGGCTGCATTTTACTTTGAAAGCAATACCAACCTCTGAGAGATGGCTTGTTAGCGTTGTTCAAGGGCTGGCAACCAAAGACATCCACCTTGCAAGTGCTAAAATGGATTCTTGTCAGCCTGTATTTCTATTCCTGTCTGTCTGTCTGGAGCTGGCATGTGTTACAAAGGGGATGATGACATGTTCAGTATGAAAATATAAAATGCTTTTTGAAAAGGGATATGAGTAGCACATTTAAAGAGCATACCTGAAATGGTTAGATATATTAACATCATTTATGGTATTTTCTCAGTTTCAAACAATCAGGAGCATCTCTGACACCTGTACTGTCTCCAAAACCAGTGCCATTACTATAGACTCTTTCTACCAATCCTATGAAGAATAAAGCAGTCTGTGACATCTGGGAAAAACTGCAGGTTTCTGATCTAGCTGAACCTACCCTGATGGTCATCTCATCCATAACATCTACAAGAGGAAAAATGTGAAAGAGGTAAACTTTTTAGTCGGTAGAACCTTATTTTCATTAACATTTTTTCATGGAAAAACATTTTCCACAGAAAAATGTCCTTTTCCCCTTTGAAATTGTTCTAGGTTTTAATTAAAAAAAACCACCTGAGGACAAGTTTCCCTGGACTTCCCTGTGGGAGGTCTGTAAAAGAGCCTGAAAATGAACGTGGAAGGCTACCACTTTAATTTCTGTCACCCTCCCTCTCACAAACTCAGAAAACGCAGTTCTTCCATTGCCTTTCTGTCAACATTTTGGACACACACAAATATATTGGAAAAAACCTTTTCTAGCCTTCATTATTAATCAAGAGAAGGGAGATTATATTGCTCTGCTGGTTTGTGCCTTTTAATATTGTGTGGGGTTCTCAGGTAAAATGATAGTAAGAGCCAACTTAGGCGGTTCCTTGATACACGTGCAATTCATTTCAGAACTCTTTTAATGTGAGACATTTATAGAAAATGTTTTTTTAGTGCAATCCTTGGGGTCAGCTGGAGGGATGGTGCTCCCGCAGAGACAAGTCAATGTCAGGCTTTGTCATATTCCTGAATGTTCAACCCGGGTCAGACAGTCTCTGATTATACCACCTTATAGCTAATATTTGCAAGTGCTGCAGAGATATGATTTACACTAAACTTTACTCTCACCTCATTATGTCCAACAGGCAATAATATTTTTAATACCTATCCCTCTCACACACACACCAGGCCCCTTTTCTTCACAGAACCAAAGAAGCACACAAAAAAATCAGCCTAAGATATCTAGGTGTCAAATCGTTAGATTAACAAGACAGCTTCAGATGCTAAGAAGAGATAGGATTCAAGTGCAGATTTGTTTTTTGTTGTTCACTTAATTTTTAGAATGGATTCAGGTAAGCTTGAATATAAATATACCTCAAATGAGAAGAACTCAGGTCTGCATCTCGAGATCTTCACAAGAAAGTCCTAAGTGATCAAAGGCCCCGTCCCATATTCTAAACTGAGTGAGCTGCTTAGACTTGCACAGGTATTTGGTAGGCTACAAAAAAGATTCAGCTCATTGCATTTCTCCTCACCAGAGCTGAGAGCTATGAGCTTGCACAGTGTTAGTTATCATGGACCAGCTGATGCCTTGCAGCACACTTTAGTTACATATGAGCTCTGTTTGCCGAGTACCTAAATCAGCTTGCCCACTCTCAAGTTTCACATGGGAGACCTTTAGCAATTTCTGCACGGGAACTCTGGGATTTTTTTGTTTGATTTTAACCACAGGTGATTTACACTCTAAGAATCTTTCTCCACAGACTGCATGGTAAAAAAATATGAGGTCCTGGAAGGGTATAATGACTGATAGAGGATCAGCAACTAAATAATCTACCAATAGGCCAGCAGAAACCATCATTAACAGGACATTACAGACTACAGGTCAAAGACTACCTGATAACTCTTAGAGACTGTAATGCATTAGGATTATAGTAGAGCCCATTTCAAGTACACTGCAAGCCTATGGGAGAGGTCAAAACCCAAGAAGGGGCAATGGCAGAAGATGCTTTTAAAAGGAGCTTCTCCACTGGGAAAAGAGGCATCTCCACAAAAGGCTGGTGAAGATGATGGACAATGCTCTCAGGCACATGGTGGGATTCTTGGGGCTGTCCTGTGCAGAGCCAGCAGTGGGACTCTGATGGTCCATGAGGGTGCCTTCCAACTCAGGATATTCTGTGATTCTGTTATATAGAAAGCTGCATCCTCCAGGAAGGTCAAAATTGTTCCACAATTTTTCAGGAAGTATGGAGAAATGGAGAGGAGGACTTGTATGTGGATGGTTGTTTTGTAAGAGTAAATTACTCGTAAGAGGAAAGTCTGGATGGTGTGAATGACTCCATGAAAACTAAATCACTTCCTTGGCTGTCAGGAGGCTTCCAAAAAACCTTCATGAGGGGACTCTCCACAGGGTGTGTGTTGGATAGTGAGTAATGACAAGAAAGCACATGGATGTTGCTGAGGCCAAGCAAGTTTAAAATTGTGGGAGATTCAATAGGAGAACTGAGTCAGGGCTGGTACCTAAATTGCATGCTGCAATTTCCTGCCTTTTGGCTACAGTAAACATGCCTAGAAAATGATTGTGCCTCCGTAGCACAAGGAAACATCATTTCCCCCTAACATGCACATATGTTTTTTCTAAAATGAACTCAGATGGTTGAACTTTGCACAGTATGAAGGTAAAGGCATTTAGCTGTGGGTAGAGCTGGGTCTAAGAGGCTTTAAAAAGGTGATGCAGTATCAAACAACCTAGCCGAAGTGGGAAGGTGGCAAATGGCCCAGCAATGTGGCAGGCTCCTAAACACTGGAATTTCCATGTCCTGCCATTTTCTCTGCTGTACAGGCTGAACGACATAATTAGCTGGGCATTAGGGCAAACTGTACCTTGAAATGGAGACGAATGGCTACGACCTTCCTCGGGCAGCTAGTGCTTCTAGAGGGACTTTTATAGTTATGCACAAGGTAGTGATAAGGTGTAGAGTACTTAGCTGGTTCTCAAAATGTCTGTTATAAACACTGCCCCACGTGTGCAAGAGACAGCAGCTGCACACTCCTGCTAATAACAGCGATGTATTGTACAGCCCTAAGCTTGGCAGGCCTAGAGTAAAGCCTTGGGGTGGCCTTTCCCCTCAGTCTCGTGGCTGCTGCTTGCCTGCCATAGTTGACGCTACGCATACAAAAAACAGGCAGCTCCCCCGCTCTGGAAAGGGTAGGGGAGACGAGGTAGAGCAGTTGGGGTTTACAGAAGATAAACAAATCTCTCTCATAAACAGCAATTTTTATGGTTTAAATGCTGGCTTTAACCTCTACTCATAGCAGCACACTTGCCTACCTGCTGTAGTTTTAGCCCCTCCTTTCACACAGCAGAAGTGCCCAAACCTCAACCACCATTCCTTGGCATGGTAAAATTTCAATTTCTCTTCTCTGGTAAAAAGCCCTGTTTACTTACAGCACAGCTTTGGTAATGCTACATAAAAGGGGAGACTATAAATATTGTCATTAAGAATCCCTGGTGACACTCAAATAGGCACTGTGAGTCTGTATTACAGATTTTTCATTTCAAATAATTGTTTAAGACTACGGGCACAGTATTCTGAATATACACCTAAAGAACACTGGCATGTAAATACTTCCTAATGGCTATATGATAAGTATCGCTTAGAATTGAAATACCATCTCTTAATGGTAAATTAAATATTATGGATCTTAGGTTCCTAGTAGTTTGACATTTGTCCAGCCTATGGTGCAAAGTTGGCCCTCTTGATGTATCGACTACCAAAATCCTCTCGTAACCACAGAAATGTTTTGCAAGACCCACCCACACGTTGCACTGAAGATCATTATTTCTATATATTATCATGCATTTGATCTGGCTGGTGAATGACTGGAACCCAACGTGGCTTCACAGAGGAAGAGATGCCAAAATAACATTGTCATACTCTCTCTGACATCAGCTGAGGCCTTACCCCTTGCTGAGCAGGTCAGCCTAAAATTTTTCCAGCATGATACCATTTGACTTAAATGTTTCTGTGATTTCTACCGGTTCTTCCAAGCTCTCTAACCCTAATCCTTTATTTTACAAGGTAATTTGTGCTTCAGCTGCATTTCTTTAGAGTGAGGCAAACAATGGCTGTTCACAACTGAAACTAATGAACAGAATTTCTCTAGTTCTCTAGTACTCTGGTTTCTGTAAGCACACCTGAAGCGTGTGTGAAGCTCACATGGTGACACTCATGGTATCAAATGATGAAGCGATAAAACTGAGCTGGTGCAAGAAGAAGGTCCTGATCTCCCTTCCATTTTATCCTCCATTCTTCCTGCTGCTTACCTTGTGCTAGCTCTGTTGTTAGATTTCTTTGTGAGCTGACCTAAATCACTTAAACAGAAGAAAACAAACCCTGCAAAAAACATCAGACATCTGTCTGTTATTTCTGCAGGCTGGAAGATCTGGTGAATGCTAATGCCAGGACAAAGAAGGTGGTAAGACTTCACTGGCAGAGCAGGCAAGGGCGGGCAGAAAAGAGGCAGAGGCACAGGAGGTCCCACTGACCTTAAACATACTGTCTGCGACCATCCCCCTTGCTGGAGAAGGTCAGTAAGTTTTTGAGAAGACAGCACTACTTTGGGGCATCTGGATTTGTTTAAACTGTAGCTAGAACCAAGAAAACACAAAGGTTATTGCCTATTGTATGGAAAATAAAAAAGACTGGGAGAGAACGAAGTCCTGAAGAGGTTTAGGCTTGGCATGGAGATGAGCTGTAACTGCACTTTCATCACATCCTGAACTGTGCGACAGGCAGAGCTCTCTGACAAGTCAAACGAATCTTTTGGCTACCTAACTGGTGCATGCAGTTCATCAGGCTGGCTGATACTGTAACAACTATTCAGTGAACGCGCTTTCATCACACAAATAGAGAGGGAGGAAAAATAAAGCCGGTGCAAAGGAGAGGAAAGACATATGGATAGGCCTTATCAAATCACGGCAAAAATCCAAGGCAAAAAATAAATTGGGAAATGGACAGCACACCGAGAAAGAAAGAGAGAAAGAAAGACAAGTTGAGCAATACACCTGGTGCACGTAGCTTGCCTTCCAAGCTGCAGTTTGAAGTGCAGATTGAGCTCTGGGTGGGAGCCCAGGGAGACCCAGAGGTTGTGAACTGCCAACCCTCTGTCTAATAAAGGGCATGATGATGGATGGTACCAGTGAGGTGGATGGACACTGAGAGACTCTGGAGGAGGCGTGAGACTTGCGTGGGGGTACACTGTGAGGGGATAACCCAGGGGTCCTTTTGTTGGGGATCCTCCTTGGAGGCACCACCTTGAGCTGTTTCAGTGTTGTTGCACCATGAATAAATGGCTTTGTGGAACCAGACATCTACTATGGGAAAACTGGGGTAAAACCAGTAAGGAAACTGGGTCTGACTGTGTGAGTGGGGTGTGTGGGGAGCCACGCAGGGACCCATCGGTCCCAGCAGTGAAAGTCTCTCACCGTGGGAGTGTGACTGCCAGAGAGTCCCGTGAATGGTCAGACTGGGAAGATTTCTTTAACAGACATGCTACAGTAGAATTACTGCTGTGTTGAAACACAATCCAGCCTCACTATCTATCCATGGCATATTTATTTTAGCAGAAAAAAATCAGAAGAAAAAATTAGCCAAGTCTCATGATTAAGGGGTCAAATGGCTCTGAGGACTGGGGGAGCCCTGACCCTGAGATAGAGCAGTCTGCTCACCATTGTGAGCATGTTCAGGTTACTGCAGGAAAACAGTTTTCTTTCCATGAATGTTGCTCCTGGAAGCAGGATGTTAAGCTGGTACAGTAAAGCAAATATTTTTTGTGGAGAAACCTCTTGACAGACCACAGTTTGTTCAACTCAGTATATTCAAGCTGGGACTGAGGATAGGGGTTGCCAGATCACAATACAACAGTTGTATGTTGCTTCTGTTTTACAAGAAAAACACTGAGTGGGAGATCAGGCATAAGGAGAGCAGAAACCTTAGAAAATCAGGCTGCTAACAGTTGTGCTGTGAGGTTGTAAAAATAACACAGCAAGATCAGGCCAAACTCTGTCTTTGGCAGTAAAAACATATACAGGAAAGGAGGATCCAAAAGCTTCATACCCCTCATGTGGTCACAGCAAAGAGCACTCAAATCACAAGGAATACGTAATAGATGGGGGACAGACCATTTGATAGATGAAGACTTTGAAAGCTATAGTCTGTTGTACCAGAAGTCTTTTTTCTTCCTGTCCTGTTCTGCTTCATCCCCCCATCCCCACGAAACAGAGCGGCATTTTCAGTATTATCTTCGAGGGCTGTTCTTTTCCTGCTCTACCACAATAGTAGAAAAGACTCTTGCTAAAGAAACCTGCCTCTCATTCTCCTGTGGCTTTTCCTCACCTTTATTGCTCAGGAAGGGCAGTGACTAGAGAAAGGGAAATTCAACTTCTGCCTGCTCAGATGCACATCTTACAAACATCTCACAACCTCTTTGACATCAGAAAACTGGCCAAACACTTTAGTGATAGGAATTTAAGAATTAAGAATGAAGCTTTACCCTCGGAACTGTACTGCAGAGAAGTTGGCAAAAGGAGGAGCGACTTAACTGCAGCAAAGGCACTGCCAACAAGAGCAATAATTTTTAACTCCACAACATGAAAATCTCTGCTACAGTCTGACAGTTCAGCCTTGGGTTTAGACTGCTAGTTTTGGTTTTGGGTTTTTTTTCCTTTCAGTCTAGTGTGTTCCCAGAAGTCCCTCCTGAGGGACTTCATAAGCTGTAAACCTGAAATTTCTCATAGGTCCCTTGGAGAAAACCAAAATGTGACCTCCCCTTCTTGGGATTAGATCTCCACACTGAGACACAGCCAAACTCTCTCTTCGTTCCTTTCCCTCAGTGGAGATGGAAAACAGTGGTCTTACCAGTTTAACAGTGTGCATTTGTATTAATGTAAACTGAAACTTATGTATGCCACTTCTAACTGATTAGTATTAAAGCCAGACTTAAATAGGCCTGTCTCTGAAGACAGTCAAGTGTAGTATCAATACTACAAAAGACAGTGCATTTTCCTCATTTAACTAAGAGGATTCAAAGTGATTCAAGTTTGCTTTGCAGAAGAAAATCTGAATTACCAATGCAACTTTAGCCTGAAGAAAACGTGCAATATACAGGGAAAATAAGGGACCTGTTTTCATTAAAAGGCAAGTTTTTTTAAAAAGTGTGTAACATCGTGCTGATCCCAATGGATGCTCAGGATATTCTGAACACACTTACATGTCTAGCCATGGTACATAAATGCTGCAGTTCAGTAATGAGAAGAATGGAATGAAATCTAAATGACCGAGCTTTCCTCTGACTTGGTCAGTCCTGGTATCTGACTGTGCCCAAACAAGCCCTGACTGCAAACTTCTGCTTCTGTAACTGTTCAGTAAAAATATAGGCAGTCGTGAAGCAAGACACTTCACAGAAAATCTACAGCCACCTATCCTATTGCCATTCAGCTATTGTTTGAGCATTAGTTAAATGGGCAGGGAAGACACACTTTCATGCTGAAATTAGTTGCTAATGCCATGTTATAATATATAATGTTATAATGAAAACTTCTCCTATGAATATGAACTCTATGAGCTTGACTCTCACTCGTACTTCAGTCTCTGTAGTAGTCTGGCTTTCCACAAGGGGCTCAAAATAGACACGGCATATAGTGGAAATGTAGAAGTGTACATGACTGCAAGGGCAAGTGATTAAACAAGGCCAGTGACGTTATCATTGTCATATCAAAATGGGAGTGACAGGGTGGCACTACATGGAGATTTTCAGGTTCTTTAAAGGCTGTAATCTGTCTGGATGAGTTGCTGCCCTACAGAAAGGAGGCTCAGCTGCCTGAACCCTCACCACTTACAACTTAGCATGCTAAAGTGAATGACTGTTTTGGTTTTCTGTAGTTTGCCAGTCTGTAACTTGTAACTGTTCAGCTGCTGTGACTGTCTTGTAAAAGCTGTCCCCAAAGTCTGTGCTTTACAAAAGCCCACCAGTCACAACTAAGCTGTCAAATCCTGCTGGGATCATAAATCACGACAGTGATGAAGACAGCATTGGCAGTCTCAGGTGTGTGTACAGGTAGGCAATGTTATGTGCTACAATATTAGCAATGTTATGTGCTGTCCTGAAAAACAGCTGTGTGCTTGATCCACCTCAGGATGTTGTTTGCCCTCCTGGCTGCCAGGGCACACTGGTCACTCATGTTGAGCCTGATGTTGACCAGCACACCCAGATCCCTCTGCAGGGCTGCTCTCCTCTCATTTCTCTCCCCATTTATATTTGTGTTCGGCAATTACTCCACCCCAGGTCCAGAATCCACCAGTTGGACTTGTTAAATTTCATCCCATCAATCACAGCCCAATGCTCCAATCTATACAGACCCCTCTGCAAGGCATCTTGTCCCTCAAAAGAATCAACAGCATCTCCCAGTTTGGTATCATCAGTAAACTTCTTAAAATTGCATTCAACTTCTGCATTCAGATCGTTGATAAATATATTGAACAGACCTTGCCCCAAAATTGAGCCCTGAGGAACACCACTGATGACTGGTTGCCAGCCAGATGTAGCCCCGTTCATTACAACCCTTAGAACCCTGCCCTTCAGCCAATTACTCACACAGGGCACTGTGAGCCCACTCATCCCACAGCCATGCAACATGTGATATAAAGTTTGGTGTCTTTTGATGTTTAAGCTCTAAACATCTACCGCTACAACTCTAATAGCTCGATCAGCTGAGGTTTTTTTAATCCTCATTTAAAAGAAGCTTTCCAGCTCAACTCCAAAGTAAAAAAAATAAATGTACCAGTT
Organism: Pseudotriccus pelzelni; assembly: GCA_035584735.1. NCBI lineage: Eukaryota > Metazoa > Chordata > Aves > Passeriformes > Tyrannidae > Pseudotriccus > Pseudotriccus pelzelni. Next base: position 63,843,098 of record JAWMRA010000041.1, read on the forward strand.
GATTTGCACTTTTTAAAAGCACTATATTGTGAAAGTTTCACTCAGCTATCCCCTCCTGTCTCTTCCCCAGTGTTTGCTGTGGATTAGTGAACAAGCCTTTCAGCCCCAGAGAGCTAGTACAGAAGCTCTGAAAGGTGAGTTAAAGAAATTAATATTTTGGCATTTTTGCCTGGCTGACACATATTTTTCTCCTTAAAGAGAGAAAAGGTCACTGGGAGCTGAAAATCCCAGAAACCTGCTTGGTAATGTATTTCCCCTCACAAGAAACATCCAGAACTGTATTAGTTTTAAGTGACAGAATCAAAAGTAGCTACCAGCATGTCTTTATATTCATTTGGATGTTTCTAAGACAATCTCTATGTGATAAAAGTTAGGATGAAACTAACCTGGTTGTAGCTGGATAATCCCTCTAAGTTGGATAAGCCTCTTGCGGGGATTCCTGTGTCGTCTTTTAAGCCACTGACAGGTTTCTGGTGAGATCTAATATGTCAGTTCCCATTTTCCTGCATACTAACAAGCTGAGGTGGACATGCATATGTATTAAAATAAGTTTTGTGGTGAAAATCTGCCCTGGCTAAAGTCAACAGCAGAGCTCCCAAGGCAGGATGTGGGAACAGAATTTCAGGATGGCTGCAGAAAGCGTTTCTGGTGGCTGTGGTTCCACAGGGCTGCAAAGACTGCCTCAGCCATGATGCACTATGCAAATGCAATAACTCACGCCTCTCCTTGTACCTTGGGGAAGTACCTTTCACAAGATATCAAAGTCCTAAAATGTTTGTTAAGAAAACCTTCACAGTCAGAGGTTTGTGGGGCAGATTTCCCAATCTGTAGAAGGGCTAATTTCACGTGCTCCTCTTGATTGAAACTGCCATCGTCTTAAAAAAAGAAACACAAACAAAAAACAAACAAACAGGAAAAAAAAAAGAGAAAAAAGGTATCTCTTTTTCCTCTCACAGAGTGAAATCCTCAGAGATTTTCTGGGAGGAACCCAGATTGACTATTTAAAAAAAATCCAGAGCTAAAACTAAGCCATATATACTGCCTGCTTGCTCGAGTCCAGGTTAGGAACTGACTACCAGCAGTGTTGCTGCTTTGAATTAGCAGTTCCAGTGGGTAAAACTGTCCATTACACTGCTCTGCAAAACTTGATTTCTGAGGTATTTTTAACATTTTAATAATTTTACATGCTTTCAACTAGATAACTACTGATGCTTGAGTTACTTAGTTTACTCTTTACCTGATGTATTTATAGGGAATGCAAATCTGCCTTTTGATCATCCCAACACAGTGACCTCTAGTTCTGACAAAGTTACGGAAAAGACTTGTGTTCAGAAAATAGCTAAACATAATTTTCAAAATCACCTCTACCCAATGATGAGTAATATAAAGATACTTTATGCCTCTGGCTTTGCTAGAAAAGTGTTAAATGGCTTTAGAGAATAAGATAATAAGACCTTCAACTTGAAATTCTTTGCTGTAAAAGGGAAAGTGCTTTACCACCAAAATTAATATTTTGAAAAATGATATTACATTAAAAGTAGGAAAGATTAGTTAGCCAGTGAGTTTTGACAGAAAGCCCAGAACTCTACTGACTGGTGAAAAATAGATTCACACTGATATAAAAAAAGAAATGAAATAACTTTCTGGCAAGAGCTCTAAACTGAAGGCTGTGAGATGGGTGGAAAGCAGGTAGATAGGTATGTACTTCCTTTCTAGGAGGCCTGAGTATATTCTACCATTGAATTAAGCAGCTCTGATAAAGTTGACTTCAGGCATGAGACATGGGCTGTCTACAAGTTTGGCAGGAATCCGTTTTTTTGTCACCTTTAAATTGGCTGTGAGCTCTTCAGAAGGTGTATCTCCAGTTCAGGGGCCAATACAATCCAACCAGAATAGCACTGCCTTGTGCCTGTACAGCAAGTGAGGCTTGTTGGCATTACAGTTAAAGGACATGGGGCACTGATGGAAGTATACTGGCAAATCCATCAGCAGAAATCTAGTAAATCTAACCATGAGCCATGTACTTCCCCAACCCCTGACCATAAAGCACAGCCTTCACCTGAACCAAATGCCTAAACATACCTCAGGTCTTTCTGGCATGAAATGCTTCACCAACTATTTAAGACATACCACCCATGCTGGTGGGTCTCAGCAAAGCCACCAGACTGCAAGTGAAAGCACCCAGGACTGCAAATATAGCCTGTGTACAGCCCTTTAAATACATACTACTACATACTTGCCAAGCAACCGTGTTAGGCCCAAATACGCAACCAGTAGAGTATTTTCTCTCTCATAACATAATTTCTTAACTTGCTGAGAATCGTGTGGGTAATAAAAATCAAAAGGAGGGAAACAAGTGTCAGCCAGACAAAAATGCCAGAAGATTAATGTCATCCTTCTATTATGTGAAAGGATCACAGTCCCTGTTACCCTTCATGTTGACTATATGGTAGGATATGTATCTTTGGAATTTAAAGTGGTAAGTCTTAAGAAAATAGAAAATCTTCCTCATTAAAGCTGAGGCAGCGCCACATCTGTAACAAATTTAAGGCATGTAAGGACAAAAAAGAACAAGGTGTTTTAAAATGTATCTCTGTGGACATGTGTAATATCCCACAGGAGCTGGGTATCATGTTAGGTCACTGCTAACATGAATGCATGGAATGTTTTTGGGTGTGGTGTGTATTTACAAATTTTTCTCAAAAGAAATTGATTACTGGGGCATTCAGCATATTTCTGAAGTGGCTGGATTCCCCTTGGCCCTCTCTCTATCTATTTACAATTCCTTTACGAGTACAAGAAGCATTTTCTGTAACCTCAGCTTCCTGATTCAGTTCACTGTGATGTCAGTTATTTACGATAACAAAATTGAGACAATGCCTGTGGGTTGCATGGGACAAAGACAACCTTGTTTCTGTAAAAAGGGACAATCCTAGTGTGAGAAGCACAGGAAAGGCTATGAAGTAGGACTCCTAGGTGGTATTTCATTAATCCTGCCAGTTCCATAATGGGCTGGACATTGCACTGACAGAGGTTTTTTTTCCTTTCCGTAGGACTGGACACTAATGTGAGTGCAGCTTTTGCAAAACTATTTCTCTGCAGGACAAGGCTTTGGAGATAGGTATCTCATGAAACAAATGGATTGCTAGTGGGTAGGGAGACAGTGAGCGTCAGGATGCAAATGATTCTATACCAATTACACGTTCTGTGGTCACAGACAAGTCATTCTGCACCTCTGCTTACCTGTCACGAAACTGGTTTATTAATATTTAACTGTCTAAGCCACAGATGTAGTGAAATTTGCAGAATGCCAGTAAACTCTGGAGGTCACAGAGTAGCAAAAGAAAACAAGAATCATGGCTAGTTATGACTGAAGAGCATCAACTTTGGTGCAGCCTAGAGAATGTCACTTACCTGCTATTCTTCCAATTGGCATTGCATGGTCCTCAGGAGGGGATACTGACACCATGATGTGGTTCATATAAGCTAACTCTTCTCGGTGGGACAGGTTGATTGGCTTTACATCCCTGTGCAGCCCGTCCTCAGACAACCTTGGTGGTTTGAAATCGGAGTGCCTGGGGTTCAGTATCAAAGGATGCATGATAGGGCTGGGCATCAGCTGGATGACCCTGGTATTCTCCTGGCGAGGGCTGGAGGGCTTTTGGAGCACTTCAGAAGGAGGTGGGCAGTGGTTGTTTTCTACTGGGGACACTGAGAGAGGATAAGGCTCTTGCTGGTTGTTCTCATGCTGATGCCTTGTTCCTGGCACCCTGTCAGCTGGGGAGAGGCGACGGATAGTGTTGTCCATAGGGGACTTGAGTGGTCGCTGGTCGGGATCTGGTGATGGACGGTGGTTGTTAGTGATGGGTGATCGAGAACGATGCAACAGTTCAATGGTTGGGGGGTTGTGGTGGATTGTTTCTGCGGATGGTCTTGAAGGTCTCTGGACAAAGCTATCTGTGGAGAAAAAAAAAACAAACCGAAAATACAGACTGTCTACATTGTGATCAAGGGGTAGGATCTGACTCTTCAACTCCTAGCCAGGCTTACTGGGTACTGCTGCCAGCTTGGAAATGTTGACTTACAGATGCCCAGAAAAACACCATGTAAATGCGGATAGTCACTACTACACATAATGAAATCAATTCTGTGAAACAATCTCCTTCCACCACCATGTATCAATAGTTCCTGGAGAAACATACTAGGAGAAATCCCATTTTCAGAAGCTGACCAGTACATACGTGAACAGTAAAATCTGGTTTAGCTGTGCTAACTCTGTTTTTGTGCAAATGCTTTGAAACTTATCTCCTGCCATTCACGTCTCTATGTGTGGTTCCTGTTATTGTACCACAATGACAGCAGTGAAGTAGAAGGCAAAGACAAAAAGGGAAAATGTCTGCAGGAAAATATTGCACTCTAAGTTCTAGGTGGTAGAGGGCCTAGGTCAAGGTCGAGAATAACTCAGTCTGAAATATGAACTGGGTTATGTAAAAAAAAAATCACTGGTAGGAAGCTCTTTGTGAAACACTAGCTAAATTTTATCCCTGCCTTCATTTTAAGAGCGCGTAACATCTACATAAGGATATTTTCATCTTCTTTTGTTTTGTCTATTCTGGCTACTGATGGTTTGTCACATATAAGCACTTACATGTCTTCACAGCAAGAGGACTTCTAGCATCACATTTGCATAAGCATACTCACCCAGCTATGATGCTTAACAGTAGGGGGGAGATAAATCACAGCTCTAGATCAGTGTCTTTATGTACTAACAATCCTCTCTCAAAATTAAGATGTTTGCCAGTGCAAACTTTCAGGTTAAGGCCATCAGTTGTGACTTGGGAAATTACTGACAAAGAGGAAAATACCACTGGAGCGCAGTGATTAACAGGTCTTTATCCAAAAAACAAAGATCAAATTTCAGTGCTGTTTGTTGAAAGCCTTGGAGGACAACAGAAGAACAGGTTTGTTCACTCCATTTTCTCTGATCCTTTAATGATACTTTTGTTCTCTCCTCAAGGCAGTGATACCTGCTGAAGACCCCAGATCCCCCACAGTGAAGACCCCAGGGCTCCAACTGCCCTGGAACCCAGGCAGGCATTGGGAAAGGGAAAGGTGTGAACAGGAAAAGCTCAAGTCCTGAGAAAATGTAGTGCAAGGCAGTGACATAGCACCAACCCTTTTGCCTATTCAACAGTCTGTTCATGCTAAAGCTTACAGGAAAACCTGAAATTTTAGGCAGAACCTACATTGCTCCAGACTGTTCCCACTGCACACACTTGTGGTCCCAAACAAGAAAAATGCATTTGTAGAGTTATATAAGACATTCACAATGAAACAGCTGGAGGACATGAAACTTCAGAACTATATATTGTTGTTTAAACACAGTTTTAAATACAGTCTGGCCGGCTAATGTGGAATAGCCCAAATGAAAGAAGATTAAAGAGGAATTAATTTACAACCATACCTACTTCAGTGATTGTCTTTTCCTAAAGTCTCCATTCTTTGCCACAGCAGAAGAAAACCAACCCCCAAATTTTATTCAGCATCCTATCTTCTACAGACCACCCACCCTCATCACAGTATATTCAAATGCACTGTGCTCATTTTTGGCCTGTAAATATAGACCAGAATATTGTATTGTTTGTCCTACTTATTTAAAGTGCCTTGGATGAGGGGAGCAGTCATCTTTAAAGCAGAAACCCCTTACTGTGCTTTCCACCAAGCTCTCTGCAAACATTAGTTGGCTCTGACAAGCTCCAAACAGAAAGGGACCTATCTGTCTGCTTCCAAACCATGGTGATACTGAACCTGGACAGAGCGGACAGAAGGCAGAGACTGAGGAACTCTTTAAAAAGCAGTAAGAGGAAAAACCACAAATAGATACACACTGGAGGTTCACTTTCCACCAAGATCTTTCTCTTTAAATACTTAACAAAAGAATCACCTTATGGGCAAAATGCTGCTTGCCATAGAACAATTCCAACTCAGCTCCAAGCAGGTCCACTGCCACAAATGACCCTGAGCAGAATAAAGTCCTCATCATTCATTTCTTGGCACATCTGATGACTTGTAAGTTGAGCACATATGGTATGTAATTTCATGGAGAACTAGATTCACTCATCGCTCTGGCTCTTCATTCAGAATGATCAACACTTGAAGAGAAAGCTCTGAAAGGAGATTCACCTCCCAGGAAATTTGCTGACCTATCTGATCCATATAGGAATGGGTGGGGCTGCATGTACTCTGGGAAGGAGCAATTGCTGGCATGACAATCCCAAAGACTGGCACTCTTTGCTCACCCACAAAAGTGCAGGGAATGACAGGGTAACCTTCCTGTATGGCAATCCCATCAAATGACTCAGAGCTCCGTCAGAAGCACCACTGGAGATGCAGGTAATTCACTTTCCATTGGTCATCTCTCTACAGGGACAGGGCCGATTCCAAGGCAATGCTAATGCATCTTGGAGATATTCTGAACTGCAATTAATTTCAAACAGCCAAACCCCCTTTGTTTAAGCCTAGCAAAAAGCCACTATATGTAAAATGAAAGCATTTAGAAGCAGGATCATAAGTACAATCTATTAGAAAACAGGCAAAAGACCAAGAAAAGTGAAAAAGATGACTGGAGTAAGGAGGGATTCTAAATGAAATACCTCACCTGTGAAGTTTAACCACTCAATATTGTGCCAAGATAACACCTGTCCCTTCTGTCACAGTTTGTGAGCTAGCCAGGGTTAACTTCTGCTCCTCACAGTCATTCTCCTTTTTTACTAAGTTGCAATTTGCTGAGGGAAAATTAAAACTTAATTGTGCTAGTTTTCCCCAAGTGACTCTGTGAAACAGGAAAAAGTAATGTCAAAATACATAAATAAATGAATTCAAATATAAATTTTTGGCACAGAGATTTTTTGATTGCTCAGTCTTGTGACAGCAGGCTGTAGTTTCTTTTGCTTGTTTTGAAGTTCCTCTCACAGCAAACCAAGAACTAATTTTTGTCATTATAAAGAGAAGTTTCAAGTAATAGCACAGAGTTTTCTAAGCAAAAGCAGTGGTACTATCAGCAGCCAGAGTGTTGTAAGAAAGAAATCAAAGTTGTTTCTTAATCACTACATTATAAAGGACTTATGTTTTAAGTGATACACTTCAAAGGCCAACTCATCATCCCTCTCTCGTGAAAGCTGCTCCGTATGTTTAAGGTAGGAGTGTCTGAAAGAGCAGCTAGTATTTCTGTTTGAAATTTGAAATTTAGAACGGGAACACTAGTGGGTAAAGGCCAAGCTTCAAGACAACACTAAGATTTTACTAACAGTCTGTGGAAAGTGACTGAACACACCAGACAACTCTCTTGCACAACTCTGCCAACTGAACCTCATCCTAATCTGTAGCACCTTCTTCTAAGCTGAAATAACTTACACAGCTGTGTAGAAACACTTTGGAGTGTCCTTATTCCACCTGCTGCTGTCGTGCTCTTGGCTTAGAGTTTTGCTGGTGCCATTTGATTTTGGCAAGGTCAGACTGGCTACAGGTCTGACAGTACCAGCCCTGAATCCTTTCTTGCAATCCCATGTTGAATTTTCAAATGGATGCATACCAAATAGAATCAGTACATCTTTTATCCAGTTAGCACAGACTAGGGCGGCACCCTAACTCACTTATGTCCTCTTCTGTTTACTTACAAAAGGAATTACACTACTTTTTCCTATATTTTTTTAACTGAAAATGTGAATTCTCCCTGATGCTTTGAAAAGGCCTTTGAAGAGGCCTAGGCTTTATATTTTTCTGTTATATACCCAAAAAACCCAAGAAGTACTTTAGTGTGTGTATTTTTAAAGAAAATAAACCCTCGATCTTCTATTGAAAGAAGCAGACTTGAAATTTGATCTGTACAAATAAAAAGTAGAAGAAACCCAAGTATGCAATTTCACAAACGTAACTATTCTTTCTTCATCACCTCTGACAGTCATGGTGTGTGTGGATACTACTAGACCTAAGCAAGTAATTCTGATAGTAAAAAGGAGAGAAAACCTGCAGAAACCCCCTTCTCTCAATGAGTTGCTCAACCGGCCCAAAAGCTGAGCAACATGATGGGCTCAGTTCTAGGAACTCTGGCATGATGTTCGCACTGTCAGCCGAAGTGACTTTGGATTGGATATTCCTCTCTGAGACTGCCTTCTTTCTTGGTCTGCACACAATTGCATTTAGCTGCATCACCAGGATACTAGAAGTCCATGAAGCAACTCTGCCTACCTAATTGGGTGCGAGGAAAAATGAATCGATCGGGTCAGTAAAACTTTCTGCTTTTTAAAATCTGTATCTGGCATAGCTTTTTAAACAGTCTTTGGAAAGAGAACAAAATGATAGAAGATAAATGGAGAACATCTAGTTCACTCACTAGACCATTTGATTGTTCTAAAGCTATGGGCACAAAGGGAGGAGAGTAGCTTTATTTAAGTAACACTGAAGCAAGAAAACTGCATCATTCCTCACAGCCTTACCCTACTGGCCTCTCTAATAGCAGCTCCTGTAAGAATGAGACAGAGTTACCTTCATCATGATTCTGGTGTAATATGACCTCTGGCTGAGCATGGATGGAGTTCCCAGGGTGGAAGAAAGGTGTGAAGAGCATACGAGCTTTCCTTTGCTTCAGGATATGCTGAAGGAGTTCATACAAAACATCACCTGAAAGATAAACAGCAAGAAAAAGGAAACAAAAATGTACATAACTGATGAGAAGACTCATTTAGCCATCTAATGCATGAACTCATGCCTCCTGGGTGCTATTTTCAGGCCCAAAAATGCTTGTAGTAAAATCCTGCATTTCACTGCTTTGCAAGGGTCTTCTCTGAAAGGAAAAAAATGCACATCACTCCGTGTGTGACTGTGGCAAAACAGGAGAACAACATTCCCTGGCACCGTAATTGTTCCGTCGTTCCTCAATGAGACAGAACCACCGCAACATCTGGGAGACCAATGGACTAACTGCTTATTTTGTGACTTTTATAAATTACATCTTGTACTGAAGCCCTTCTTCCAACCACATCTACATAAAACACATACACATTTTGTCTGGTGTAACTGGTTGAACATTTTAAAGTGAAAATGTACATCATAGGGTAGGAAGTCTTTTGACCTTTAGTTCTGCTTGCTCTGTTCTGTTTGTCACTGCTCATATTACAGAAGAACAGGTTGCAGCAATGCCATATTAACTGAAAAGGAACTTGGGTTTCACTTAAGAAAACAGATTTTCTTGGAAAATTTTATCAAGCATGTGGGTTTGGTTTTTTTTCAGTTGTTTCTACAAGATTGTAAGCTGTGCATCATTTGTCCCTTGTCTCTATAAACTGCCAATATTCTATTTGTGGGCAAGTGTAGTTTCTCGGTGTGAAAAATATTGTTTTCCATAGTTCGGCTTCCTTTATTTTTAACATCTTGGCTGCTTTTACTGTCTCAGCAGTGACTTTAGGGCATTTTCAAAGGGCGATTACAATACCTGAAAATTCAATTATAAACAACGCCTCAAGAACCCAGTTACATGACAGTCTAAAAAGCAGTTTTACTGTATACTTTCCATAATTGAATACAATAGTGGCATAATCGTAACTAGTGCTGTAACACTCCAAGCAATAAGATAGCAAATTTGTACCTCTTCCGATTCGGCCTGACAGACTAGCGAAAATGTCCATAAAGTTGTCTGTCTTTTTTTACCTAACAAAACAGTTACACTTCTGCAGCGCTCAGATGTAGTAATGGTAGCTAGGATGGCGAAAAGCGTTTTTCATTCTCGCCCTCCTCTGCTGCCCCCCTTCCCTGGCCAGCCTGAACAGAACATCTGAGGGGCTGTGAGCCCGTTTCATTGCTCGGACTGTCTGCAGTGGATGAGGTTCTCTTGGTTTAACCATGAGTGGAAACAATACAATTTTCATTTAGCTTCAGTCTTGGAAAACTTAATGCCTCTTCGGCAACCATTATTTCACAGTTCTTAAATTTCACAGACAGTTAATTTCTGGGAAATACTGAGGTAATGTCCTACCTACAGTCATCTCAATTTTTAAGGACTTACTCAGATATCCTCTAAAAGGTTTATTATCAAGGTTTATTATGGGGAACACATGGAGAGAAGGAAGAGAGAAAATGCAAGGGAGGAGGCCTTTAGTTTGGTTATTTCATTCCAAATTTAGGTAAATAACTGCTTAAGCTTCTGCATAAAGTAAGACTTTCCAAGTCAGAGGCTCTTCTCTGGGAACACTTTATTTCCAGCCTACAAACATTTTTAATCCTGCTCATTTCAAGTGCCCTCACAACACACAAAGGGGAATATCTTCATAACTTCCAGGCAGGAAGGTATAGTACGGGGAGTTGCAGACAACATACATAAAGGCGTCCCTTGCAGTCCTTGCCCACATCCCTGCTTTCAACTCTCCTTTTGCTTTAAGCAGGGCTAATTTTTTAAGAAAATGATTCCAAGTGATGTACCAGAATTAAGAAAAAAGAAAAGACATTTCTTGGCATCAGTTCTCACTGACAACTAAATGCTAATGTTTGGCCTCTCCTTCCAAAATAAGCACATTCTTAAAAAACTTCATATACACTACACGTAAGCAAGAATTTGTGAGGCAGATTCTGTGGGAGGCTGGTTGGAGAGAGTCGCCAAGTAGGCTGGTGCAGAATTACTGCCACAGTTTGATTATCAGCTGGATCCAAGCAGCACCAGCTGTACTTCAGCACCTAGTCAGCCTTGCACTAGAAGCCTCCTCACTGCAATTCTGTCACCGCTTGGTCCAAGCTCTTTGATCACCTCTGGTGATTGAATTACAAGCCTTTATATTTAACAGAAGTACCTTGTATGGTCATAAAAAACCCCTCATAACTCATATTTAGGTAAACATCCCTGACAAAGGAGGGCAGATGCTTACTCTGACTGTAAAACTGGAGCAGACAGACCGCAGGGGATATAAATACAGGCAGGCAACATGCACATGTCTAAGTCTTCTTTGTGAATAAGTGAAGATGTAATTTGAGCAACAGGCAGGCTGATTCACACACCTGTCTATGCTGTGCCTTGGGCTGGATTCCAGCACATGAGAGAATACGGTAAAGTAAAGCAAAACCCACAGGGGCTGTTAAATAGAGGCAAAGTCCCCAAGGGAGGAGTTTTGCAGTCGCTTTTAGCAGCACCTCAGCCAAGTCAACTGTGAGGCAAAATGCTAATATGGGCTGCTTAAAGATTAACTTGATTAACTTGCTGCTGTAGTTGGGTCTGTGAACGGATAAACCTTTACAGGGAAGAGCTGGAAGTCACAAAATGCTGCCAGAGAAGCTTGCTTTCTGGGAGCTCTGCAGGGAGTTTTACCAAATAAACAGGTTAGACGTTTGGATTTGGATTTGAACTCAAATATGCCAACAACTCAGGTGTATCGGGATTTTATTTCCTCCCTGTCCTTTTTGTCCTTGCCTCATACAAGTGTCCCTGTCCTCCGTCTCCCGTCTTTCCCAGTCTACTCCAATAAAGGTGACCATTTCCTCCAATGACCCTCTTCAGCTTTTGTTGCAGCTTCCTCTCTCTTTTCAGTCACAGCTTCTATAAGAAATTCTCACCCGAATGAGGAGACCTGTATCGGAAGTCCTCTTTGGTCAGGAGCAGCAGAGCCTTGCCGTTCATCTCGAAAGTGTTGCTCTCAATCGGCCTCAAGGAGAACTCCTTCTCCGCCCACCTGAGCCACTGTGCCACGTCGTCCCTGCTCCAGTAAACGGGCTGCAAACCTGCCAGGAAGAGACAGTGATTGTGTTACCAAACTGAGGCAAGGCATGGGAATGTGGGTAAGTACCAGTGAATCCCCCTTTCCTCCCACACCGTAATGTACAAAGTCTCAGAGGAAAGTGTAGGAGAGGAATGTCATATTGATGCAGAATTACTGTAAGTGCTGGACTGTGAAATACTTCATTAGCTTAGGCACCTTGGTTTATCTGTGACATACTGTGAAACAAGAACTGCCTCAGCATCCTGAAAAAAATCTCCTAAGGTATTATTTCATTTCAGATTTCCACTGTGCAGTGGGGTTTTCCTCCAGCTGCTCCTTCTAATGTGCAGAGCGGGCAGCAGGCAAAGTCCCTGGCCCCATCCATCCTTGGTATGTATCCTTTCATGGAAGAGAGGTGTGGTCTCTCTTTACACCCCTTGTAAATTCATGGATAAAAAATAACGAGAAGTTGTCAGATGCAGAAATGCTGTAAGTGGCTGGGTCTGTAAGGAAGGGCTGTTTAACACAGCCTCTGTAACAGTGTGTCTGTAAGCTGTTATCAGTACGTGTACGGTTGAGAGAGGTCTATTCAGACAGGCCCACCGATGTAACTCTGTCCATAGAAGGGGATATATCATTTTATGGTAAAATAGCAGGGATATCTATTGGTTTGGGCACAGATTTTCCAGGGTGCCATGGAGAATCTGGCATTCCCTTTCTCCCAGCCCACTCATACAGCAGATAGAACCTAGGCTATTGTGTTTACTCACAGGGGCCCAACCAAGTTACAATCAAACTCACAGACATTTTGCCTGCTACCTTTATTGGGCCCAGGCAGAGAAGCTTTGAAGGTAAGACAATTCAATATCTGTTCTACAGACAAATTTAAATAGTTTCCTTCCCCTGAGAGAAGGAAACTACCCGAGTAGAGAGATTATCTCCAATCCACTAGGTGATAAAAGCTTTTTTGGTTTTTTCCTCCTGGTGAGATGACTCATTGTTTGACTTGCTACAAAGCTTACCCACTGTGCAGAGGAACACGAAATTTGCTGTATCTGATCAGATCTAGAGTACACAGACTCTGGCAGGAGCTAGTACCTTATGCTTCAGAGGAAGATGAACCTCCCTTCCTTCTATTGCACCTGGCTGATTGTATGCTGCACATGGGAAGAAATTTCCTTCCTGGCACACCATTCTCTGAGATCTGATTACCCTCTTCCTAGCAAGCACTGAAAGAAACTTGGGAGAGTTGTACCATTCCTGCTTTGGTTTGGTTTTTACTTCTTTAACAGATAGGCAACTCTTTTTTTTCTGTTTTAGCAAGAGGTAACACGCAGTGAATTGCATTCTGCTGCTATGCCAGATTCTCAAACAATGGCTTTGGAAAGTCCCAGAATCACAGCTGCATACAGAACTCAACCTCTGTCAGAAAAGGAATTGATATCATGCCTGAGAAAGGATCAGAGTTGACCTAAGGAAGGGACCTCTGCATGGCGGTAGCAAGAATTTCCTCTGGCTTTCAACTGCACTGTATTATGTGCCACACAGAAACAAGCAGTAACGTTTATTTATTTTTGAAGTATTTAAATTCTATTCCCCCCATGAATTGGGGTCTGCTTATTTGGGTCAGAGTTTTCTGTAGGACCTTTCTTTTTGAAGAGCCTGGACTGAGGTGAGGTGTAGCTTTGCTCAGAGACATGGAAACCATCATCTGAAAGCCCAGAATGAGGTTCATCTTTTGCTGAATACAGAGCTATTCCTGCAGAAAATATACTCCAGACCTCAGGCTGCTGCTAGGCAGCATGCACATTGACTGCAGCTAAAAGAGAAAGAAGTAAGACATGATGCAGCCAGACTACACATAAAGAAGGGTTTTAAAAGACCATCTGAGGAGTGCTCGAAATGCTCTTGTGTGGCTTCTTTTCCCTCCCTCTTTGCCATGCCATGCAAGTAATAAATTGCCCAAAGGAGAACTGTCGTGTAGAAATCTCACCAGACTTCTGATGTGCAATTCACAAGATGAGGCATGAAACAAAAGAAAACATGACTGGGAAAATCAGGCTGACAAGGACAGAGTTGTATGATAACTTCACATGAGGTGTGTGTGTTCCCTTATATATAACAACGTAATAAAATAAACCACTCCCTGTACAAACACAGATCATTTCCCACGTGCTGGTGACAATGTACTTTTGCCATCCCTTCAACTAACCCAAAAGTACCGTGCTAAAAGATTTAGATCAATCAGTGCTAGACCCGGAGCAGCCAGGTAAGTTAGACTGGGACAAGCCACAAGCTGTGCTGGCAACTCTGGAACAGACCAAAAGCTTCATGTTGCAAATCAGGTCTCTGCTAGGTTTCAGCAGCATCGGCAAAGCTTGTGAGAAAAGCTGCAAAGTAATATGACCCAGAATTACTTGGCTTGAAATTACTAACAATCAGCAAGCAGACAGTCTAATTCAGTTTGGCTGTCACTAAAATGAGTGGGTGGATGAGCCATACCTCTCCATCCGTGATGTGACACCATAATTAAATACTTACATTGTGTGGAAGACGTAAGGTGCTATAAAAGTAAGTAAACTGCTTCTTCCTAGATAGACTGCTTTTTCTCCTGTTTCCCTCCCTTCCTGCACTGCTGCTTTCCTGGGAAGCTAGTTTCTCAAAAACACATGCCCCCAACTGCATGCTCATTTGCTTTGTGAAGCTGAACCAGTTCAGTCACAGGAGGCTTTTCTAGGGGTGCACACCAGTGTTGCTAAAAGCGCTTCAGAAACTGTCATTCAAAAAATAATTCTTTCATGTGCAGTACAGCATCTACTAAACTGGTATGCCACCTTCTTGGACCTCTGTTAAAAACAACTACTTGGTTTTGTGAAAACAAGGTCATGAGAGGGTTGGCTTTGCAGCTGAAGGGATTTTACAGCACAGTGTACATTGCTATCAGTAGGTCCTGAAAATGCTTTCCTGTACTGTCCATAAAAGAAACCTTAATCCTGCTCACACTATTTTTCTTCTTTGGATGCTGTTTCTTATTTTCCCCTCTCCATCTTCTCTTTTAGTCTCATGCACACAGTGGAGGAAAATGGGCTCTTTTTATCTCTCTAGCTTTATTCTCTGCAAAAGCAACAGCAGTGTCTTCAACTAACAAAGATATTTACCAAGCAAAATGAAGTGGGGAAAAAGAGAGCTGTGTTGCAAAATAAAGACAGAGTTTTGCCTGATGAACTGACTGTTGAAATCAGTGTGAAGGTTTTGCTGCTTTCAGTAGGTGCAGGTCAGATACAGGGGAAGCTGCCTTTCTCCCAGCCTGCCCTCTTGGTGGCCAGTGTTGCCAAGGACTTCGCAGTGTGAATTCTGACCTGAGAGTCAGATCTGTCTCTGCTCCCATCTCTGGCATGGCTCCGCTGGTTGAAATCTGGCAAGCATTCCCAACTGTGGCCTCCTTATCTGTGCAGTGTAAAAATAAACAACAAAACCTTCTTGAACTCAACAGCTGGAAGCAGGTTAGACAAAGGTGCACAAACCCTCTGCAACTGGCTCAGTGAGATTCGGTGCATTTTCTATCTTCTGTCAGTTTCCAAGCACCACCTCCAGCTGAGTAAAATGCAATAACTTACATGTTTATAAGCTGACAGCTTCATATGCATTAAACAGGGAGCAAAATTCATGCTCCCCTTTCTAATGCCGCAGGCTGGTGCACTGGTGTCTTAAGAGATTATCTACCTCTGCGGCATATTCCTCACCTGAAATCCTGTTTCTAGCACCTGTTACACTACCTTATAAATGGTGGGAACGATCAATTCTCATGCCGCAGGGCACAAGGTGGTAACCATCTGAGTGCAGAAGAAATTAACACTTTGTTCCTTTCTATTCTCAAGCAGCAAATCCAGGAACAATGGAGAGGGGCTGATGAGGTAATTTACACTTTGAAGTAGCCAGTAAACGTGTTTAGCATTTACACCAAGAGGCAGAGGCATGAACAAGATGAGCGCTCTGCTCACCTATTATAATCTTCTGCACACTGAACTACACAGCCAGCAATATTTGCATCTGACCACAGACTTTTGGTGGGGTTACAACTTTGTTTTCTGAAGAGTTGTAGCCAACCTTGAATCTCTCAAAGTGCTCATATTCAGCATCTCCTTCTTTGGTTGGGAAGACAAAGTGTGCATTTTACAGTATGAGTTGCTACGTACAGTGCATGTAACAGATACATCTAAAATGTGAACCATAATGTACCACAGGCTCTTTTCACCTTGACTCATTTTGGAACAATCTCAAGACACAAATCCAATGCAAAATGTGATGTCCAGTATCACTGAGAGCTGCTGTTCTGTTTTGGTTTCGATATGAGGACACAGCTGTGAGGACATGCATGATGGAAGCACGCTTATTCATAGTAAATTTCGTCTGACTTTTTTGTTCCTCCTCAGCTAGGCTCTCCACCCTTACGCCTGGCTGCCTGGCAGGCAGGATGATGATATGAGAAGGGAGTAAAGACAGACCTCTCATTTATCCCTGCTTTCTGCAGGGCAGACAGAATTGTTTGCACTTCCACGCCAAAAACTACTTAGCATGGTTGGGCAAACAGCAAAAGGGACAGTGTATGCAAATCAGCAGCTGGTTTCTGAATACCCAGGGACAGATGCATCATCACTGGCAGCATGAAGGAGGCCAGCTCTGCCTGTAGCACAGTACTCACTGGTGGGAAAATGATGATGGAGAAGTTCAGAAAACTTGAAAGGCTGCTACCAACTAACTCTAGGAACTGATGCTCTCTTTTTTGTTACTGATTAACAAAATTTTTCCATGGTCCCATAAAGCATAATATGAGGCTCTGAGTATGACAGCGTATGTCAAGCAGGAGAGGGGCAAAAAGTTGTGTTTTTCTCTTCATTTCTGTGTAAAGGCAACACAGTCTGAAAAAAACCCCATATGATTAGATTTAAATCCTTCTCCCAAATCACCTTCCCTTCCTCTCCCACATCTTTGTTTGAAAAGCTGGACTACCAAAATGCAAAGAGGTGTCATGGGGCTTTGCCAGTTAACATCTGAAATGCTTTTAAAGTGCAAAATGCTGCACAGCTTCTTCAAATGACTATGGTTCAATATTCCCGTGGCGCTAGGTCTGCTGCTCTCTGGTTCCCTGTTCAGAGGTCCTGATTGTTGCTGCCAGGGACCCTGTTCTGGTATCGTGCTCGAACCTGACAGAACAATCCAGGACATGCCCAGCACTGGCAGGCTCCAACCCACAAAATGCTCAGCAGCCTTTTGGAAGCCACTGCTAGGAACAGAGGGTGAAACAGCTTTTTCAGTAGTAATCTGAAATAAAAGACATAAGCTTATTTCTCCTGGTATCCTGTTGAACAGGGTATTAGAGGTAGAGCAAAAATGCTCTGTGCTTTCTCCTGGGACCTTCATGTACGCAGACAACTGCAGAAACAAAGTGAAGCTCTGTACTGGGTTTCTGCCATGCTGACTTTGCTAGTGTGGTGCCCTGTGACCTATCCCTTCCCCTTTTACTGTACACAGACCCTGGAAAGCTGACACACCCAAACCCCTTAAGGCTTCAGGGTCATAACATAAATAAAATTGCTTTCCTAATGCAGCCATTGGAAAGTCTGTAAGAAACATATTGATTGGAAAATGCTCAATTAGAATGATCAAGCTCTAAGCTCTCATACAGGGAAATAAATCTTTTCAATTGCCCACACCCAGTGCCAAGCTCAGCTTCCTGGAAGCAACTGTGGCCCTTTCTGGAACTGAAGTGAAAATCCCACGTTCCATCACCTGCTGACATTACACATGGTTTGCATTTGCTGATCAAATGCACAAGTGTGACTTTAAATTAGCTTGTTGGGCTGAGACAGCTTACCGATTAATGATGGCAGATGAAGTCACCTGCACAAAACCCTCAAAAATCTGAAGTCTGTATAAATAGGAAAGGAGGGAGGAAAGGCCACACACTACAGAATTTAAAATGAAGAACATATTCTTTCTCACCCTATAGCCAAACCCTCTTCGGTGCAGAAACAGGTTAGTAACCTGTCAGAATAAAGCCTCTAGTGCAACCCCAGTGATTTCATGTGGCCATTTGTGCTGAATTTCTTCCAGCTGAGATCTGTATTTGACCTATAGCAGCTGCTTGTTCCCCTTCTGTTTCCATTGAATCATACAGAGCTGGCCTATAGAATGAGTGCATGTTAGGATGTAGCCCTCCATCCTCTCTGAGCTGCCCCATTTTGGGATAAGTCAGAAACAGAAAATGGAGCAGTCTACCTGCTGCTGACAGGCAGTTTGTGGCCTGATAAAAGAGTACACCTAGGACAGGACAAACCAGTCTGGATAATGATGCTGGTATGTTTGTTGAAGTGACCAGGGTTTGAGGTTCTGAAACGGAAAAGCTACCAAAGAACCAAGCAACCACAGAGGTGAAGAAAAGACCAGCAGGTTTTTCAGGCACTCATTCCATGAGCCATGTCCAAGAGCTTTCAAGAACTCTGCAGACAGCTCCAGCTTCCTTTCCTGTTTGCAAAATCTTCATAGAAGCCTCACAAGGGGTCTGCTTCCAGGGCACGGTGAAGGCTGGCATTTGCATCTGGGTACCACACTGAGAGGGCCAGAGTGTAACAGCAGTTCGGTGAGCCGGGCACAGCATAACGCCACCTGGCCGACTGCAGCCGCTCAGCTGCTGCCGCATTTGCCACACAGCGAGGAACTTCCTACGACCCCTCTCTTTGCTCCACGCCGTGCCAGTGGCAGAAGGTAGGTGACTATGGTATTCCTACCAGAGCAGTTTGTGCAACACAAGCAGTGGCAGTGGAATGGGGACTGGGGAAATGCTGGTTTGAATCTGCTCCCAATTACAGTCTTAATTCACTGCTGACTTCTCAACCAATTTTTTGGCCATTGTCCATGGCTTTCCTACTGCTCCCTTCCAAAAGGAGCTGAAAGAAATGTCTTCTGTTGGTTTTTTCCTTGTATGTGCAAAAACTATATCATAAACAAAAGTAGCTGAGCCCTGACAATGTCACCGAGTAGCTAGCTCAAAAGACAATGCTGCCAGAAGCAAACAGTTTTGCCACTAGAAGTCAAGGGATTATAAAAACTTCAATTTTCTTCTCAGCAACTCATTATTGTTTCAAATCAATCTGTCTTAATCCAGGTCAAAAAATCAGGTCTAATAAACATTCTTTACAGTTTTTCTGTATTGGTTATGGCCACTGCTGATACTTACTATTAGTAATACTTGCACATTTACAGTACACAGTACCTTTCACCTGCAAACAGGTTAGATTGTTGTATCTGTTTTATAGATGCAAGGAACAAAGTCATTTAACGCCTGCCCACACACTAAATCTCTTATAAGAGGGATCGAATTCAGGAACTCTATTCTGCTCCTCTTTACAACTTGCCAAATGCAGAGAATCTTTACATTCTTAACACCTACTTTTCCTTCCCGCTCTCTGTATCAATGATTTGATGCATCCTGGCAATACTAATTTTAAGGTAAACAACCCAACCCCATATTAGAATGCACTGCCAATGTGTGCTGTTTCTTTCTTTTAACCCAATATGGCCTTGCTCCCTGGCTAGAGTGTTAAAGATTTGTGAGTAATTAGAAATAAATTGATCTTGGTAGCCTTGACCTACATATGGTTTTACTTAAGTCTTTTGCCTGCTGCCTAATTGTTGTACAGCGGAGCAGGATGCCCAGATTATTACCGTGCTAACAGTACACAGCACTAATACTGGTGTTGGAACTGAAAGCTCAGATTTTAGGCACCTGAAAGATGTGAGAAACTGAAGAAATACCTGATGGTTGCAGTGAATACACCTGCCTAAAATTAAGACGGTTACTTTCAGCAGCTTATCACTTTAATCTACCATTAGCTACGTCACCTCAATCTTCCAGTGGCTGAAACTTAGTTTCAGTGACTGAAAACTTAGAGAGATCCTACCATTTTGTAAGAGAGAGATTAGTAAAACCTTTTTGTACAGCTGAATCAAGTGGAAAGTTTTGAAATCTCAGTTTCACGTATCAACAAAACACCACCAACAACTGCAAGACACTGTAATCCTCCGTATTAAGAAGCTGCCTTTTTCTTACAAGGAAATTTTGTTCTCAGAGGCTCACATCCTAAAGAAGTTGGGTCCCTTTCCAATAAGGAATTTTGGCTGGGATTTTGTTTCCTAACTCAACTGTGACTGTGAGAGCTGGGGAGGGGGGGAGTATGCATACAAAGGACCATGTTTTCCAGGCTGTTTCCAGGGAATGTGAGGCCAGCCCCACTACAGAACAGTCTATGCCGTAACAGCAAGATGTTGTCTGTCGGCTTCCTCTGCACTGGGGCTGCACCACTTGTGAGCTGCAGCTGTACTTGGAGATTTTGGCAGCACAGCCGGAATCATGGCTTACTTTGCCTGTAACCATTAAGCAAATCAGTGTAGACAAAAATTTACCAACAGCACTTGGTAAAGTATGGTGTACTTCTATTGTAGCTGGTTTTGCTTTTGGACTTCTTGCTTATGCACGCATTCTCCTTCAGAGTCCTAATGCAGAAGGGCTGTAACAGCCTGCTTCAATCCACCAGTATACAACTTCTCCTGTGCTTTATGTGAAGACCTTCAGGTGACATTAAATATTAAATTACTGATGGAAATGGTGCAAATTACAACTCTGAAGACTCTATAGCATGCTTCGTTCTGAACCACATCTTTAGAGGTAAAAGCCCACTCTTAGAATGCTGCAGACATTTCTTGTTCCCAAGATGCTGCAAACCAGAGTCCTGACATGATTAAAACTCCAGATTTAGCTTAATTTCTTGATGGTTCCTTAATGAACCAAATCCCCGCAGCTCTTACAAACTGTCAGTAATTTCTCCAAGCACGCACTGCTGTTCTAGAGGAAGGTCAAGTGCTTAAAACAACAGCTTTAGATGCTGGGGGTCTTTTTCCACATCCGGGGGACAAGGAGGACACCGAGATGGACTCCAAACTGCACACATCACCCACGCAGGAGAAGTAACTACATTACACTTGCACAGAACCCTTTAGCTTTCCAGTGCAACTTGTGCACAGAAAGGCCTCTTGTACTAAGGTACTTGTGCTTGAAATACATTGATAATGAGAACAAATTAAGAGTGTGCTCTCTGATTATCAGATGATAAATTATCATGATTATCTTTGCTGCAGCCTTCGGAATTGCTTCCTCTCCAGCATTTAACTCCTGCTTGCTCTGAAGCTAGTCAGCGTACCCACTAACTTCTCATACTGAGGTCCCCCCCAAAAATGGCTTATTATTTCTATGCAAGTCATATGAAGTTGAGGCACTACTGCTTCTATTCTGGACCACTTGAAAATACTGTTCAAGTAATAATAAATGAGATTTATTAATTGGTACAGCATGCAAAATCATGTCAAGATTATAGCTAGGATGTTGTGCCGTGTGTCTCAAAGACATGTGGCACCCTGCAGTCAGAGGCATGGCTGCAGGACTTGAAGTCATCCCTAGGATGCCACCTGGACTGAACTGCCACCCTGAGGTGCCAAACACAACATGGCACGAGCACACGCTGCATATTCAGCATGGTAGCTAGCTCATGCTGAGCTCTGTCAGTACTGTGGCTTCAGCTAACTCTTGGTCAGCTGTGAAACCAAGACAACTCTGACTGCTGTGCAGATACACACCTGTGTGACCTAGAGCTACCTCTCCATGACAGCCTCAGACATACACACTTCTAGTTTCTCCTCTCTGGCTTCGCAGGTGTCTTGCTGGTGTACTGTGCTTGAAGGAGACAGCCCCTCTCCTGAACTGGGTATATTGGAATCCCTTTCTCTTATTCTCTCTGGTAGGAAGGAGCTAGAACAAAGATGATCATTTCTATTTCAGTGCTGGGATGTTTGCAATGACTACAGTGTCATTCAAACTAGCTCATTCTAAGTGACAGCTTGGACAATATGAAGTGTTCCATGACAGTGTTGACTTAGTAATGTTTTTTGGCCCTCACTTTGATATGCCAGTGCAAGCGGTGGAGGATCCATGCTGTGATCTTGATGAGAGAGATATTTAAGTACACGTGTACTTTAAGTACATTGGTTTCTGCCAGATCAGCTTTCTGAGCAGATTAAGAGCACAACTGCTTTAACAGGTAGGTCAACACAACTGGCAAGGAGGTGGCAAATTGCAAAAAGAGTAACAGGTGGATATGGTAACAGAGAAGGGAGAAGATGCTTCAGCTAGTACTGCTATAGAACATGTCATGTCACTGGAAAATAATGCATTTTGCTATATTACTTGAGTTTAATTTTGATGATGTCACTGAGAAAAGCTTGCTTCCAGGGCTGGAGAAATTACTGCAATGTCAATACAGGCAAATAATTTACCTACACAGTTCCAGTAAAGGATCAAGCTTTGAATGAAAAGGAAAACAAATGGATGAGATAAATCACAAGGAGGTTCTTTCTCATCCTGCTTTTTGGGTTTCTTGCCATGCTAACGGTGCAGTGGGACAGACTGCCTACCTAGTAATGATGGGTAACTGGAATCATCACAGATTCACAATTCTTAATACCATTTAAAGCATTTGTGCAAGTACACCTAGTGACCTTGCCATCAGTGAAGCTAAATTCAGGACTTCTGTCCTTTCCACCCTTCCTTTCCCACAGGAAGGATGGCCATCGCAGACAAACTACTGCAAATGTGCACGGGGAAAGAAAGGGGACCCCGTCTTTTGAGAGCGGCCCCGTGTGCTGCAGCTGCGAGTCCCAGAGCTGAGCTCGGATGGGCTGTGGAGCTGTGACATCAGGGAGGAGCGAGAAACCCCTCTCAGTCCCACTAACAGTGCCACCTCTTTTCAAGGGGTAAGGTGTAGCAACCTGAGTAAGTATTGGGAAAGAAATCAGATGACACCACCTGTGACAGAAATACTCGGGAAAGAAATCAGATGATACCACCTGTGACAGAAATACTCAGTAACATCTACTGGCTTCTCTACATGGCTCACAGTTGTGCCAGGTAGTATAAAACATTGAATATGGAGGAGTCCCTGCCTGGAGGACATTACAATACAAACAGACAGGAGAGGGAAGGGATTCAATGTACAGGCGAAGTGGCAACATGATGATGTACAAACAGTGCTGGTCCTCCCGGGAACCAACTGAATCTACTGGAATCCCCATACACATACATATGGAGGCATTGTGAAAACGGAGTTGAAATACGTTTTCACCAAGTTGTCTAATTAAAATTTTCATAGTAGTGCTCCCTAGTATATTGGCAATTTTCAGTCAGCTCTGTGGATATCTTATCTCTTGTAGAAATCCAGAGCTGTAGGTCTGTCTGTTCACACACCACTTCCATTCACAAAAACTCAGACAATCACAATGATGGTGAAATCAGGAAAGCAACAGAGGTGTCTCCGTGAAGTAATTTATCTTCCATTCTTCCAATGCTTCAAGACTTGCTTGATTTACAAAGTCCAAACCAGTTTTCCTTCATTCTTTTGTATCGTTACTTCCAAATCATCTCAAGTGTTTGCTCTCCTGGGAAGACTGACTCACAACCAACTTGTAAAAGTTGGAACATCATTTGTAAAATCCACCATTTGGACCTACTACTGTTCTTGTGCCTGGACTTGTCTGAAGTTGAGCATCTCTGATGCAATATACTCTATCCTACCAGGAAACACCTGCCTGGATATCCTCTCTTTGCTTAAGCTGACTGTGTCACAAACAGATACCCACGAAAGCTGTTTTTGCAATAGCAATTTTTGGAAATGCTGTTCAATATTAGATCAGAGTAAGGGAGATTTTTGGTAAACACAGCAGAGGAGTAAAATCAAGACTGCAACAGGACTGCACAGTTTATAAGCCCCTCAGGCTTGAGATCAAAGTGTGCCTGCCTATGAACAGGAGACAGCAGGGAGCAGAGGGAGTAGAAGGACAGACTGGAGAAGTAAGACTGTAGGAAGCAAACATGAACATAAGGGAAGGATAGTGAACTATGTTTTGTAGAAAAGATACCTTCTAACCTAACTTTTCAGGTTGCCTTAGCTTTTCCCTTTATGCCTGTTTTTATAATTCTTACATTACAGAAATTACTAAGCTAACAGATGCACATCAGTGCAAAGCAAGTTGACATTCCCAGGTCTTTTCTTTCTTCTTAACAAGTTGCAAGTGCAAAACTACTTTTCTGAAACGCTTTGCTCATTAATGTGATTTTGATTTCTTCTTTTCCCCACATGACTGGGGTCAACTGGTTTAGCACTGACAGCATGGTGCAGAAATGCAGACACGGGCACATTGTTAATCTGAGGAGTGGGAGAAGCCTTCTTTAGCAATTTCACACAAAATGACATTACGGAATGCAAAGTGCCAAAAATTTTCCCGTGAAGCCCTGAAAAAATCTGCAAACTCTAGATGTCTCACACCACTCTGGCAGATAATAAACATAGAGCATATGTAATCAAATGCTGTGTGTTCATGAAAACAGAGTCCTCTGTGTTTGACACCATGCAGAGTTTCTGAGGACATGAATGCAATTTCAGGAAAGATTTAAACCCTTGTTATTCAGGTGTTTGGATAACCAATCAATGGAAATTCAGAAAAAGGCTTATTTGTGAGCTGGCTTATTCCTTAATAAATTACAGTATTTCTTTTTTATATCTTTCTCTGATGAAGCTTGAATGGGCAATATTTAGCTTGATCCTGTTCAATATTGTCTCTTCCCTGCTATGAACAAATTTGTTAGTTTAGGTCCTGGAAACACAACTTCCCTCTAAGGTTAATTCTCAAAAGAAAGCACTGTGATAAATTTTTAACAAAATGTTTCGTGATGCCTGATCTTGAATTTCTTCTAGATTTCCTCTTCCCCTCCCCAGTACCCCTGAGGTGTGCACACTATGTGAAGAAGAGATTTCTTTCTTCAGTCCAACCTCAACCTTATTCATTCAGCACTCACAGTCATGCTTTTGCAGCTCTGCTGACAGAATCAGATAGGAGGAGCAGGAGGAGGAGGCTGAGTCGGCAAGAGGATCTTTTGTTTGCACATAAATACCTTGGGGTTATCAGAAAGAAAACAAGGAGTGAGCAGCATGCATTGTAGAAAAAATAAATCGCAGCACTGTTAACTCTGCCTTTCCCCCTTCTCTTGCAGAACTCTTAAGTGAGCCTCTGTGTGTAAGAGAAGGGCTGGCATGCAGAACAACTGTCACTTCACCGCCTCCTGTTCACTGCTAAACAGCATCCTTGCAGCAACTGTAACAGTGGCTAACCTGGAGAAATCATACTGAGAAACAAGGTGTTCTCAGTAAGAAACATTAAAATTCCACACAGGAACTAGCTCTTAAGGAAAGAAGTTTTGAAAACCTAACAACGAAAACGGGATCTAGAAGAACGGATTGAGACACATTACTAAGCCCAGAGTCCAAAACAGTGCATGCCAACACTTTTCTGTGTATCTGTGCATCTTTCTACCTCTTCAGTTTTGTACAGAGAAGGGATTTTCACATGAGAGGCCAGATCAGCAGAGAACTTAGCCCAAAGCTCCACACAAGGCACCTGCATCTATCAAGACACAGTTCCTTCTCTGTTTTGTTTCTGCCAAAGATACACACACGGACACAGACTGTACTGCTTAGAGAGGCAGATGCAGTGTTGGCCCTGACTGGGACAGGAGCACAGTTCCTCTGCATCACAGTTTCTAGTTCTTTCTCAAATTCAGCTCACTGATCCAGTTAATTTTTTAATTTTTTTTTGCACGGCCTCCATCTCCATGCAACACGAAGGATCTTCAAGGCCCAGAGCTTATGCTGGGCACTGAGGAATGCCTCTCCCTGTAGCTTCTCCAGTGGTCTGGTGGGTCCCACAGCCTGGGAGCACCAATGCACACACATTTCTGGTGACTGCTAATCTCCACTAAATCTGGTTCCTCAGACATTCCTCAGGACATTCTCTCTCTCACTATGGGGATAAGGAGAGAAGACAACATCATTTGGGTTCTTCTTGCATGGCAGAAAGATCACACTGGTTTTTTCGGTCTTTGTCCTCTTGCTTAAGTAATGCTACTCATGTGGTTATCTTTTAAGCCTGGGAAGAGGTGACTTCAATAAAGTCGCATTAACACGCTGGATGTACCCTCAGGGTGTACACCCAATCCAGAGTTCACACTTCAGCCAATCCATTCATCTGACCATAACCTCTGGCTGCCTCCACACAACTGAGGCAGAGTCAGATCCTAGCTATGAAAAATCCTCATGAACATGTCGTATTGACCATTAATTTAATCCACCCGGCTGAATATTAAGCAAGTGACCAGTTAATGCCTGCTCAAGGTTTTGAAAATACTGGCTTGGAAAGCATGTCTGCATCTCCTGTGAAAATCAGTGGTAATTGGTAATCTTGGCAATTTAGCTGCAGTCCTAAGAGTAGTATGCAAGGCACTAAAAGGAAGAGGAAAGTTTCTCAGAATATCAGAAGGTTCGTATTGCTAATTTTGAACCTAATGGCTTCCTTTTGTGTTAAATACCAAAACAGATCATAAATCTATAGACACACTTTAGTGTTTGGGAAAAATCTGTGTAAGATTATATGCTGCTTTCCTGTTTCCTTTTGGCTCAACCAACTGTGAGAGTGCATTTAATTGTAAGAGGTAAGAGAGCAGCACACCTTGAGCAGGCAGGCTGACTTGGGCTGAACAGCAGGAAGTGTTTCTTCTTCCCTTCTCACTTCAGAATGGGAGTCAGGATAGAGGGACACCAGTGCCTGCAAAGAAATCTGGGACTATTTCTGTACCCCTGTCAAAGCCTAGTGGTTTCTTTACTCCCTTTGCTAGCTAGAACCCGTATGAAATTGTGAAAATGGTACTGGGATACCATCAGGGTGCTTGTGCTGTTCAGGATTCATTTAATATCTCTGCCAACCTCTTGACAAGACATAAAAGAGGAGACCACTTTTAATCTCCTTTCACATTATGGCTGCCAACATTGCAGGTTAAGGTGCATCTCCTAAGCGGGAGCTGAGTATGTCCATAGCTGCTATTTCCTAATTGCCAGGCATGCCCTGGTAAGGTCATTTGCATAACTCTACCCAAGTGGGTTTGCATATATTTTTTCCCCCCTCTTCTTTTTCTTTCTCTCTCTGCTCCATAAGTTCTCAGGCATTTCTCCATGTTCAGAGAAGCACTAAGAAAACTTTATCTGCAGTTAATCACAATATTCATTCTATTATACACTGACTAATTTATTTTTATTTCTTGTACAGTGCTGGTGTACATTCTGGTAACTCTATTCTTACTTACATAATGTGAAATAAAATTGTGCTGTTAGTGTGAAAAGAATTCTGCTTTCTCTGTATAGTTCCTTTCACATTCAGTAAAAGTAGCTGTGTGGGGTTTTTTTCTGCTTTTAAAAGAAAGCTTCCTAATTACTTTTGTTTAAAGTACTTGAAATTTGTTCAAATTAAAAGCAATTCTAAATGGAGGTATAAGCAATATTCATACTTGCATTGTCAAAATTGAGATAAATGTAAAATTGCAAAGCAACCCTCATAAATAGTGGACTGAACACCGAAATGCATCAATTTAAGTAAATATGACACTGAAGTAATAAACAAGACACTCAGAGCTGCATGGGTTAACCCATACTCCTGTGAGCTGTTCCAGTGATTTTGGTTGGATGTCTCACTTGGATAACTGCCATCCAGGGAAAGAAAGGGCTCAAAAAGCTGTCGTTCTCTTAATTTTACTTTTTTTAAAATACACATTCTTAACTTGGGGGGGGGGGGTGGTGTGGGTGTGTCTCTCCTCAATTCCAAATTTTTTACTCTGAAAAGGATTATGCTGAAATTTGGAGACATTTTTAAGTCCTTCCTAACAACACAAGCCCTTGCCTTGTTTTTCATGGCAGCTTCAAAATCTCCAGTATCTTTAAACCAGTGGGTCTGATGCCCTGTTTGCACAGGAAGACAGAACACAGTTATTTCCCTAACTACAGCAGCTCATACAACAAGGCCCTGGTCCATGTGAAGGGCCAGGCCATGCTCTCCAAGTTGAAATCAAATGATCTTCATCATTTAATTCAATAGGCCTCTATTACTACCTTGAATAATTGTACTGCCTCAGTTGAAATCATAAACCAGGACCTCAGTGCTTGGCAATGCACAAACAGAAGACACATGCTATTTTAATCCAGAGAGTTTTCTTGAATTGTAATCTTTATGCAGATCTATTAAGAGGATGTGTTTGATTGTGGTTTTTTTCCCAAATCCCCAGATAAACAAAACAGAAATGATGCAGTAAGACCATGGATTTTGCTACAGGAGGCAGCATTTTGGTCTCCAAAGGCATTAATTGAGGGAAAAAGACAAAACGAGAGTTCACAGTACTCAGGAGAATGGTGAGACCCTAACAAAGTTTGTTTGAATATGCAAAATCAGATCCACTAAAAAAATAAGACTGAAGAGATTTGGAATATTTAAATGTTGGCATTGATCCATCGCATTCAAGATAAAACCTCTCTTTAGTGCTTTGGTTTCTTACCACCTATTGTAAGGTCGACTTGGAGTTTTGAGGTAAGACAGATTTTGGGGCAAGCAAAATTTTCCATAATTGTTAGGAGAATAGGTTTGATAACCAGTTATAAAAGCTCTTTTTTCCAACTGAGAATATTTAGGAATAACGGTACAAATGTTACATTGTTGACCTCTTCTTAGAAGAATTTGTTTTAAAGACACTACTTCTACAGTGTGAAAAAGAAAGTTTACTGACAGATAAGGTCTATTAATGACTTCCCTTCTGAGCTTTACTATTTATATTTATATACAATATTTACAGATTAAGAGTGTGAATTCTCAGTTCATTAATCTGCCAGTTGGGTCATTTTTTGCAGCCTTGAGCTGTTTCACTTCACTAAAAATATTTAACAGCCAATCCGTAGTGAATTGAGTTTTCCCAAAACTTTTTTATGTTTACACAATACATCACAAATTTCCTAGTGCGTTATTAGCATTATAAATTACTAAAATGAAACTGCATTTTTTTGAATGAAAAATTCAAGTGCTTTGTCCTCGACTAACCGTGGTGCACTTACTCAGTCTGCCCAAGCACCTGTGAAGGTTATGTTTATCTCCACAGCACGGCAAACACTTCACAAGCACACACCCTACCACGCAGATCTCTGGAGAAAACATCTTTGGATCTAACAGGGATTTAACCCAAAGCTTACTGCTCAATGGAAGAGTTTACTCATGATTTGAATGATATTAACTCATGAATGTATTTCCAGCTTGATAGTACGTGTTTCTGTTTAGCAACCTTTGCACTGTCTCAGTTTAGCTTCCCAATCCTCCAGCTCCAGCCTACAAAGCACATATTGGATGTCTGCTGGCTCTCCTCTTTTTTTTTCATCTGGTAAATTACATTACAGACTGCTAAAAATATAATAAATACTTCTGTACTACTCCATGTAAACACCTAAGTTATTTGTCACGAATGTAAGAGAAAGTAGGTCTGTGCACTGTTGAGAAGGAAGATACTTCTAGCAAGGAAGACACCACTCAAAGGAACCAGGAAAACCCAAAGCTGACGTGGTTACTGACAACCTATGAGCTCCAAAAACACAGTTCACGCTGAGGTATCAGTGGGCAGATCAAGAGTGCCTGTAGACTTAACAACTTTCTCCTGCAATTATACTCTCCCCTGACTAAGGTTCACCCCCTGTCCTCTTGATCAGCATTTAGTAAAGTTATTCAGGAAGCCCCTAGAGTTCACACTTTGCTGCATGTGTTTGATGCATATGCCAAGGCCATGAAGGATCGATGTACACACCAGCAATGTTAATTATGATATTTCTTCATCTTTAAAACCTTAGTAGCTATAATGCAGAATAAATATACTGAGTGTAACTTTTTCTCTGGTTTTTTTTAAGTATCAGTAACGGTGAAAAAAACCTCTTAGAAATTCCATCATGGCATCATAATGAAACCTGCACAGGTCAGCAGGAGGAGGGTTAGCACTTTTAGATCCAACCCACAGACCTTTGCCAGTTTTTTGCTAAAAGGACAAGTGGGAGCAGCAGGAATGGACCATCAACTTTTACAGGAACCAGCACTGTCAGGAGGGCATGAGACACCCTGCCATAACCCTGAGTCATTTTTCCAGCAAGCTGTGCAGCAGCAGCTATGTACATGCCAGCAGAGCGAAGGCTAGATTAAGAAATCTGTCCTTCTAGCTCAACTTCACATCCCTCTCTCGTGAATACTAACTGTGCCACTGTGCAATGCCAATCTCCCTGACCAGCCTCCTCGCTCCAGGCTCTTCCTCCTACCCCACCCCAAGTTCTCACTGTTGCCTTTGAACAGGCAGATTTCCCTCCCATCCACAGCGCCCACCAGTGCAGTACTGAGAACAAGGAGACGACCTCTCTTCCTTCAAGTCTGTTCCAGATCTCAGGGCATGAGACATTTTGAGAATTCAACACCAATGTATTGGTCTCTGTCCTGGCAAAGAAATTACCAGCCACAGCAGTTAAAAAAAGACAAACCACTGAACACAAGTTCTTATACTGGGAAGTGTCTGGAAACCTGATAAACAAGTGGTTCAACCACTTACCCCAGAAAACAAGCCTGTCATTTTTCCCGGAAACACAACAGCAGGACTGCTATAGAACCTGAAGCTGTTTCTTTGCTTCTTTTTCTGGAGACCTGAGACCCAGCAGTGCCTCATTCCTGTCTGCCCCAGAACTGAGAAGCAGCACCTGCAATTTGGGGTCCCCTGTCAGCCAAGAAGTGACAGCCAGGTGGCCAATCTCACCAACCCAAAGACTGGCTGGCTGGACCAGCTGGCCAGCCCGCACACATTTATGAGTCAAGTCCATTAATCAATCTGCAACAGTTGAACAGTCTTAACAGGCTGAATGAAGGTTATATTGAAATTATGCCGTATTGAAAACTAAAAGCTTAAGACATCTGCTTTTCCTAGGCTAGGGGGAGCGGACCTAAAGAGGTTCCTTCAGGACTTCATACTTCAATTTAATTTGATCTTAACCTGAATTTTTACAATAAGACAAACAGAAAATAAATGAAGCAAATGAAATGCCTTCACCAGATTCAAGAGGCTGAGCTCTGAATAGAAACAGGAACGTTACGGTCAAAACGTCTGAAACACCATTCCCTTTTCCACCTTTTGGCAAAAAATTGCCATAGGTTCCTGGGATAAATCAACATTACAGAAGAATTAATGCAAGCAACAAACCCCATTGTGTAGGCAATATTTAGACAACAGATCACAAACGAAGATGAATACTACCAACAAGGAGGCTTAAGGAATGTTACCAGTAATGAGTAACTTTTGTGTGAGGAATTGTAAAAATCATTGTATGGCACAGATGAATTCAGCAGACAGCATGGAATGCTGACATATTTTAGGGGCAGAGGGAAAAATTTGAAGATTTGAATGGGACATTGTAGAAAGCAGAAGAGCAGAGGGGAGCTTAGTGAGAGAAGGGAGCTTAGTGAGGGAAGCTCAAAGTATAGTTTATGGGGCAGGGACATCTCTGGGCTGACAGACTGACAATTCTGAAGTCCTACACTGATCTTGACAGAGGAGATGTCAGCAGGGCCAGAAAGAAGCACTAGCATCACAACATTATATGTGAGGGGAGTAGTTCCCCTGTCCTATCAACCCCAGATCACTCAAGACAGTGGTTGACTCTTCCTGCTCCCAGTCTCCTATGGCAGAAAGATGACAATGCTTCCTCAGCTACTGCAGTTTGCACGCTCGAATGTCTTCGTTATCTGCCCCCTGCAGCCTCTCCTCTGACAGGAAACTTCCCCAGAATTTTCCATCACAGGAAATTTCCTGTGGGGAAGCACTTAGTAAGAAAACAAAGAGTTCCTTGGTACGAAAGAGAAGTGAACAGCTGCAAGAAAAAAACCAAATGCTGAAGCAGCACAGGCAAGGGCATTAGGTCACAGACCCAAACTCTGTGAGGAGAACCACGCTACCTGAGAGGCGAAGAAATAACAAGTGAGACCATTATACTGAAGTCTGGCTCACAAGGCTGAAGTTCAAATGTTACAGTCGGCTTCTATTTGATTTCTCTGAAAAGAATCAACAGCCTTAATGCCACATTTAACACAGGGCTGCAGGGAGCAGAGACAACCACCTCAAGCATTTCAGTGGCACTTTCTGTGGCACCTTCTCTAGCAAGGTCACGGACTGGCTACAGGCGGAGGGCATATGATTGTCATCACAGAAAAAATTGAGACTGCAGTCTAGGATGAACTAGGATAAACTGCCAAGTGTCCCTACCAAGCTCACTCTGCCATTACCTAATAATGGGTTTGACACCCCGTGGCTCACAAATTCCCTCTTGTGTTGGATCTAATGCTCTGTACATACCATTAGAAAAAATACATTTGTCTCCAGACTGTCCAGTTTCCCTCTTCATAAAATCTGTGCTCTTGGTGTCTTTTTCTTTCTGTCCCCTACTCTTTCTGCCCTTTGAACTACATTAATTTCCTCCTATTATCCAGTTGCCTCTTCCCTTCCTTTTTACTATAGCATTTTATGTTAGCATCCTGTGCCCCTCCTAATTTTTTGTCTCCTCACTCCTCTCTTCAGAATCAGTTCCCCTGCCCCCTGCAAGTGTTGTTTCAGAGGGCTGGGGAAAGAGATGCACATCTGCTATAAGCAAAAATAAAGATGACTCAAAAAGAAGGGTCTTCCATGCTGGAAATCTGGCAGCTAACACAAGTTTCTGGCATCATGCACACGGGATATGGCTTGCCTAAAGAGTTGCCTGGGAAGTACCTAGCTGGAAGCCTCAGGCAGTGACAGTACTGCCACAGGAAAACCCCGCTGGAGAGTGAGTACAGGCTGACTAGCAACGCCTCATAAGTCCTGCAAGGGACAAGTCTGAAGTGGTGTACAAAGTGCAAGTACAAACCACACATTTCATTCTCAGGCACAGGGTATCAAGCTTGAAGAGGTCTCCTTCTATTATCATCAAACTCTGGGATACTCCCACGTACACCAAGTTAGTCTATGAGGTGGGCACGAAGCATGGGAGTGTGAGCAGAGGTGGCCTGAAATTCGGTACCATTCCTATTTTCTTTGTTTTTGAGAGTAACCATCTGCAAACCCACTCTGATTTACCACAGCTTAAGCTGTGGATTTTTTAAGTGTCTCGTTCAGGCTCTTCTCTTGAACTGTATGACTGCAAAAGGCAGCGCTGACTATTTTCCACCCTCCTCTGGTTAACTGCAGCTGTGGTAAAGGGACTTCTGCCAAGAGACCCACAGTGCTCTGCTCCACAGGAAGTTCTAAGACCTCTTCCTTCACAGGAAATTTCCTGTGGTCCAACAGACACTCCTCTTGGCTTTTATCACTCACATACACTTGTTTTGGCAAATAGCTGTTATAAGGAACAACAAGAGATGGAGAGAGGAAAAGCAAACACTGCCACAAAGAAAAAAAGAGGCAGTTACGGTTAGAGTAACAAGCATGACCAAAGCAGCTCCTGTCACACATGAAAATATATGCTACTGGAGCTGACTTGTGAGGTTTTCTACCTTAAACACTATTCAGAAATAAAGCCTGATTGATATACACAGATGCAACATTTTTTAAGATTCCACATGTAAGTTTTCTTTGCATTTTCAAAACAATTTACTGAGGCATTTTCTTGGAAATGTGTTAGGTGGTATGAAACGAATTCTGGATCTTTCCTCTCTCTGCAAACTTCATGTAATTATGGCTCTAGTGCTGATCTTACCACATCATTATCAGGAAAGTTAAAGGAAGGAAATGCTTAAAAAGAAATGCTTCAGTTTTATTTCACCAGACACACCCTCCTGTAAATCAGAGACTCTCCAAATCCTAAATCATTGCTCATAAACATAATAAAGTCAGTATCTTGAAAAGGGAAGATATTTCAGTTTCAATAATCCAAATTCTTTAAGTTATTAAGCCCAGGAGATACTGGCTAAGATTTTCAGATGCCATTCCACACTTCAAAATAAAATAAGGACCATGGGGGACTTCTAGAAGTGCTCAAGAGAGTAAGAGATCTAGATTGCATATATACCCCTGAAAAACCCCAAAAGCACCTATTATTACCTTCATTCACCTAAAAACACGAAAGTTGAAGAGTAAAAGATTCAGACTGGAGAATCTTTTTCAATATGACGACAGTCAAGCACTGGGACAGGTTGCCCAGAGATGTTGTGCAATCTCCATCTTCAGAGGTTTAAAAGACCCAACTTGATAAAGCACTGAGGCACTTTGTCTCCCCTCACAGCTGACCCTGCTTTTAGCAGGAGGTTGGAGCAGAGAGCTCCTAAGGTCCCTTCTAACACGAAATATTCTGTGATCCTAAATCTCTCTCTAAATGCAACTCGCTAATTTGACACTTCTTGAAAGGAGAGTCAGAGCCTACTATCTCATCTAAAAGACAGAAGTTTTGAATTAACTTCAGTGAAAATAAAAGGAATAGATGATATCCTGTAAACAAGGTTTTCAGATAATTTAGTGAATGCTTATGATTCTAAACTATTTTGAAACTCTGTTGGCAACTACAGTCCCATTCAGTCCTCTTCTCCCCGGATCAGCTCCTTTTGCCAGGTTTATTTTATCCTGACAGCAGACTAAGGATAACAGTCAACAGTAGCCTAAGATCCCCTCCTATAGCCTTTTCCAGGGATTTGTCAGCCTGCACATAGCACAGAGTCACAGAACAGTTCAGGGTGGAAGACATCTTAAGAGATCCCTCCTGAGTCAAAACAGGGTCAACCAGAGCAAGTTGCTCAGGATCACATCCAGTTGGGTTTTGAGTATCTCCAAAAACAAGGGCTCCAGAAACTTTCTGGGCAGCCTGTTGCAGTATTTGATCATCCTCCCAGTAAAGTTTTTCATATGTGAAAGTGAAATACTTTGTATTTCAATTTGTGCCCATTGACGACTCTTTACTTTTCCATCAAATATTTATACATACTGACAAGACACCCACAAACATTCTTGAGGCTGAACAGCTGCAGCTCTCTCAGCCTCTCCTTTCATGTAAGATGCTCCAGACCCTTAATAAACTACACGGCACTTCACTGGACTTCCTCCAGTATGTTCATCTCTCACTCATACTGAGGAGCCCAGGAGTGGACAAAGCACTGCAGACAGAGGTTCACAGGGCTGAGCAGAAGGGAAGAATATCCTCTCTCTATATGCCAGCAAGGCTCTGCCTAATGCATTCTACGATGCTGTTGGCGTATCTGGGAGGCTAAGGCAAAAAAAAATATGTTTCTATGCCACCAACAGAAATGTTACATCCTAATAGCGAACATTAGATCAGGTCAGTGAAGATTAGCAGAGTTCAAACATGTAAGTTCAGAGCCAAAACTTTTCCTTAAGTTTTTAAGGCAGTAAGGAGAAGTGTCAGAATTAAAACAGGAGGCATTACAAAAGATGTTTCTCATTTCCAAGAAGGCAGTGTGACAACATAGATTAGATGATGATACCCATGGCTGACAGTTCAACAGTTATAGTGAGTTTAGTGTTTACGTTTTGCCCTGAACATCTAATTATGCCACAAAAGCTTTAGTGATCTATTTATTATGAGTATACAATTGCACCATTTCCTGGAATATTTTGCTCTCAAGACCAGACAATTTGTTATATTGAAAGCGCCAATGTTACACCCTGTCCAGTAAAAGCCATTACTCTTACACATTTTGAAAAATCTGCTGTGGGCACTGCACAATCCATAGAGAACTTGGAATTTGATACTCAGATTGTTTGTACATGTGCAAGTACCTGAGGTTAGTTTCCTCCTGGGGTTCCAAGACTTTTAGGGACATTTAGATGTGTATTAGGACTTTTTTCCCCCCATTACAGCTCTCTAAAAATGTGCCTGGCTTCTCACTATTTCCATTCTTTTAGCTTTCAGACACAATTTCCTCACTGGCAGCTTCCTATCTTCCTCTCTCATTCTCAGACAGTGAGACATAAAAGCACTGAAATTTAAACACATGCTTAAACACACCCATTTGCAAGTAAACGTAGAGAAAGAAAGAGAAACTTAGTGCAAAGTAGCACAGGGTTGACTGTAGTTTCTGAAGGAGACACAGTACATAGTGAAGAAGAAACATACCAGGTAGCCATGATGATGACTGGCTATTTGTTCAAGATCCATCTTTTAAAATCCATGGTAGGCAGCAACAAATTTCTGCAAATCACCAGTAGCTGATGAAGGAGATGTATAAACACACACACACTGAATGACCTAATTAATTCAATCAGCACAGCCAGGTGTAAACCAAGAACATGGATGTATTAGGTCCTGTTGTAAGAAGCTCTTTCAGAGTAGGGCACAGTAAAACCTAGGAGATTACAGCCTGCAACCACCAAAATGTGCCTTCCCAAGAAAAACACTAGGAACATGGCCTGGTAGGAGGAAAATACTAAAGCTCTGCTTTTAACAGCATTTTGCTGAGGACTTGGATGTGTTTCAGACTGAAGAAGCAGGAGAGGACAGAGAGGTGAGTTTAGACAGCTGACCTGTACTCCAGACAATGATAAACAGGAGCCTTCACTAAACCCTAGGTGAATAGCAGGTGGCTGCAGAAGCCCAGCACCATCAGATCTCCTTGCCCAGCTCTTTCATTCCCTGACACCATTCTAACCACAGCAATACCTAAGCTCACTGCAGTGGCCTTCCGACAGTCCTAGGTGGGCTTAGGAGAAACATCCACATCCTCTAGCCTCTCCTGGGGCTGGCTCTTCCAACAGATGAGTTACTCTGATGGACTTGGAAATAAATTACACTTGGAAATAATTTCCTTGTTGTAATCTCAAAGTTGGCTATCTATTCTCTGCTTACTAAAAGTTGTTACTCTAACCTAAATCAAAAATTGGCCATAAATCACACTAGTAAAGGAGGTATGCAGTCTCCCTCATAGTATATGTAGGGTAAAAGCCAGAACCTTCAGTATGAGCACAGGGGTCAGCGCTGCAATTAAAAACCATAATGCCCCTCATTTATGTGGCAGAAGCTTGGGTAAGGTTGACTATAAAGTGATGACCAGCACCAGGGATACCAAGTGTGTGGTATCTGTCTCTGCAGCCAGCTCAGCGGGATGCGACGTTATTCGCACACTGTCATCAGCAGAAGTCAGAATCCTGAGGCACAATGTTCAGTGTTCAACATGCCCATGCACACACCCATACAGAAACCATTCATACACACACCGATCAATGCTGTTACAATGCAATAAAACTAAGATCTTGCATGAATAAAGCAACGTAGTGCTTGTTTTTCTGCAGTATACTTGGAAAGAAAAAAAGAAAGGGCAGATGCTGGACTGTTACTTTGTAGAGCAAATAACTGACATAGAGTTTATTACCACTTGACTACTACTGATCCCCATCACGCTTCTACAACAGTGAAGTCTCATTCTTCCAAGTGATACCTTTTCAGCTGCAGAGACGTGGAAGGCTTTTGCAGTCACACAGCAGCAGGTGATTAAGACACCTTTTCAATGGACCTTGACCAGCCGTGTTTGTTCTACTTTTCCTTGGCATGATCTCAGCTTCCACAATTTTCAGATTAAAAGTATTTCAGAAAGCAGAGAGAGGAAATAACAAAGACTCGGGTTTTTTTTTCAAGGGATGTGATACAGCCTCACTTGTTCTCTTTATCTTTTTTAAAGTGGCACTGCCACAACAAATAAATCCTACCTACACCCATCTCATGTTTCAGCTTTCATACAGCTACCTGAAACTTGTTAGCGTCCAAGTAGCTGTACAAACAATCTGATCAATAATAAACAAGGTAAAAGAACAAAAACCCAACTATGTTCTCCTAACATCAGTTCTAATCCAGCGGAATTTCTCAGTCTGAATATTTAAACAGCGGTAAAAGAGATTTTGCCAGCAGCCAGCATGCAGGTGAGAATAACAGCCAGAGCAACAGAAGGGCAGGACTGGCATTTTTCAGCAGGGGCACTACATTACCCTGGTTTACTGGATTTGGTGAAACTGAGTCTCCATTTTCCCTTCTCTAAAAATGGACCACTGTAATAGCATCCATAGCATGTTCCTCTGGGGGACTGTAAAGGTTTTGAAAGTCACTCAGCAAAAATGGTATTTGAGGAGCTTGGTATGAAGCATCATCACAATACACACTCACATTTATTAGCAGCCAAACCAAGGGCTACATTAGCAAACAATCTCCTGTGGATGCTACTTTTGTCAATGGCATGGAATACTACCAAGACTTTAATATTGCCTCTGTGCCAGGTATGGACAATTAGCATGTTGTCAAGCTCTTTGACTCCTTAAGCCTGTGAAAATGTGTCCAACAAATTGCTTTCAGCATACCAAACAATTTATTCATAAAAGAGACTTAATCTCTTAATGGTTATTTGCTGAAGAGCATCTTGCTGTGTTGAAGAGAATTATGATAGTTGATGGCTGGAATCCTTGTACATGTTTTGTCATTATTGTTTTACTGATGATTAAAGTCCTCACTGTGAAGAAAATGCCGGGAGGTGAACTGACTGACAAAATGCTGAGTTTTTTAATTTTTAATCTGTTCAGCTGACAAGGGGATTTTTCTTGGCTTCCCTCCCCCTTCTGATGCTGTACTACCCAGTTAAGTTTTCTCTATCACTTTCCATGACACTTCTGTATCAGTAGGGAAGTTCCTGCCATGTAGACTAGAGAAGAACTAGTTTACATGACTTCACCTCAGCCTTGGGATAACGCTGAGGCAGAGAGGCCATCTTGAGCTTTTAGAATCTGTTTTGCTCTCTGATTCCTCCAGGCCTGGCAGATTAGCCCTGAGCTCACAGATGCACCTGCAGCCGATTTAACGATATGGGATGGGTGTGTATGGCCAGTTCTTCACTGAGGACAGGGACAGATACCACTGTTCATTTAACAGAAAACACTGAAACACCACCAAGTGTTTATTTACGATCACTGCTACAATGATTTGGACTCAAACTAAATCTATTAATGTTCCCCTGAGCCAGCTTGTTCTCCCTTCTCACTGGCCCCTTTTCCCCACTTTTGCCCTTAAGAGTGATTCATGACTGAATAAAAAATGGTGGTTAGTGGGTCTGTAGCTACCTGGTTTTTATAGCTGTGGGTTCTGGAGAAGCGAGGATGGTGTGGTGCTGTGCAAAGAAAGCCTATACCAGTAAGAAGGACGGAATAAAAATGTTTCTAAAAACCCAAAACAGAACATAAAGGAGGTCTATGGCATAATGAACCCCGTCTTTGAAACGTTTGAATTCTGGTGTGTTTGAGAGTATGAGAGGAGAGAGAAGAAAGCTGGTGAAGCAGCTTCATGTATTGCAACAGGACCTTATATAGCTGAAGTTGTTCCATGTCCCTGTCTGTGGCTGCACAAGAAGATATAGATGACCTCACTGCAGCAAGTCCTCCAGTGCAGCTTAAGATTTCCCCATCAATCTTCTATATTATCTCTCCAAAGATTCCTGTTTCAGTCCTTGTTTCTCTTACAACAAGCATGGAATATGATAAAGCAGAACCTGATCCAGGACAACCACAGGCACAGGAGTAATAGAGTCAGACTGGACTTCCTAATTTCCTTTAACCTTAAAAATACCAGAGAGCCTCTTGAAAGAACTGACTGGAAATGAACCAACCCCAGCAACGCTGATTTTTTGTTTTCTAATGCTCTTGAGGATACCTGGACTATGAGAAGCTTATGTTCTCCATTTAAAATGCCTTACTTAAGCTGGAAATTTTTTCTGCATTACTGGACTTTTTTGGTAAGCCTCACTTGAAACAATCAAGACAGCTCTCAATTAGCAACAACTTTATGTCTTTTCTAACCAGTCCTCTTTAGTTGCAGACACCCCTTTGGCACTGCTGAGGAACACGCTTTTCAAAGACTGCTACTGTTTTTAAGAGCCATCTCTTTATATTTACCTGTTTAGGAGCCATCTTTATATTTCCCTGGAAAGTAAATGTTTGGAAGTCTATGATTGACAGAAACCAACCAAGTCAGTAAACCACCAATAATGTGAAGTACTTCTCTGTTGTTACACAAGTGTAACGCATGTCAAGGCCTTTAAAATAAGAGAAATATCAGTACTGGTCTCAAATACCTTATTTCCTTCAGCACAAGTTCTGTGCTGCTGCAGATCTGTTCAACTGCTGTCCTTCTGAAATGACATCGAGAAGACCAAAACTCCTTTTACATGAAACATAGTCAAATCAGCGCCTCTTATAAATGAATTAAAATTATATTGCCTTTCATACTACAGAAACACCATGGAATATACAAAATCTGCATTTGTTTTTACCTGCTTGAAGAGAAATATGAAATAAAATCCCACAGAAGAAACAATGTCCAAAGTACTCTTTCTAAAGTTCCCAGCACGTGCATTCGCCACCAGAAATGAAAAAAAACAAGCCAACTAGTCTTGCTACAGTAATAGTGCCAGAAGATTTTCCAAAATGCAATCTCCAAGTTTGTCAGCGTTCACAGACTCTTTCCACCATTTTGGGGATGGACCAGGGAGGTGCATTAAGGTGTCAGCAACAATGCAGCCACATTCAAAGCCCTGATAACTACAACTGAAGAAACATTTCCCTGGATCGCGTGTTGTTCCCTCTCTGTGCTCTTACGATTTATTGTTGTATGCCAGAGACTTGCCATTCATCCAGAGCTGACTTTGGAAACACAAATGTGGTTAGACAAGGTTTTGCTGGGGTTTTCTCCGCACTGCTCAGTGCAAAGGCACGCTGCTGCACTGAGTTACCCTCCCTCAAACGGGCACAGCTCTTCTACTCTAAAGGCAGGCCTGTAAGATAAACTTCTGTCAATGCCTTTTGACCCACATTCCCTATTCTTCCATCCTCTTCAGACAGAATTATTGCTAACGCTCTGGAATAGTGGAAAGAAGCACCTTTCATCAGCAGATTTAAACGTATTTTCTAAGAGTTAATGTGTTTATCCTTGCAAAGGACCTTCTTCTAGGTAGGGAAGGTAAGGAGCATCATGCAATAAAGTGTCATAGCCAGTAAAGGATTGCAGAAGACTTGGTAACCTGTAGATCATTAAATACAGCAAATGGGACAGTTTTTACCAGTAATACAAGCCTTGGGCAAACTCATGTAAGTGAAGAATGACACAAAAACTCTCTGTTTGACAGTCAGATACAGAAACCACATCTGTCATTCTGCTGATGAGCATCAGCAGTTGATTATCACCTAATAAAATGTAAGAGTGTATTGATTCATTTATATACATTGATTAAGCCTTCAGAAAAATCAACTATTTATGCTGGGATAAATATGTTTTGCACACATTTGCAAGTTGCATGCTGCCAAATATGCCAGTTTTCTGTCCTGATGCAGGTAGCTTATGTCTGGATCCCTGTTTGGTTTTTTTTTCACAGAGCAGACTGAAGGTCTCTTGCCTACACCTCTACTCTTGGTTTCCCCGAAAACACCTACTCTATAATTCCCTAACTCCTCCT
The DNA here is from genome assembly GCA_035584735.1 of Pseudotriccus pelzelni. Lineage (NCBI taxonomy): Eukaryota > Metazoa > Chordata > Aves > Passeriformes > Tyrannidae > Pseudotriccus > Pseudotriccus pelzelni. Next base: position 63,884,341 of record JAWMRA010000041.1, read on the forward strand.
GTAATCCTTTGGCTCATATCAACTCTCTCTCTCATCATCTCAGTCTCAGCTCTAATCCCTTTCAAGAACACACACACCTTCAGTTTGCATGGGACAAGGGGTTTTGTGGCACGTGATAACCACAAGAAAGTCAATAAAACTCAGCTTTTGCACACATCTTAGGCACCCTCATAAATCCTGACTTGGAAAACTTCAGCAAGAACTCCAGATTTGTGCAAGCAGCACACAAAGCTTTAAGACCACAAGGCACTGGTTTAGAAGAGACCACTAAGTGGATTTGTAGGAGACCAAAGGAATGGCTGGCTGGCTCAAAATAACTAGGTGGGAATGGGTGGGGGGAAGAACGCCTCTGTGTAGGTAGGACGGCCACTGCTCCCCTCCCTGCCCCCTGGAGCCTTAGTCAGCCTCTGGTCCGCACGGAAATGGTGGTGGCCAACTGCACGGCCTGCCCCAAAATGGCAGGAAACACACAGTGCAGGCACACGCCTGGGGCAGGGCTCCAGCGGGTGGGAGCAGATAAAAGCACGGCAACACATGTGCCAAGCACCTTGCTCCACTGCCCAAGCTTTAGAAGCTGCTGAGACCATGCCAGGTGGTGACTATCTACGTTTCTCTCTCTCTTTTCTTTCTTTTTCTTTCTCTCTCTTTCTTCTATCTTCTTCTCGGAATATACTGTAAGCTGGACCAAAAAATTTTAGTAAGGGCCTTGTTGTGTCTGAATAAGTTAAAAGTTTGCTGAGTTAAAGTTTGAGAAGTGCCTTACTTTGTCTGGATGTTTTAAAATTTGAGTACTTTATTCTACTTGAATGCTCTAAAGTTCACAATAAAAAGTTTTTATCGAGCCTTCTAAGAATTTGGTTGTTTCTCCTGCACACTGCCAGGGTAAATCCAACTACCTTACCCTAAACCCTAACCAAGCAAGCTAGGGCGTTACAGGATCACCCTTCAGGAAGTATCCCCAAACTGAATCCTCTCTACAGCAATCCTGTTTAAAAGAGTACCAGCTCTATCAGCTGCTTAGACTGCTTGAGCCATTAATCCTGCTGTATGACTTTTCTAGAATCTCACTACTCCAACAGCCATAACCCAGATCAATCTGTTTGTGGCCATTACTGGTTTTGGTTTTCACTCACCCAAAGGCAGAGACCGGTGTTGAGTTTTTACTTACCTTAATCACTTAATGATCTCAATTTTTATAAGTCTCATCCCTACCACAGCCAAGTACCCTTGTAAAAATGAAAGCTATAGTACTGAAAGACAAAAAAGGTATTCCACCCTTACAAGCATAACAGGGCCTGATGTGAATTTATACAGTGGAAACAGCAGCAAAACAATACGGCCTAGTAGTTAATTTATGGGAACATCCCTAGGATGTAGCCTGGTGGACAAGCTTCAGGTTTCTAGGTAAGAATATAAAGTCAGTTGATTTAAATACACCATATTGCTGAAAGCTGAAACGTATATCATTGCCAGGTTGGTGCCTGCATTGCATCTTTCACTTAAATATTTGCAGTGGAGTTATTATATCCCAGAGCTAGCTAGCTGTTGTCACAGGCCATACAGAATCCCATGGAAGCACAAAGGAAAATCTGTAATGCCCCAGGAAACACTGCACAGCTTTAACACCTGTAGCAACATTGCTCAAATCTTCTCTTAGCGCTACTTCTTTGAGCGAATGGTAAATCTCACGCACCGGCCCTGCAAACAACCCCTGTGGTTTGGCACTGCACACAGACACTTAGCCAGGTGCTATTCATACCCTTTTGTGTGTTAAGTCAATGAACACGGAAGAAGAAAGGTATATTTATTCTCTGTGTTCCAACAGCTACAGAGAGTGCACAGCCCTTCAATACTAATGCATCAGCGTTCATGTTTATTTAATCACTCAGATTGTTTCTTGAAATTGTGCAATTCAGCCCGTGGAAATTTCCTTGTTTGCACAATGCTGTCATGTTAATACTGTTGGGGTTAAACTCGAAACAAGACGTTGCAGGGTGATGATTTTAAAACTAAAAAATCTCTTATTGTAGAAGTAGGAGGGGGCAGATTTTATGCTCTTGTTTTGTGGTGGTTGGATTTTTTTATTTTTTTTTTAAAGTGGACTTCCAGTAAGGCTTGGAGGTCATTTTGAGTTGAACAAATTGCAGTCACAAGTCATGCTCTTCTGAGCATAAGCAACACAATTCCCAGAGTCTTAGACGTAACAGCTAAAATGGTATTTGGAAGTTCTTGCTTATCCGCTCCAAGATTTCCTGGACAGTAGTTTAACACATGCTAGAAAAACCTGAATTAGTAGCAATGATATACAGAAGTTCAATTCTACAGCTTTTCTCTTTTCTGACCTGAATTTCTCACACATGCACAAAACTTCCTCCTTAACCCCTTGGCAGGTACTACAGAGCTCTTTGCAGGCTGCTGCTCATCAGTAGATAAAGCACCATCCTGAATTTCATGGAAAATCCGACTGTCATGCTTGTTGTGCCTCCTTCGTACTTCTTTCTTCCTGCATTTTAAGTTGTGGCATTAAGCTGCACAGCCTCATTAATGGCAAATAAGAGCAAGCAGGCTTTGTTTCTACTTATTTTGTTAAATCAGAATAGTTTAGTGTTTTCCAACAAGGACCACGAATCTGTAGCTGCTAATGACGTAAACATGGTCACTGATGGTGGATTAAAAAAGAACAAACAAGGAAATGTTGATGACCTGTACTTTTAAAATATTCTTTCCCTTTCAAACAGTTAATAGAAAAGAGCTACTTCTAACTGTCGATTTTCATTAGTCAATGGTATGTCACCAACAGCCTCTTCCAGGAAATGTGTAATCAGGGCACTCCCTCAGCTCATACTGGATTTAAAAATAATAATAGTTATTTCATATGACTAACTTCCTTAGAAAGGAAATTTCCCTAAGAAAAATATCCCTTTGTGTCTCTTACAGTTTTTCCCAGATACAAGCAATTTTGGTGTCAGTGGGAAGAGAGATATCACATCCCTTCACCTGCTTCAGAAAAGCTAACTGTCCATCTGCAGAAGCATTTAAACCAGACAGCTACGGTCACATTAGTCTAGCTAGGCAGAACTGAATCTCTGACATGTGTAAAAGGGACAAGGGAAATTCAAGTGATTACAGTTTCAAAACTGCTGAACTGAGAAGACATTCTGTAAAATGGACAAATATTTTCCTTCCAAATTCTAGTTTGTGGATTTCAGGGAGCCAAGAAGGCTTTGAAAGATAATTGAAAAAGCAAACCTAGGGTCAATATCCCTTGTTTAGTTAGACACTGCTTGCAACTTACCCTGGAAAAAATTAAAAGAGGATCATTGGAAAAAAATGCAAATTATGAAAGACTATGACAAATTTGACTTTGCCTATGTTATCTGTGCCTTATCCTGAATTTTAATTCAGGTCTTCTCTACCTCATTGTCCATGTTTTGGTAAAGTGAGTTATGTGGGGAGTTATGTTACCTTTTCCCTTCAAGCAACATTTGTTCAAATACTGAGAGACAGATTTCCTGGAGAAAATCATTACATACTTCAGCAGTTAAGAAGTTAAACATTTTCATATACAATCTGGCATAGTGATTGAAAATCCCTAAATAGGGATTGTGCAAGAGAAGAAAGTCATGTCCCCAGTTTTCTCTTTCTCTGTGTTCTCCATGCCAATCCACTTTCTCATGGGAAGCAAATGCAGCTGGTGTAGAACTGTCTCTGTTACCATGTTGAAATGCTGTCATAGTGACAGCTTGGGCAACATACCAACTAGCATTGCTGCACACATAATTCTCCCTTCCTCCAGATTCCCAAGAGATGAACCTATCTCAACTCCTAGGGTTGACTGGAAAGCTTTATTTTATTCTTAACTGACTAACTCTCTCAACACAAACATATAGATATTTAGAGGAAGTAAAACACAGTTGGAGTGTTTACGTTTCCTTCCTGTTAATATTTCTTGCTGCAATACATATGTGATTCTAAATTACACTGAGGTGAAAAAGGAAGCATTTCAAATGATCAGGACAAAATCCAGCTGGATAAAATATCAGTTACTGTCCCGACAACCTGTGAGTCAGAGTAGTAGAAGAAGAATACTAAGAACAGCTACCTTGAAATGATCTTTGGCTCACATATTCCTTCCCTAACTTTTGCAACACCAAACCTGCTCAGCTTCCAGAAACATTGCACATATGTCATGCTGCACTGTAGGAGAAGCGAACAGTTTAGTGGGAGAAACGCCTGCAAATATTCGGTATAAGCACCCCACAAGCAGAGATTTAGAGTGGTCAGTGTAATTCAGAAGATGAAAACTTACCTTGACTAAAGGAAACCAGAGGCTGAACGTCAGCCTCCTACAGGCAAGACTTAAATTGTCTCACAAAGGATGTCACAGAAATGCCACCAAAGCCGACAAACATACAACAAAATGAAGTGTTCTGGTGTAGAGACATGTACTATAGCCTAGCTTTCTCATTTCAAGCAGAAATATATGCTACATGGAAGGACAGAGGTCAAGATAATGCCCTAGAACATCACCTGCAAGAGTACAGGTAGTAAGATACATCCTACCTCACCTCTCCAGTCTTGCCTTTGTCCTCAAGGACCCTGCATTGTAGTAGCTATTCCTATGACAGGAATAATTGCCTACAGTTTATTGAAACTCCATCACTGCCAGTTTTTAGCTGACTAGAGAAATCCCTATTGACCCAGTATTTCCAGAAGTGAAATATGAAATTTCTACCTTCTGCCAACCCAGCAAGAATGTCTACTAGTAATCTTTGGGCTTCCACGTGGAAGTAGGAACAATACTCGTACAGATCAGTCATGCAGTTGTGATTTTCATGTCCCTTTTCTACCTCATTTCCTTCCAGCACTCTTCTGATATCATGCCAAGAACAAACAGCGTGAATGTTTAAAGCAATAAAAAAAGTACAAATTAAGTTTCCTCCCACTTACCTTTTACTGGAACTCACTAACACGAAACTGAACAATGAGATTGTTTTAACCTGATTAACAACACAAACCTGTCCTACAGGCAAAACCTTGGTGAAACTGTTCTTCTGTTCTATAAGCAGCTCATCAATTATGCTCCCACTCAGATTTCCTCCTGGCATGGCTGTAGCTGCCACCATCGCAAGATGTTACCTACATCTTATTTCTGAGTAGATTGGAAGTAATTCTGTTTAGCTTTTGCTCCAAACAGAAAGGTGACAGAAATTAGTTCCATGTTCTTTGGGGAGAAAGATGATATATTGTGGGGGAACAACTAGCTGCGGTTGTGTTAAGCATACAAAGAGAGAAGCACACATCACCTTAGCCTAGGAAGGAGGCAGGCAATATAGAAAATGCAATGATGTTTCTTTAGGTGGAGATTAGCTGAACAAAATACATTAGCAGGGGCAAAAAGAAGAGCAACTTACGTAAACAGTATGTGTGGTATGTTGATTTTAATCATTAATTTCATGGTACCAAGAGGTGGTGACAGCATAAAAGCCCTGAGCTCAGTGCTTATACACCCTTTGTAGTCACATTGCCTAGTACACTTCTGGGTGCCTCAAAACAAAACCATCTGAGCAATGAGCCTGAACACAGCTCAATCCAAGGTATGTCACACACGTTAGGCAAAGGCTAAGAATAAAGCCCAGCTCTTTCAGGCTGAACAGCCACTGTATCTGGCATGGAAGCTATTTCTGAGAGACCATCCTCAACTCCAAATCTACCTCTACAAGCAATAGCACTGCCAGTATAAATTACCAGCTGTCCTATAAAATAGATTTAAAACCAAGTAGGTATTTCCATATGGTTCTCTGCTGATCTATACTACACCCTGACTACAGAAACTGTTTTCTTAAAAACCAAAACTACTTATCACTATATTGAATGTTGCCGTGTGAGTATTTCCACACAACTCTCATCTCTTTAGGAAAGCAAGCACCTGAAAATGCAAGCCATGGTGAGGACTTTTCTGCTATGAACCATTTTTAGCTTTCAACCCAGCCTGGCCCAATGACACACTGAATGAAGAAGTGAGTCTAGTACTATACCGCAGAAGTCTCTTCCTTCAAGTCCCATTTCTTGAATACCTCCAGAACTACCAATCCCAAGAATTTTACAAGGCAATGTGCCTTCAAAAGAGAGAAGCTAAAAACTACAAAACCTATAAAAAACACATAATATGATTACACTCAGAGAAATATATATCTATATATTTCTTCAGGATCCTTTGTATCTGACTTTTGAGCCATGTGAACCACATTTTCTAGTTTTTCTTTATACAGGCCAGAAACTTGCTTTAAAAAATACAAATAAAACCTCAAGTTCTTTCATTGTCATAAAAATCCATCATATGCGTTTTTAAGAGAAACTTTCCAAAATTACAATAGTTATTTTTAAGTCATGCACTGTTCTGCCAGCAATTTCAGTGTTTCAAAATTCCTAAGAAATTCACTGAGCAATGGAAAGGGATAAGGCCTCCTCAGCAGAACAAGGCACGTAAAACACACCGATTCTGGGGAGTTCTGCAAAGAATTAAAACTGCCAGCCAAATAGGAGGCAGAGAATAAAGGCTTTCTTTCTCTCAAGGGAGAAAAGAAAATGCCATACTTGTATGAGTGCACGTCAGATCAACTTGTGGAACTAGGCCTCGTGAGCAGAATGACCCAACAAATTTACAGACAATACAGTTGAGACAAAGAAAGGTTGCATGAAACTCTGGCTTTTTTGTTCCCCCTGCTCCATGCCACCTGAAATTATATCCTCCGTGTGCATGTACAGTGTGTTCAGCAACCCAAGCAGTCTAACCAAAGCTCTTCACCCAGTTCACCTGAGCTCACAGCTCCAGGCATTCCTTAGGGCACAGATGCCAATAAGCACTCACATTCCCTTTTCAACAGATCGGGACAGAGCAGAGCAGAGAAATAATATGAACTGGTTTGTGCCTATTGAAAATGCCCTCCCTCCATTGAGCCTTGACTGGGATGGAGCAAAGGTCCTTTTTTCCTTTAATTTAACAGGAAACAGTTATCTGCAACCCTTCCTCCCAGATATTTTCATAACTGCAGCAAGACATTCCTTAGAGGTAATTTAATGACTTAAACTCATCGATGCCCCTAATTCCTCCTTGCCGCAATCGCAGTAGCAGCCGTGGCACCCAGTCTTCAGGGCAGCCCCATGCCACTTCCATGACTTACATCCAGGACACTCACACCATGCCAGCCAGCATAGCATGGCTTCAACCAGAAGTGCCTGCTCCATGGAGGAAGAAGTAAGCTTAGAAAACAACATTCAACCTCATGCTTCTTTGCCTGTTGGTTAGAGGGGGCCACAAAAGTTAGACGACAGTGAAGCAAATAGCAGGGTGGGGGGAAAGGGAGATGGAAGGCAGAAAAGCAAGACCTACAGGGAGGAAGGCTGGGGGGAAGGATATGCTCCATTATAGAGAATCCTGTCAGGATGCAATTTGTTTTCATTCTGCGCAGGAGTATAATGGTGAGCTCTCTCAATAGCTGTTTTGAAGCGAACCAGGCTGGTATGTCTTTAATTTATCATTTCATTATGAAACAGTTTCCCTTCCAAGAAGCCTTCAAGTCAGGAAGCTCTGTCTGCCCACACAGGAAATTCCTTTGCAGCAACTTCCCCAAAAAGGAAATTTCCCTCAGAAGTGAGCCCAGCTCATGCCTTTGAGCAGAGCTGTTTGAAGACTCTGGCATGCAAGTCCCGCAAACAACCCTGCCTGCTTACTGCAGCCGGCATACCTAGGATCAGCAGCACTGCCCTTGCACAGGCACGTGGAGAGCCCACTGCACTCAGCTTTTCTCCTGCTCCCTTCTCCACAGAGAAAGACAGGAGCATGAAAAGGGAGACAAGATGCTGAGTTTTTACTAAAAAAACCCACTTCTTTTCATGAGAGAGGCACAGGACAAACAGCTGAGAAAGAGCAGAGGAAGAGGAGGGGGAGCTGTAGAAAAGCTTTGTGAACTATTCTGATCTCCTGCTTGGAAATCGGGGAAAAATCCTGCACCCTTAGATCAGTCTGTCCCTTACATGTACTATGGGCTTTATTTAACAAACTTTTGCAGTGAAGACTCGAAAACAAAGGAGAGGGAAGGAGAGAATATACAGAAGAAGGATTAATTGAAAAAATTAATCTCAAAGACATCATGTGAATCATTAAGTGTGAGAGAGCCAAGAACATCCAGGCCACAGTGAACAACAACATGTGGTATTTTATGAAGCACCTTAGGAAAGAGGAGACAGATCGGAAGCACTACCAGACTTTTTAATTTACCATTTCAAATTGCAAATGATACTGATTAACTTTTTTTAATGACTATGCCAGTTGTTTAGGGGAGGAGAGGAAACAGAACTGAAATTTGTGTTACATGTTAAATGGATGTGAGACGGGGCCATAGAAGTGGCACAAGCTGAACTGGATCTTGGACTGGAAAACAGTAGAAAAATGAAAGCAATCTTTTGAGGGTGTATGAGAGGGGAAAAAAGGCCAGGGATAACAGAATCGCTGTGGTGACTATAATCCACTGGACACCTATATGCTAGGGAGAGAGGCTCTCCACATTTTCCCCTCAGTTTCAACTTCAAAGTTTGTTTTTCAAACACTTGGTGGAGGAAATCTGGTCCCTAAAGCCAAAGCTCCAGGAGGTGTCTCTGCCTGCCCTCCTCTCCCATTCCCTCCTTTACCACATAGCTTTGCCCTGTTCTCTCGCCAGCTAATTTACATGACTTTTTTTTTCTCTACTGCTGCCCTTGGCATTACATTCAGTGATTCAGTCAGCTGTTGTGTGAAGAGACTTTTGTCAGAATTGCTTAAAGGCAAATCCCCCCACTTAACTTTCTTCTGTGGCCTCTAGCTGATGAGTTAGTTATCACCTAAAAGAGCCCTCTGGTGTAGCATATGCACACTGAATATATATCTGCTTGGATGGCATCCACACAACTATCAAATCACTGGAGATTTCATACCGGAAAAAATCCCCAATCCATCTAACCAAACATTTACAATAGTACAGGCATACACAAAAAGTATAAGGAATAAGGAAATATGAAGTAATCTCTACTATAATACATATTACTTATCTCAGCCTCTGGCAATCTGTGGTTTAAGGACGTCCTGAGCTGTCACTGCAGTCTGCCACTGTTTCCCTATTAATCATACGGCCTATCCCTCTCTCCACAGGTTTATCTGACTCCTTTCAGAAATTCATTTACACTTTCAGTCAACATCTTCATTGCATCTTGCTGCAATGCTTTCTTTCATGTAGTGATGCATCCTCATTCCTGTTTTAGACATGTTTTATCCCAATGATTTATCTTTGATCCCTGGATTTGCTGTTCTGTAAGGAATTTGATGTTCTGGTCACCTTCTTCTCCATACCACGTATGATTTCATAGCCACATGATAACTTTCTCCCTGCCAGCTCATTCACTTACAAAACTACCTTTTCCTCAAACTGCAGAGTTCTATTTCTCCCTCTAGTTTTGTGGGAATGGGAGAATTGGGGAAATAGTCTGCTCTGGCTAGGTTCCCTAGCACATGAAAAATGACCATGTGGATGAGACCACCACATCCTGAATGCGAGTTTGAACAAAATGAGTTTGAACAAAATGAAGATATTAAGACACCTCTCTAGAAATTCATGAGCTTCAACAAGACGGTGTCAGAATTTCAACTTCCTAGCAATTTTGTTATAAAATTATGAGATCAATGCAGAGTTGCTATACAAATTTGAGACTGGTGACTGATTTTTGACAAATATCTTCGCTTAACTCTACAATCAAGAGACATTCATAGATCTTATGTAAAACCACATGAAAAAGTTATGAGCTACTCACATTAATAGTTGTTTTCTGCTTAACAACCACAACATCCTTCTGAATGAGATATCCCTGCACTGTGGCCCCATATAAAGGAGCTGCTGTCTTTCCAGAAAAACTGAAAAAATACTATTAAAATAAGAATAATTTACTTTAATCCCAATTGTGAGTGACACTGGGAGCAGTCAATTTAGTAGATGACCATAACTTCAAGTCATAATGACATGCCAGGCATTTTATTCATACAGAGAATGTCCCTGCTCTTCCAGTTGTCAGGATCTATTAAAGTGCAACTGTCCTGATGCTCAAATTTAGAGCTGGTCAAGAGACATGTTTGGTACCACAAATTGTATTTTTATAGCCTTTACTCTGTTGATGTTATATTGACTTATAAAACTGTACAGTGAAAATGCTTCAGAGTGGGGGCCAAGTCATTTCAGGACAAAATTATCACTGTGAGCTACCTTTATTCACAATGGGTTATACTACTCTGATTATTTCAGCTTCCAAACTGCTGCCAAGACTGTTTGTGGATTACACTTCACCTTAGTACTCCTTGGGAAGTGGCTTATGGAGTGCACTCAAGAAAGCACTAAAGGCAGCTAATTGAGCCCCACCTACACTTTTAAGCCAACTCAGAAATATCAAGCATATACAGTACTCCTGACTCTGTACACTTGATCCAGTAAAAATGGATCGAAAGTCCGGTTCAAACCTGGGCCTGTTGTCTCAAACATACATGGGGAGGATAGCACTGTGAGCCTTCTTGGCAGCGCACGTGACACAAAAGGCACCTTCCTCTGTCTTCTGCACCCTTTTTTTTTTCGTCATACACAGTAATTTTAAAACTTTGCCTAAAAGAAATGGTTGTAAGATATTCTAAGTGTTAATTAGCTACAAAAGAAAAGGGAGAAGTTAAATTCTCTGTGCATAAAACCCAAGTGCTTGAGCAGGCCTCCTTTCTGAAGGATCTAAATATATACATGTACACAGAAATATATGTCAGATTAAAAAAAAATTCAAAACTTCTCAGCTTTGAAATCAATTTTGATTGTTAACTCTTGTCTGAGTTTCAGTGGGTTTTGTGTGCACACATTTTCTTGCTGCAGACGATGAAGGCACCAGAAAGGCCATGAGCAAGAAGCTACGCATTTCCGGACTAGCAAGATTCTCCCAGAATTCTCACAAGAAAATCATTATTATGGAAAACTCACCACAACATTACAGATCCAACCAATTTAAAAGACATCTGGATTTACTTTTGGGTGTTCTGTTGAACTGAATCAGCGCCAAACTTTCTGAGATTCAGCCACTGCTATTGCACACAACGATAATGGTGTGGCAGGAGGCCAACAGCAAATACTGTCTCCTTTTACAGCCCAGATACTTCAGGTCTGCCCATCACAAACACAGCTCATCTCGCCATCACTGTTAACCTCTGCTGGCACTCCCAGTTCCTCTGCTTGCTTTTCATTCTGCATGATTTTAAAACTGAGAGGGTGTAAAAACTGAAGATCTATAAACGTCCCAGCTCTTACAGATGTTAAGTGCTATCTCTTGTTCCTATTTTGCTGAGATCCAAGGCCTCAAATCCTGCACCAAACCTTGAACAGCTTCTACTGCACATGGCCCATTCACCACTACCCCACACAATGCACTGCATTCCTGAGAATATAAAGTGGAAGTAAAGAATGACTCCTGTGAGTTGGTTATGCTTACTTTCAAGAAGTGAAAAACCACCAAACAAGCCGTAAAGCAGTGATGAGACAAACCCTTTTAGTATTTAAAGAGCAGTAAACCCCCCCAAACCTCTAATAAAAAGTTCAAGGTGCCTTGAACAATTGCACACCCAGCAATACAATAATGACTACAGAGTAAGGAAGCTAAAAGTCCAGAGGTAGTAAGACTACTAAGGAAGTTTCCAAGGAAGTGAGATACAAAGACGTATAACATAGAAAAAAAAAAAGGAACAAAGAAGTATTTGTGTACAGAGGGTTTTTTCTGACAAAATGCGTTCACTGAATCATGAAGAGGAAGTGAAAGCCAGCAAAGAGGTTAAAAATTGAAGGAGACAGATTGCTTAGAATAAGTCAGAACAAAAGAGAGAATAGGAAGGAGGAACTTCAACACATAAAGGGAGATTTCCCCCACTAGGAAATACACAAGGACCCACTCAAGTGGCAGAACTGAAATGAGTAACTGTTTTGTGGACCAGCAGGAACTGGGGCTACTTCCTTCTGCACTACCGAGAAGGAGGAAGTAGAAAGGGAGAAATTCTCAGTATTGCATAAACCAAAGAAGCACACTCGTTCTTTCATCTCTCTTCCCCTAAACATTGGCCAAATAAGTAGAAGCACAGTGCAAACCTACACATTTACTCACATTCACACACACATTCTCAAAAAACTGGGGGAGTTACTGGAGTCAATGAGACAACTCCTATTTACTTCAGCACGTCCAGAAGGTCACTTTTGAAACCTACTAAGCTGGCTCAACAAACCATTTCTGTTTCAGTCCCAACCTAGGTCTTGTGCAATTTTGCTCATGAGGGTCAAGCCCTGATTATGCTTTCTGAACCCTCCTCCTTAACCACCCTGCTCATGCCCAGGGTGGCCGAAATGCACGCTCTGGAGTCTGTGCAGAGGGAGGGTATAAATATCACAGAATTTCTCTGCTGGCTTGAGTTGATGGAAATGTTCTTTAAAGCTCAGCATCAAAGCATTCACTTTATAAGCTGTAAGCCTTGGTTCTTGTGCCAGCAGTGACTTCTCCCCCATAATTAATTAATGCTGTATTAATTGTGCATGTTCCACAAGCCTGTTGAGGAGGTGTGGCAAGACCTGCACGCACAGATCAAACCCTTCTGGTGCAGCCAAGAGAGGAGCACAGGAGAGAGGGGGTAAAACCCCTCCAGGTACCTACAAAGGAAAACTGTGTACAAGCAACATGCCCAAGGGCTGTAGAACCAATGTCTGAGGAGGGACATGTGCTGAGCCCTGCCACGTCATTCCAGCAAACAATGAATGATAAGGGCACGGAAGAATCTTCCACCAGCTGTACCCTTCTGCAATCTGTTTGGTTCTGGGCCAGCTGGGAGCACCATGAGCAGGCCAAAAGGGCCCATAGCAGCTGAGTGACCTCGCAGGTAGGATTTGGCCACAAGACCCTGTGAAATAGCTGGAAGGAGAAAGCGGGAGGAGGAGGAAAGGAGAGATTATTCCACCTCCTCTCTTCTGTGCTGGGACTCAACTCTCTGCTGACTGAACTTGAGGAAGTTGCATCCTCACCTTCTAAGGGCTTCGGCCATGGTTCAAACAGTGCTGTAATGGACAGAGTCCACTATGACCACCTCACCCACCTCCCACGAAAACTAGGAACTACAGTCACAACAGGAACAATTGAAAAAAAGAGGATGACCCAGCCCTAACATCCCCCGTGAAGAAGCTCGTCTTCAGGCATACCTCAGGATTTTGCTGGAGATACCTGCCATCAGCAGCCTACAGGCAGACCTACAGACCCTTCCCCACTGCAGGACAGAAACCAAGGATTAACTAAGGTCTAAGTTCTGCTCAAGATGATTTACAAAAGCATTCATCCTCTACAAAAAACATCAAGGTAGTGAACATGTATATATTTTCAGCTGTAATCTGAATGACTTCATGAGAGGAAACTCCTGATTACCAAACCTGATTTCCTTCTATGACAAGGTAACCCACCCAGTTGATCAAGGGAAGCCAGTTGATGTCATCTTTTTGGATTTCAGTAAAGCTTTCAATACTGTCTCTCACAGTACCCTTCTGGACAAAATGTCCAGCACACAGCTGGACAAACACATCACACAATGGGTGAGCAGCTGGCTCGCAGGTTGAGCACAGAAGGTAATAGTGAAAGGGGTAACATCAGACTGGCGACCTGTCACTAGTGGGGTTCTGCACAGCTCCATCTTGGGCCCTGTGCTCTTTGACATCTTCATAAATGACTTGGATGCAGGACTGGAAGGGACACTGAGCAACTCTGCAGGCCACACAACACTCGGAGGAGCTGCTGAAACCCTCGAAAGCAGGGAGGCCCTGCAGAGAGACCTTGACAAATCAGGGGACTGGGCAGTCACCAACCACGTGAAGTTCAACAAGGGGAAGTGCTTCATTCTGCACCTGGGATGGGGCAACTCTGGCTGCTTGTACAGACTGGGGAATGAGATGCTGGAAAGCAGTGCCATGGAAAGGGACTTGGGGTTCTGGTTGACGGCAAGTTGAATATGAATCAGCAGTGCCCTGGCACCCAGGAGGGCCAACCCTGTCCTGGGGGGCATCAGGCAAAGCATCGCCAGCCGGGCAAGGGAGGGGATTGTCCCGCTCTGCTCTGGAATATTGGGGCAGTTCTGGGCACTACAGTATAAAAAAGATATTAAGCCATTAGAGCGCATCCAAGCAGGGCAGCGAAGATGATAAGGGGCCTTAACAAGGAGCAGCTGAGGTCACTTGGTGTGTTCAGCTGGAGAAGAGGAGACTGAGGGGACACCTCATTGCAGTTACAACTTCCCCCTGAGGGGAAGAAGAGGGGCAGACACTGATCTCTTCTCTGCGGTGACCAGTGACAGAACACAAGGGAATGGCCTGAAGTTGTGCCAGGGCAGGTTTAGGTTGGATATTAGGAATAGGTTCTTTCCCCAGAGGGTGGTTAGATGCTGGAACAGGCTCCGCAGGGAAGTGGTCACAGCACCAAGCCTGACAGAGTTCAAGAAACGTTTGGACGATACTCTCGAGCACATGGTGTGATTCTTGGGAATCGGTGGACGATACTCTCGAGCACATGGTGTGATTCTTGGGAATCGGTGCAGGGCCAGGAGTTGGACTTGGTGATCCTTGTGGGCCCCTTCCAACTCGGCTGATTCTGTGATTCTGCGATTTAAACAGAGATAGACCAATCTCACCAAAGACTTAATGTTAGAGTCACAGGTTGTAGAAAGAACAGCTTTGTTAAGAGTGTAGATAAGCATCATACAACAAGGAGAGATTTTTCAAAGCCAGTATCCGATCAGGTAGGACAGGGCATGCATCTCTCCCTAAGCATTTTTCCCAGACATATTTTTCCTATAAAAATGTAGTATGTTACATAAGTTCCAGCATACCACATACTTGACTTTTTCTGCCTCAAAGTAATAGACGAGAGTGTGTATCGGCAATGCGTCACCTGTCACTGTCATGACTCTGAAGTCCTTGGAGCTCATGACGTGTGAGATTGGAAGACACTGAGGTACTTCAGTAGTCACAGATCTGAAACTTAAGGTCCCTTGAAACCAAGAGCCCAAGGAGTTGCTCTGTCACCCTGCTCAAGGGCACCTAAGTTGCAGCCAGTTCTCAGGAGCTAGAGTGAAGTGGTGAAATTTGAATGACAGGTGAAGTGTGATCAGAAGTACCAGTGTAAACAAAGGCTCCGGATGGATCCTTGTGGTTCTTAAGAGTATCCAGTGGTAGAAAGAAACCAAGTTTCTTTTACTTCTCTTGTCTTGACAACTGCATAACTGTATTGTTTTCTTTTGTCTGCTGCAGATATGAGATGATGAGGGGAAAAAAGAGATGTTAGGGACTTTCTGTACGAAGTGCTCTGATGAGTCACAGGTTTTTGTCATAGCCAAGGGGCACACTGCAAAACACAGAGAACAAGAGACAATCCACCAGTAAAAGCCCATATGCTCATTGTTACGCTATCAAACACAGTTCATCCTCAGTAAGACAGGAAAATCCCATGTGTTGTCCCATAGGGAAGTTTTGTAGGGAAAATGTTCATCTTTACCAAAAAAATGCAATCACTTTCACTTGGAGAATCTAAGTCAAAGGGGGAGAAAAGTTTGGTGGCTATTGGAAACTCTTCCCATTTCACAAATAAAGGGCATCTTAAGAAAACTTGATCACAACCACAGAGAAGAAGCTGTGTCAAGGCTGATGCTGGTTGGAATGAAAATAGCCTTTGAACCTGCCTGCCTCCTGCCACGTCTGTTTGGTGCAGAAGTCAGTGGTGTGGGTGTCACTGCAGCTGCAAGAACAATAGGGGGCTTGGGACCTATTGAGGGAGCTGCAGGATTTGAACTGCTCTTGGGGTCTTGAAGCAAGTTTATCAGCTATGACTAAAAATAAAAAAGTAGAACCAGGATAGAGCACCACACGGCAGATACAGGGGAGTACAAAGACAGCATCAGCATACTGAGCCTATAGGGACAGGCCTGACACTGCCTGTCAGGCCTAGCAAAGGTAACAGTGTCTTTCCACTAACACTGACACCTGCCTTCCCCCCGCAAATTCTGATTTACCAGTGTAGAATTTGCCAGCAACAAAACAGCCAAACTTTCTGCCTTTGCCACCGGAGCAAGTGGGGAAAGGGAGAAAGTGTTTCGTCCTCGGAGATGCGCAAAAGTCACCTGGACACAGTCCTGGGCAGCTGGCCCTGTCTGAGCAGAGGAGGTTAGACCAGATGACCTCCAGAGGTCCTTGCCAACTTCAATACCTAGCAATGGTTCTTCACACTGTGCAATTAAGTTCATTGTCATCAGCTTGCTACCAGTCTGAACAAGCCTCTAGACAGTCAGGTAGGACATGCTACAGTTCCACAGCAGAATATTTTCCTGATTTAAATTTGAAACCTGTTGACTGCCTCTCCATCCAGAGAACACTACTGAGGCCCTTTCTGTGAACACTGAGTCACTGCCATCCTCCCCAGATTTCAAACTCCATCTATGCGTTCTCCAGATCTCTTTTGTCAGACTGCAACTGTGTGCAAATCCAGAGTTTGAGGTTTGTTTTTTTAAAATAAAATTCTAGTGTTTTTATTGATGATGGCTTCTTTTTTTTGTAAGGTGTGGGGCTAAGGGACTGAATCAAATGAATGTAACAAAACAAAAACAAGCCTATTCTCAGGGCCAGTGAGTTGCAAATAATTTTTAAAATGCTTGTAATTACATCATCTCAATAAAAAAATTTAATATAAAAGCAAGAATGCCAAATTTGTTTGTGCAATTGTTGCTACAAGGTTCTTTCCTTTTAAAAACTATGGTACCTGATAATCTATGGCACATAGCAACTGTTTTCAATCACGAAATTAAACCTGCAGGCTTCCCTGCCAAAAACATGTATGAACAGTGCCTTGATCTTCCCTGGGAAGTGTTTGAAAAAGTTAAGGCTGTCCCTTGAAGAATTTACTTTGATGCCTGCCCTAAGATGAGCCAAGTAATGACTAATGACTGGACGGGTGTACCTAGTTCTCTTTCCTTCTCTTGGAGAGGATATAGCAGGAAAAAAAAAAAAATTAGTTGTTGCAGTGACTGTTGCATCTTTTTTTAGCCTGTTAAACAGGCCCGATCAGAGAGCTTGAGAGAAAGAGGTTTTCCTGTAGTATTCATCTTTGCAAACAAGTCTAGAAACCCAGCTCCTGATATGCTGCCCTTCCAGCACAGGGTGACCTTATTTTCATGTCCTGACCCCTAATCAGGCAAGAGGGACTTCAGTGCTCCTAGGTGGTGAGTGGGCAGCAAGATGAGGTGGCACAAGCTGCCCATCACTCCTGGTAGCAGCCCTGGTCTCCTGCAGAGTGGGGTTACTGGTGCTTTTGGCAGTGGGAGGCTTCTGAAGGGTTTCTGAATGCGCTGCTCCGGAGAGGTGCCACGGAACACCATGGCAAACAAACACATCTGGTCAGTGGCACACAGGCCACATCTGGTGCTCTCTGATGGGAGCAATTCATCAAATCACAGAACGGTTTGGATTGGAAGGGACCCTGAAGATCATCTCATTCCAAACTCCTTGCTATGGGCAGGGACACATTTCCCTAGACCAAGTTGCTCAAAGCCCCATCCAGTCTGGCCTGGAACACTTCCAGGCATGGGTTGTTGCCACAGCTTCTGTCTCAAGGCAACCTGCAGAATGAGGACTCCACCTCCTCTGTACCAAAATTTAATCATCTACCTGCACTAAAATACATCCTTTCCATTTAACTATATCTTAATTCTGCTTCCAGTCATTAACTCTCATTATGCTTTTCCTCTCTAAATTCTGTAAACCGTAATATTCCCACCCGTACATGAAGATCCTTACCGACTGCAATCAGTGGAACTCATACTCTTCTTTTTTTCCCAACTATATAAGCAAAATGCAAGGGAGGAACTGAAGCTTCACTGCACAGTGACTTCCTGGAAGGGCTGATCCTGGCTCAGAGAGCTGCAGAACACATCCACACTTGTTTCTTGGGGTGCTGACTGGGCCCCTCCTGCAGGAAAGGCTCCAGAGAGCAGGTCAGTTTCTTGGGAACTGCCTGATGTGAAAAAGAAAGGGGAAAGGGAGAAACACGTGGAAGTGTCATTTGGGTCCCATGAGAGCCCAGGTAACCCAACTGCCATGGTTATTCCAGCCCTCAAATTAGGGTGGGAGGTTTTCTCCCCACCTGTGAATTACCTTGGGGAGATTGCCTGCAAATACAGCAGCAGAAGAGGCTGTCTGATTCCTTATTTCTTTTCAAAATGGTCAATGCTCTTTGGAACATGCTGTCTCACAGATAAAGGTTTCTTCTTCTTCATATGTCTCCCCAGCTCATATCCCAGATCACTCTTAAAAATTCGCTGGAATCAGAAAGAAAGAATAATTTACAGGCAAACAAATTTCACATGGCCAGGCCTTCACCCAGTAGTTTATTCACTTAGTCTGCCCCACTAATGAAATCTCCTCAACATTACATAGAACAGGAGGAAAACAGGCCAGAGAGATCTGCCATCCCATGCTAATAATTTCATGCACAAAGCAACATCTTTCCTCTGCTAAAGCAAATGGAAATTAGGGCTCAATAAAATCTGTGCAACACAGATTTGAGCAGTGTCTACTGAAAATACCTGACCCTGGAAACACTGACGGTTCACTACAAAAATAAAACTTGACCCTCACAGCAACCTCCTCAACCAAATCAATCTCCACCCTGATGTAAAAACACAATTTGTTTTGATGGTACTTTGCAGAGACCTGGATTCAGTGCTGACGTCCACCAGATCTCAACACAGATGAACTGACAGCACAAAATCAGTCTCAGACCTGAGGCCTATCAAGGACTGAAGCATCCAAGGGTTGTCAAGTCATGTATTTTCAAGTTAGAAGAGTTTCAACAGAAAGAATTTCACCACAGAAGTCTGTTGTACAAAAAAACTCCCACTGTATAAAATCAAGACAAGTCTATCTCAAGACCTAGGAACATATCACCCAATTTCTAAAAGGACTTCAGTTAACCTACAGTCTTCATTGAAGTCAACAAAACCCACTGATTTTGTATTTAGGAATCAGAGTGCTCCTTTTGGCTCCTACATCTCTTGAGTCTTTATTTGCAATGCTCTTTCTCTATGGCTCATACCTAGCTGTTTTCCAGAGTTTTCCTTGCCTCCTGTCTAGGTCCCACCATGTCTGCGTGCGCAGACCTCTTCCTTTCTGCCCTACGGAAGGAGCCTGGCTTAGGGAGCGGTGCTCAGAGACGTGCACTGCGCTGGGCATCTGACACCCAGTGGAAAACACCAGCGCAAAGGCTGGTCTCCATAGGGAGGGCAGGAGCAAAACACAAGTGCCATTTGAGGTACCCAAGGCCTTGTGGGACACACTAGAGACATGCATCTGGCTTCCCAAATGCTTCTGGTTTTGTAAGCCCAGATGACAAAGACACACGAGTAAGGGAGGATAAAGTCACCCTTTTACCTTCACGGCAGGTGACCCAATAGAGGCACTTTTAGGTGATGTGTGAGAGAAGAAATGGCAAGCTGCCTTGGGATGGACTCACCTCTTGAGCTGCAGACCATGAGGACCAGAGGGTCGGGCGTGGGGGGTTTCCCTTAAGCGTTGCATCTGTGGCCAAAGCAGACGTGGGCAGCATGGGAAGGGGCCGGGTGAGATACACCCAGTCCCTGCTGAAAAGCAAACAACAGAACACAGCTACAGGTGTGAGAGGTCCATTGCAAAAGGGTAAATATTTATCCGAGGGAATTTTACAAAGAAGGAAACATATTTCATTCGGTCTTGAGTCTTTCAGGAAATTACTCACTTTTCAAATTAAAACATTTTCTTTAAATTCAAAACAACTCTTTTTCTCCCACGTTTTGTTTACAAAAGAGGGAAGAGTTTCAGTTCTGTCCTTTTTCATCTGTCCTTCATAAAATGTCTACCAAGCCTCATGTCTTCAGCTGAGAAGTCATTTTTCAGAAAGAGAAGAAAGAAAAAAGTAAATGTTGTGAGGTTTTGCTGAGCAGCTGTAGCTGCTGCTGCAGAGAGAAGGGAAAGGGAAAGAGAAAGCAATTCTGTTCCTTTGCACCTGTTAGAGATAGGCATGAGGCAATTTGTAATGACCTTGTTAGAGCCAAAGGCTGACTACCAGAAAAGCAAAGGGGAAAATTAATTGATTCACTTTTGCAACAGCCATTTAAGCAGTCCTAGTTAGAAAACAAGCATCTAGTTCACTTCTACTTTTTCCACCTTGATAATTTTTATGTAAAACAGCCACGTGCAGTCTGTATGCAATGAGTGAGCAATTTCCAGTCCACAAAATAACTGTCCTGTTTTTTTTTTCTCTTTTGATCTCCCATTTCACAGCAGCGTTGCCAGCATCCCTAGGAAGCCACACGAAAAATTCACAGGCTTTGTACTAGGACAGAGGGCTGATAACCCCTTCTATCGCTAAGCCCATCTTTGCCAAGAGTAAGGACCTCTCAAAGGTGACATCTTCTCCTATCCTCCACTGGGGATCAAACCAAGAGATGTCACCTCTGCCTTCACACATGATCTCAGCTGCTGTGGCAATAACATTACCAATCAGGCAAACTATTTGCTTGTAATTTAAATCTTACGAATACTGAAACAAAACAAAATTGAATAAAAATCACAGGCTGTGGGCACAAGAACTGTTCCTAGGTGTGTAGGCTGCCTTTTGCATCTGCGAAAATCAAGTGTCTTAACACGCAACCAAATTGAGAACATACTGGTAGATTCATCCAATTGCAGGAGTGGATGAGCCTATGTGGGAAAGAAGAGGGGTCAGCTCACCGGCAATCGTGAGGAGTTGTTACAGACCACCAGGAGAGAACACACTGCTTCCAGGAGCAGCTGCAGAAGCAAGAGGAACACAGAGCTGAGGCTGACAAGGGGAAAGAAAAGGGCAAAAATATGGCAAAGAATCAGCTTCCCAGATCTATCCACTCCCATGACATGTCCTTGGGAGCAGCCAACATAACCTGGCTTACCCTAATTGACAATAAGGAGTCTCTCTGTGCAGCCACAAATGTTAGTCCGTGAAACCCAGGTCCTCCTGTGCATTCCCACCACCCTCCTGGTGCCAGCACCAGCCCTTTGGCAGACACCACGCACACTGACCTGGTCAGAAAGAAGAGGATGGTTTTCAGCTGCTTCAACTCCTCAATCTGACTCAGTGCCCAACTGTGCAAAGATGGACAGTGGGGAAACGCATCCCGAAGTGGGGAGAGGAGAGGGAAGCCAGAGCCCAGCTAGATCCCCACTTGGGCCAGCTCTCTGTAGCCATCTGCTTCTTATGGTTCTCTGTTCTTTCTGACGTCTAACCACTTATCCCTACCCAACACACCCAGAGCAATTTACTTTCAAGAAAACAGGCTGTAAAACTGAATTCCTGGGGCATGGCCCTGTGTTTGCACACTGCCAAACAGCATAGCTTGTGGCTGTCCTGCTATCCGAGCAGGTGCAAGCAGCTGGCTGATGTACTTCGGAAGAGCTCATATGCACACAGCTCTCCAAGGCTTTCAGCTGCAGCCCTCACCACACATTTTCTACCTTTCAATTATGACCCTCACAGTTGCTCTTTGCAGCCATCTGAGGGACCAGCAAACCCAACAGTTCTGCTTCTAAAGAGCTCCTTTGTCCAGTTGTTCATGCCTTTCGTGTCTGAGCAGAGGAACAAGAGTGGGGTAGAGGAACAGGGAAGGCAAGCAGCATGGGGCACTCCCACGGTTCATACAAGAATCCCCAGTTCCCATGGCTGGACTCCACCATCTTTCAGAGGCACTGCCCCTTTACTCATGAGGGAGCACCATGTCTCCCCAAACAACACAGCTTTTTCTGCCACTGGTGCTCTCCTATGTCTAGACCACCCTATGTGTAGGCTTTAGAGAGAAGCCCCATCCTTTCCACAATAAAAGTCCACTAGAGAGAGAGTTCACTTCAGTACAAGTTACATCTGATTATCCAAAACCCTGCACAGTCTCCAGGCTGCTTCCTTGGCACTGCGATACACGCTTCCAGCACCCTCCAAAAGCCAGCTCTTAAGTCTTGGATAAGGAGTTGGCCACAGAAATAACCACCTCCACACAAGATTGCTGTAATTCCTAGGCTTTAAAATCCCCACGATAATCACTTGCCAGCTCCCACCAGCATTTTGATCTTTGCAGCCTCAGTGAAGATGAGCTGGGGAAGGATGATGGGTGTTGCAAGATATATGGGTGTTGCTCGGCTCACAGAAGCAGCAGGTACTTTCCTAATGTCCCCGTTTGCTCCTGAGCCATTCCCACCTTGAACCCTTCTGGTCCTTTGCTGCCTGGTAAAATCCAAGAAAAACACTGAGGAGATCTTGGGTGTTTCAGTTTTGTCATTTAGCATCACGTGTGGAGCTGCTGTTACTACAACCTTGGGTGGCGGCTGTCTCCAGAAAGGCCCTAACTCTTCAGTGTGACCCCTTGCTCATGCCAGCAGCATACCACCAGCAGAGCCATGCCACACTGAGATCTCTGGCCTGAGCATTTCTCCTGGTGTGTACCCCAGCACCACCTGGATTTGACTTATTCAGGCACATGATCAATCACTTTTCCAAGCCAACAGTGCCAACAAATAGCCCTGACTCCTGGTTCCTCCACTTTGTTTCTTTCCCTAAAGGTATCACATTCATTAATTTAATTTAACTCTGCAGGCTGCCTTTTTTTTTTTTTTTGTCTTTGCACAAGTGTGACACTAGGTGTGCAGACCTTTGCTTGCATTTATGGTCAACAACTTCAGCCTCCTCTTCTGAGTCCTACAGAAGACCACAAGTGCCTGCCAAAGACAAATTGCTTTCATTCTCTTCCCTCCCCCTACAAGGAGGCAAGAAGAATATTGCAATAGATACATTCCCCACCCACATTTTTTCTCACTGCCAAACACATTGCATCAAGAGCAATTAGAAAATTTTTCTTTGTGTGGGCCCTTGGATTATATATAAAATGCAGAAACATTTTTCTTCTTAAAAACCATGCAAAACAAAAACCCACCTCCTGCATGGACTTGCTTTCAGGAAACTGGTTCAGCTAATAAGGTGAGGAACTCTGCTAGCAGGATAGCTACAGCCACAGAGCCAGAGCTGATCTCCAAACCTTAGGAAGGGAGAAAAGGATGCTCAGGGACTGCCCATTCCACCAAGGAGGCAAAGATACTAGGAGAAAGAGCTTTTTGAAAGTTACAGCTGCCACACTCACCACAGGAGATTGCAGAAACAACTGCAACAACTTCTGCTTCTGCCAGTGATGACGTTGTTCCCCAAAGCACCTTCCCGGGAAGCAGGGCCGCATAACTCACTGTGATAAACTGGCACAGCATGGTTGAAACCAGACTGACATTAAACACCTGACCCCAGATAGAAACTAGGCCATCCATTACCACCACTGCATGCAGAAGCACCAACCTGGCAGCCATCAGCATGAGAGCCTAGCTAAGATCAATGCACGGCACTTATCTGACGGACTGAAAGCCGTAAGTGATGGTTCACATCTTGACATTCAGGCAGGTGCAGGCAGTGCCCTTCCAAAGCAACACGCTTGGCTAGAAGAGGTGCTTCATCTGCAATCTCAGCCGTGTCTTGGGATGTATGATCCAGGCAAAGAAAAGCACAATGCATAATCCTCAACAAGCAGTTGCAGCAAACGTTTCAAACAACAGCTTAACTTTGTTTGAAATGCAATCACATTTAATTCTGGTTAGTGCTTGGACTTATCCTGCACGCACAGCCCACTGCCACTTGTCCACAATACAGCAGGACTTCACAGGGAGTTTCAGTTACCACTAGCTGAACTCCACGGCTGGAAGTTCATACTCATGGGGCCCAACGAGAGTCAGTAACTCCAGAGACATGGGGCCGTAGGCTGAGTGTGGGCTGCCAGGAACCACAAGGGCAGGGCGTTGCATTGGCTGGGTCCAGGTGGAGATGAGGCCAGAGAGGCGACATTTAGCCCCAGCACTGCATCTGGTTTCCTGACCCAAGTAAGGTTTTGTTCAGGTTTTGTTCCAGGGCTACTACAGTGACGAGGTGGAGCAGAGCAGGACAGAGGCCCCTTTTTACTGCTCACGTGCCTCCACTTTCAGCCTCCGCCCAAGGGCTGAGCCGAGCAGCCCTCACCTCCAAATTGCTGTGCCTGTGCCAGACCATCCCCCCCTTTCCAAGAGCCCTCTGGGATCCCCCACTTCTCCAGATCCAACAGCCCCACCCAGCACTGTTAGCAGCAGTGGTGGCAGCAGTGGCTCCAGCGAGCAGCAGACACCAATCTGTCACAGTGGGTTATCACTTTCTCTTCTCTGACATAACGTTAAAAGCTCCCCACCTTGCTGCCAGCAGCCCTAACCACATCACAAACAAGGAGGAATCTACAGAAGTATTTAAAACATCTGGATGTTGTGCCACCAAGGCAATTAAATCCGCGCTCACTTTCTCACACAGTGCCTGGAGGGAAACTGACGGCAGGGCAGAGGAGGACATGCCATGGTAATTTCGCCTTCCTCATAGCCCAGCTCCATGTTGCAACCTCTGAAACCACTGCTAGTGGCAGGCCCTGCTCCAGGAGCCGTGTTCACCCTCTGCAGGGTGGGCTCCTTCTCTCTGAAGGACAAGCCATGTGCTCATGAGGGACTGCAATGCCTGGGGCTGCCTCTCCTGCACCTGCATTTAGCAGCCGTTTCGGAGTCGAGGCAGAGCAGCAGCTGAGCAGGGCTGAGGAAGGGAAACATCCCCCTGCTCATGACCAGCAGGTTTGTGTCTTAAAAGAGCCGTGTTCCTCTCCCCTGACTGGTTAAGCCCCCTGCTCCAGTGCTGTGGCTGCTTGCCCCAAGGAGGCAAGGGCAGGGATCCCACCGCGGGTGAGCAAGGACAGAAGTGCTGCTGAGCTGTTCCGAGCACTCTCCCCCTCACAGCCTGCCGGAACAGGTCTGTCACCTCCCTCCTTCCCTGTGCGCAATGCGGAGCAAGGATCTCCCAACCAACCTGACTGAGGCCAGAGGGTGCCTGTGTGCCAATGGCACCCTCATGGAAAATTTCTCATGGATCTTGTTTCCATCGAAAAAAAGGAGTTTGCCACAGCATGACTGCACTGCAGCAGTGCCCCAGCTTTGGTGGCATCTCAGGGGGTGTGAGGTGGATCTCCACATGCCCTTTGGGCAGCCCAGATGAGCTGTCTGGGTCCCTGCTGCTTGTGCTGCCTGCAAATGCAGTGTGGCTGGCCCAGTGGAACAGCTGGGCTGTCCAATGCCCAAACTTTCCAACCTTCATTCCTTAACTCGTCCAAAAAAATCCACTTGGAAATTTTGCATCACCACCACCAATACTTTTGTTTTCTGCATCAGGAACACAGCAGAAAAGAAACTACAGAAGGGGCACTTAACTCATCGCATTCTGACATCTAATACTTTCTATCAGTGGTACCAAATTTCCAGTGAGGAATTTGAGGAGAATAATAACATCACTTTGATGCCAGGAAAGAGATTGCTGGTGGAGGGCTGCACAGGAGCTCCCTAGGCTGTTATCTGTGAAAAAAATCCCAAGGCAGCATCCAAATGTAGCTCACATTACTCCCCCCCAGTCTCTCATCCTTAGGCTTCCCATTCCTTTCAATGGCTTTGGACATGGCAGATGCTCATTCGATTACCTTATCGTCAGAATCTTGTTGTTCGTTTGCAGCCCACAAATACCTTTTAGTTCCATCTGATTTCATTAATGGGTAGAAATATGCTCTTTGTAGCATGGGTAAGCTTGGCTTTACATGGATGTGAGGTGCCTAATAAAACAGGGCCCTGCTCACTCACTGGAGTTCCTAGAAGTTCATTCAACAGAAATAAAGAACAGTTTGGCAACTTGGCTACCAGGCTACGGGCTGTAACCAACCAGATGAGACTGAAATCCTCTGCCTGGGTTCAGCTGGATGAACTATTTTTGTGAATACTGTATTTTCTTGGAAAATTTCAGATGCACTGTTAAGAACTGCAAGTTCAGGTCAAGTGAAGCAAATAGTTTCATCTGGAACTAAAGCAGGACAAAAATTTATAGCACTGAAAAAGTTTATTCTGGCATACCTGAAAATTATTTGTTCCAGAAATGTCAAATGGAAAGTTTTTCACTTCAGGATGGAAATTTTCTTTTAAAGATTGACCTAAATTTCTAAAAGGAAGATGTTAAATAATGGGAATAAGACAGAGACTATACCACTCTGGATCATGTATAGCATTTCAAGATAGTAAGAAATATTTGTTTCTTTTTTCATTTTTCTAGGGGGAAAAAAATCCTGATCTTTGCCTTGAGCTGGCACTTCTTCCTAAAACATTCACATTAGCCGCTGATCACCTCCCCAGTGAGTTTTGCAAACACTAAGCACAGCTGACAGCATGTTTTCAAGGTGTGGACAACCAGGACCACAGAGAATTTACTCAATATATCCAGGAACATAGGATGGGCTAGGAGAATCAGAAGAAAACCTCAGATCTTTTGTCAGTAATACAGTCACAGATGGGATGTTTTTTCTCCTGCTAAATAAAGGCTAAACTCTCTTCCCAGGGTCCATTTGAGGAACATTTTAAGAGTCACAGCATTATCAACATGGGAAAATTAAACGTGGAAAGTTTTTGAGCTGCAATTACATAATAAACAGCCTGCAAATTTGGGGCGCCTGTGCTTTTGGCTGCCTGACTTCAGATACCTGCAGCCTGATTTGCATGAGCATTAACGCACCCAGAACTCCTACTGAGATCAAAAAACCAACTCTGTGCCTCTGCAAAAACAGGTTGTTGGCATCCGCAAACAGAGGCACGCTCATTTTTCCAAAATCTAGGTTTGCACCTCTCATCTGGGGTGGCCTCTGAGCCAAATGCAGATTTCAGCCTCAGCAGCTCCAGAGAGAAATCAACCCAATTTCTAGCTCTATAAAAATCCCACAAAACCCCTCTTAAAATTTTGGAGGGAAATTGTATTCTGTTGTCTTCTGCTCTTTGGTTTTTTTAATCACCCTGATTTGGGGCATTTCTTCTATAGCCTAGCAAAATTGCTCCACAGGCACTACAGGCCACCTATACGTACACAAGCACAAAAGCAGTCAGTTCAGAGCAGACACCATGAGGCCTTGCCAAAGAGCAGGCACATGTCAAAGTTGAACAACGAGCCCATTTTGTCGGTGGGCTTTCACCAGGCTGCAGGGGGACCACGCTCAGCAGCCCTGGGGTTATTACAGCCCATGGGCTCGCTGCTCCTCCAGTCAGAAAGCCACAGCAAACACAGGTAAATGCAGACAATGTGCCATCAATATGTGGCCAAAAGAAGAAAGAGAGAAGATTTAGCAACACTTCCTGCTTTTCTGAGAGCAAGACAGACTCCAGAAGATTCTGCACTTACTGTCTGCAATGTTTAATTGTGGAGTTTTGCGTTCTGGAGGTTTTTTCCAAGTGGATGGAAGTGTCTGCATTTGGCTTATAGAAGGAGCACACACTGCCAGAGTTTGAAAGGGCAATGTCATGCCCAGGGACTTAACCTAACAAAGAACTGAGCTCCATTCAGCTGTGACAGGACTGCTGGGTGGCTGCTTTCATGTGCTTTTTGTTTCGTGTTCATCACCCTGGCATCCGAGCAGTTTGCATCTTGGTTCAGCTCGTGATCTCTCCTTGTGAGAAGGTAGAAGGATGAGAGGCTGAGTGCTTTACCGAGGGTGAGGTACAGAAATTAGCCACGCAGATTTCATGTAGCCTTGTTTTCAGCTCAGGTCTTCATCAAATGCAGCTCTGTAGGCAGGCAAATTTTTTCTGTAGCCCCTGGAAAGGCAGTGGCGAGGGTCCGGTGCCTGGAGCAGCAGTGCCAAGTGCTAACGATAGGGCAGAGGGACCATATATGAAGATACTCAGCAAATTTGCACCCTTTGCCTTTGTCACAGGCAGCATTAAAAGCCACACTTCCCCGTGGAAGAGCAACGATAGACAGCAAGCCAGTAGAGGGTGCTGAGCAGAGAAATCTAGTCATTTATAAAAAGCAGCTTAACCCAGGTGGCCACAAGTACTCTGATAATCTGTTCTGGGCAATAACTGTATTTCCTGTGAGTGCTTTCACTTTGTGTTTCAAATCAGCTTTGACACAATCTTAGTGAAAAAGGCTTTGAAGTCTGAACTAAATATGCTACACGGATCATTAACCACTCGGACCGAGAGGGAATATTTTCCATTTTAAAGGTCCTGCCAAACCTGTCCTGTGCTTTGTTTACTTTCAGAGGCACCATAGTCATTCCTTAGGAGGAAAGGAGATGGAGGAAAGAAAGGGTGAAAACAGTCTGGCAGGGAACAGCCTTCCAAAAATCACTGACCAAAAATTCACTACGAAAGTATGAGGACCATCCCAGCTGGAAACTGCTGCTTCTCATGGCCTCCATCCAAAGGACTTTTGGGCAGAAACTTCCCCAGGGAGCAGTCTTGGGCCTGGCTCTGTGACACCTTGATCTGCATCTATTTTACTGAGAGCTAAGCTGCTGTACTTTGTAGGTCAATGGTTCTATTTGCAGTGGCAAGGTGCAGCCCAAACAGCAAGTGTTTTACCTAGAGAGCACAAATCCAATTAAGTCCCCAGGGGATGCAGTAATCATCTAGGATTTTACAGTACACGGATTGGCAGGGTTGGGGATGCATACACACATGTCCAGAATGGCTTTGAAGATATGTAATTTTTATATCGGAGTTATGAGAATGAGTTCTGGCTAAAGTAATTTCAAATGCTCCAGGCCCCAGTCTGCTCCCACTAAAGTCCCTGGAAGGACCCCAAGGCCCTTGGTCACTGTGCCTATTCTCCTTGTAGTGCCTTTCCTCTATTCGTTTGTCCACCACTTATTGCTGCTTCCCCCTTGCATCCTCCTCCCGAACATTTCTGTTGCTGAGTTCAACTAAACCTTCCTCTGGCACAGGGTCATTCCTTAAAAGGTTGCTGGCATTTGTTTCCTGAACCCACTGTCTCCCTTCCCCTTCCCCTTCCCCCTCCCCTGGATGGTGGTTGGGAACCTATTCTCCAGCTTCTCATGTTTTTCACCTTGTTTGTCTTGGCAAGCCCACTGAAAACTGCCAACCAGGTGGGCGAGTGAAGAGGAATATTAGTCTGGGACAACACAAAGGCTGGAGGACAGGGGGTAGGAAGCTCAAAGGCTCTGCACCCTTTCATAGCTGATGTCTTTATTCTTACTCCAATTTCTTTATACAACTTCCAAGGCTCTCTTACCAAAGCCAAATAATCTGGTTTGAACTGACCAAACCCATACTTATCCTTTACTGAGAACCATTTGCAGCTCTACTCATTCCACCCACATAAAAGTGGAAGTATTAGATTTTCCTTTGTCTTTTAATGAAGGAGAATCCCCTAAAAACAGGTTTTCCCCAAGATCTGATAATACTCATAGCAAGAATGATGGTGGGAGGGCTCTCAGTACTCTAATAGTGAATAAACATGGGAATTTTCCAAAGCAATCAAGAGCAAGAAGACAAATGTGGAACTATGGACATTTCGAAGGACAGCCTTTTTGCTCTGAGACAAAATCAAAACAAGATTCTTAAAGGTTTCTCGGGGCAAGTGTTTTTCCTCCAATCCTGCCGTTTTCCCTCCCCCTCAGCAATGGTATACACGCACCTTGCTTTGTCGAAAGAATAAAGTGCTTAGGAGAGGACAATGCAACCAAAGTGGCTCCAGAATAAAACAAGAGAAACCTTTCAGCAGAGGGACTTGTGGAGGTGGAGGCAGAACACAAAGCACGAACAAATGCCCTGTGAGAGACGGGAGGAGACGGTGCTTTGAATGCGCAGAGGGAAGGAGCCCTCACCCTTTCTGAGGTTTTCTCAATGGAGCTGCAAAGCTGCTCTCTGACTTCCAGCCCTATGAATTCCCACTCCAGACTTGCTGTTTATAACCAGTACACAAAGCCCTTATCTTCCAAGCACAACCGTAGGTATTAAAGAGGGCAAGCTGTCAAGAGATGCTGCTGTCAAGGCTTATGAGCGTGGGGTTGAACAAGTGCTGCAGTGATGGGACCTCTGTCAAGGAGCTGCCTGGCAGCCAGGCACATCCAGATGCACATTTATATCTCTTTCACCCCTCTCCCTGGTTAGCTCCTATTGCTCTGAAGCTACAGCTTGACCACCTCATCTCCAAATATCTAGGCAACAATAAAAGCCTTTGAAGCCCACAGGAATGCAATGCTTGCCATACACCCACAGTAGCAAGCGCCTGGCACGATGGAGAAGCAGTCACACAGATGGGAGGTGCCTGCTTTTCAAAATATTGTGTCTGTAAACTTTTTTTGTTGTGTGTATAACTTTGGTTTTGTCTTTTTTTGTAGGGATCGCAGGGCTTTTAACCATTCCAATTAAATAACCAGGGCAATTTGCATTCTGGCAGCCAATTCTGATGGCAAATACAAGTGGCTTATTTAATCCACATGAGAATTTCTAAAAGCCATGTGCCTCCATGAAGAACACTGAGTTCCCAGTGTGGAAGGAGCACTGAGATGACAATTCAGGAGGTTCAACCTGACCTTCTGCCCTACATTTTGGCATTATCTGGCCAGAAAATGAGATTTTTCAACAAAACTATTGTTTATTCTGAGAAGAACCCTCCCATTTCTCTGGACTCCAAGGTTATTGCTTCACAGCACAAATTAGGAAAGGTAAAGTTGGTAGAACGGAAAAAAGAGGAACCTGGGAATAAACTGGTTTCTCATCACTATAAATGAAAGACAGCTCAAGACTGTTGAATGTGGAAATCACAAACATCCTGGTGCACATTTTCCCATTCATATCATACATTCAGATAAACTGAAGATGATCTTTTGTATCATACTTCCCCCGCCTACCCAAAGCAGTCTTTTCCCCTAATAAACTCCCTAGTGTTTTGTGTGGTCAAGCGTTAGATGTCCCCTAGGGATGAAGTTTCCACCACTTCCTTGCAAGGCATGTCACATCTCCCCATCGAGGAGATTCTTGATATTCAGTTAAATGTTCCTTTTACAGGAGCACTCCCATTAGTCCTGATTATCCCCCTGCACAAAGCCTTAAGTAAATCTGCTTAAGCATTCACTTTCTTCTCACACTGGCGACAGTTACCCTATTCCCTCTTTGTCATCTCCTGACTACTTTATGGAGAAAAATTTTGGGATAGCATATTCATATACAACCTCCCCCCTTATTTTTTTGATTGCTGTTCTTGAATCCCATCTAGCATGCCTCTGACTGCCTAGAAGTGCAATACACAGGACTCAGGGCAATATTCCACATGCTCTGCCTTCTCATAGGGGGTGCCTTCCCACACATTGCCCACTTCTGCAGCTTGAGAAACATCACTTCCAATCAGCTAGCTGCTATCTTTTCTAGATCTCCTCAACATAATTTATTCCTGCTGCATATCTGAGTTTCAAGTTGTTTTCTCCAGTTTGCAAGTTGGAACTTGTATTGTTGTTTTCCAGCCATTCTTTAATCTCCCTTGAATTGCTTCATATCACTTTCCTGTTTAAAAGGGTTCACAGCTTTTCCCAGTGCAGCATTGATTTCTTTCACTTGTAAAAAAAAAAAAGGTTAAAACTATAATTTACACAAACCATCAGAACACCCAGATATCTGCAAAGGAAGACTACATTTGCTCAACACACAAGACTCAGCTCTAAGATCTAGCTCTATTCCTCCTCTACTGCCCTACTTCTTTTCTAAAACTCAAACCACTTAAGGGCTCAGAAAGTTTTGAAGTGAATGCATCACAACCAGAAGATCATCCATGGATTTCACTAAAGTGCTGCTTTGTTTCATGAGGGGAAGCCACCATGATCACCACTAAGACTGCTGTTCCAACCGTGTAAGGACACTCATGTTAACAGAGCTCATTTCCACAAATTCACATACCAAGTTTAGGAATAAAACTTGGGTGTTCCCTGCAGAATATGGTAAGTCAGCCTGAATTTGTCACTGATCCCTGTGCTCTGTGATTATACACCCACTCCACACCAGCCTGTTGCCAGTCCACTACAGTCCAGTCCCAGTATTGCGGGCTGGCCTTGACCTCACGGCCTAGATGACCTAATTTGAATGGGGATGGTGTGAATTTCACATCTGAAAACAGGAGCTGAGACTCTTCAAAAGAGAGGTGACCCGTGTGGCCGCACAGAGCCTGCACAGTAATTTCATGTGTGTGCAGAGCTTGCTGCAGCACCAGTTACGCAAAGCACTTGAGGCAAAATCAAAGCAGTTTACCTTCCACCACTCTCACAAAAAAACCTGTTTTCATCTCTTAAAACATATAGACAACCTTGGTCATTTCACATTCCTTTTGGGATTAGTATTTTGAGGTCGTCTGAGCACCTCTGCCAACAGGTAACACCAACTATTAATGCATTAAATGAAGAACTCTGTATATCCATCCTTTCTGGAGCACCAGCTTACCAATAAAAGAATGATTTGTCATATGTAAGCAGAGGACTCAGCCAGCTGGGCATGCCTTTGTGCTCAGCACCTTAACTTGTAGAGACCAGGCCTCAGAATAATTAAGACACTAGGTCTCCAGCCTGAAAACCACTGATGTATTGCTTCGCTTCATGCAAACAAATGGTACCTTTAAAGTTGAGATTATGCACAGGCACAGAGTTTAGAATGACTACGATGCAAATTGCCAGCTGGACACATATACCCAAAACAGCTTTATGTTTGGTTCCCACTAACAGTCTAGAAGTGGCAGTAGCAGTGCAGTGCTAAGATGCTGATGAATTACCTGTGTGACAGGGAGATCCATATGGCCACACAGCTGCAGACTTACAGCATGGTCCCTTCAGAAACCCCTGTAACCACTCCAACCTGCAGGCCCAGCAGGGCAGAAGTACCCTGCCTCGGTGGCTGCTGTCTGCCAGAGGCTGGGAAAGGTCCATGGGTAGCCTCAGAGTGGCCCAGGAGAAGCAGGTCCATTTTAATGTTCACAGCAATATACTTCCAGGAGAAAATATCTGGACACTCACCCATTTAAGATAAAACCACTGCCTGAAACAGATCTGTACTTGTGTCATAGATTACAATAACAGACCCTGGGTAGGTGAGCAAAATAAGTTTTCTGAGTATACAGTTCCGGAGTTAGCTGCTTTCCCAGCTGGCAGGCACAGAATGTTTTTGCTGCTTTGCCTTGCAGTGGCCTATTTGATGAGCACCTTACTCTGAGCTTGCCACTTGCCTTGCCTTAACACCTGCCAGGGTCCTATGAACATCACTTTGATACACTTAAGTAATGGATCCTAACGGTCTGAGATTAACAGGCAAGACAAACAGAAGCCAGCTTTCTCCTTTTTCCCCACAGATCACCAGGGCTCTTCTCAGGCCACTATCCTATTGTCCCTGCTTTCACATTCTTTTCTTCTCAGTGATCTCTGCAGTGGCCTTGCTGGCTGAGGAGTTGATGAAGCAGCTTCAGTGTTTTTCTCACCAGGAGGTGAGTGTGCCAGCCCACAGGCCTGGGAAAGTAATCCTTGCTGTCTTCGATGCAGTCACACTCTTTTGGGAGACAGGTTTTGTGCTGGCAGGGGTGAGGTTGTTTGCTGATTGACCTTTTTTTCCTATCTTTTCCTCTTCTTTTTCCATTTCCTGTTTATCTTTCCTTCCAGAACCTTTAAAACTGTGCAGCTCCTCACCAGAGAAGGCCTCCAGCTGTGGAGCAGGAAGTAACAGCTGAAGAGCAACAGTCTGGAGCCAGGGTTGGGACAAAATACGTTGTCCAGCAGGAAGAAGCAAACCAAATACAGACACCCAGCCTGGGACTTGTCCAGGACAGTACCTTTGGACTCATGCCCCTATGCTTTTATTTGTTTGTTTGTTTGTTTGTTTATTTTAAAGAAAATGGCCAGGAAATATTTTGTTACCACAAGGGTAACAAAAGTATGGGCAAAGCAACAACAGCTTGTACCTGGACAAGGAAACCTTCAGCAGCACCACAGCATGTCATCCTGTCAGCTGTCACAGTGCACAGTACCACCTACTGCTTCATGGGATCACTGCCTGCAGTGCCTTCGGTGGCAGCCTGTCCTTGCAGGCCTCCTGTCCACACTCTCATCCAGCCCAACACGGCTTAACTTCTGACAGGATCACAGTACAGCGACACATGTGCCTGCAGGCAAATTATCACTCCAGAGGCTGCAGCAAGACAGTGCCGAGAATTAACCTAACCACCAAGCCTACTCTCTGTCATCTTGTGGCTCCCAGAATTAATGAATTAACAGTGCAACACAACTGGCACGTAAGCGGCATCACTCATACCCACCTCCCAGCCACAACAAGACAAACCACAGCAACACACTGTGCAGAGGGACTTGTGCCCACCTGCCAGCCTACCTGTGACAGGCAGCGTGCAGACCAGCAGCACAACGTAAAGGTTCCAAGTGTGAACCAGGAGACCAAGGCTACGGCAAAATGGAAGACAGCACGTTAACAATGCAGTGCTGATCTTCCTAGCTGCCTTTGCAACTGATTTATAGAGCCAGCACAATTCATTTATCCAGCCTGCCTTCATTTTATTGTTATTAATTGTTATGAGGGTTCTTTGGCAGGGATGGAGAAGCTTGTCTGATTAAAAATAGCTTTGGGGACGGCAGCTGGCAGTCACAATGAGAGAAGGATCCAGCTCCAGATCTTTTTGCAAAGAACATGTTCTTAGCAAGTAATTGAGTGCAATCAAGTGTAGAGATAAACACTAGCATTTCCCAAGGTGTAGCACAAGGCTCTGATCCTGACAGTCACTTGTAACTGCCTGATTTACCAGTCTGGTGTTGCAAGGATGGCTTTCAAACACTTTGAGCGAGCCAGTGCTTCGACTACACAAGGGCTGTGCTGGTAGGTTATGGCTAGTAGGATCCAAGATACTTGCTGTAGGACTGAGCAAGCCAGCTTTCCAGCATCCAAGTGCTCACCCCCTCATCCCGCTTCACTTCCAGCCAAGTCAGAGAACAGCAGGACGTCTGGAGAGCTGCCATCATCCGTAGCCTTTGAACTCCTCATGGAGGTCTCTGCTGCCACCACCACCCACTGGCTCCCTGAAGCATTTGCTTCTTGCTGCTCTTGGGCTCATGAAAATCATGTTATGCGGCCCCGCAGATGAGGACTGATGTAGCTTTAATATGTTGCTTTCTAATGTATTTCTGTGCTCACTTCCAGGAAAGTTTTGGCAATCTGTGAAGCTCTTTCTTTGGAAAACATCTCACAGTGTGTCATTAGGTGAAAATGGCCTCTGGAACAGCTGAAACACCAAAGTGTTTGCCCACATATCCTATTAGCAGGAGGAAAGTGCCTTGCTGCACCTTTTGGAGTTTTTTTTTCACTCCACACGAAAACACCTGAAACTGTTAGAATTCATATAGGCAGCTCTGACGGCCTTTTGAGATTTAGTTGGACTGTACCTACCACTGAAGGAAGCTTGCTTGCTTCCTGAATATGCACTCTGTAATCTGACCGAGTTTTCACAGCTCCGACAGAGAGTGCACCCGCGGTGGTTAGCCTGTGCTGACAACGGGCAGGTCAGGTGCTTTGCTGCCCTGAGCCAACGCACCTACGCTGAAATCAACAAACGACAACTTATACCCGCTGAAGGGCCGGCCCTGTATTTTGATGACTTTTTTTTTTTTTTTTTAAATCGTTTTCTTCCTTTGACGCTTGAGCACATTTGCTCAGGACTGCTTGGACCAAAGGCAGCAACACATCATGCCCGGGAGAGCTGAGCCCTGATCAGGGACAGCGAGTGCCACCTACTGAAACCCGAATACTCCATCACTCGCCCGTTGCGCATCCCTCCCCCCACCTCCACACCCCGCCCCAGCTTCCTCCAGGGTCTGGGATACACTTCCAAAAGATAAATAAAGAGGATCTAAGTTGTTATATAAGGCCACAGCCCCTATTTTAGCAAGGAAAACATAGTGGAGGGGGGAAGAAGGGGATTTGTTTTCCACCTTTTTAGTATGCCTTAAGCAGAAAGGTACACAAAGAGGGAAAAAAATTCCCTGCTTGAAAAACATTTCCTTTTAAATGGCATGATATGCCTTTAAGGGGCAGATAGCAGGCAATGATCCATCTTCACCACATACAGACTTGCCTTGTTCTTCCATTTCTGGCTGAGTGATAGAACGTTAAATGTCATTTCCTGTATCAGTGGTTAACCACTAGATGCTGGATCAGAGATTTACCAGAAGTGCAATATTCAAAAGTGGACCTGCTGCTTTCAATAACCCTTTCTTGCACCCTGTGGGAACCATTTAACCTTTGAGAGAGAGGAGGAGGAGAAAGAAAGAAAAAAAAAGGCAAAACCAAACAAAAATGCCCTGGATTTTGATAGGGAGATTAGTCTTGAGCTTTTTCCCTGGCCCCAACACCAAGGCTTATGGGAAAGTGAGGCAACTGGGTTGCTCCTGAGTCTGTGGTCCTATCATCAGCAACTGCAGATCAGGCACTGGGAGATGCAGCCCTTTCTTTTACATTGATTTTTTTTCTACTAAAAGCCATCCTATTTAGCAAATGGACTGATGCTGGAATCCAAAACATGTACTCCCCATCAGTCCTTACTTTCTTTTACCAGTCTTACATTTTACACTGCAGAGGAAAGCAGTTTATTTGCCCAGCTGTACTCATTCTATTACCATCATCACAGTCAGTTATGGGATTTGAAGGGATAAAAAATCTTTTTGCGAAGAGCAACTGTGAGAGTTAGGAGCAGATAAGGAAATTTCAGGTGAGGCTGCATTTCTGAAAGCTGAATTTTGAACATGAGGTTGTGTAATTGCGTGTGCAAATAGAGTTATTTTCCTAATTACACAGTATTTGTAAAGCACTCAGAACATGAAATGGCTAAGCACACATCAAGAAATACTAGATAGAGAAAGTCATGGCCAAACAGTGGTGATGAGCACATAGAAATAACAGAAGCAGATCTTCAGACATACCCCTGATGTCTAAACTGCCTGTGTACAGCTCTCAGCTGTAACAGCACTTCTTACTTTACGCTCTGGGCCCTGTACCACTGCAGTATCCCGACCTCCAAAGAGCTCAAACTACTTGGAAAACACCCTTTTTCAGGGTGGGAAATGGCTCAGTCTTTCCTGCACGCACATACTTTGCACAACAGAGCACTCGTGCCTGAAGGCAGTCTGCAGGCAGTATTGCAAGTGAAATAATAAATAGCAATAACTTCAGGGTTGAAGTACCTCACTCCTTTATACCTCTGCCAACGGGAAACCCCCACGTCTCTTCTGTCATTCCTATTTAGTAATTCACACGGCAACAGCACCCAGCTGACTCAATCGTGAACCTGAACCCAGCCATGCCAGGAGCTGTGCAAAACACCCTGCAGCCACATAGTCCCTCCCTTACAGGCCTGATCCTTTCAGTCATGAAAGGCAAACACCCCGAGCATCCCAGGCCAGGCACACCTTGACCACTGGTAACTGTGCCCTACATGGAGTTAAGTTCCCAAAGCACATACACAAGAAGGAAGTAGGAGCTGTACAGATCAGATCCTGGACTGTTTAGGCAAACAAGGGCAGAGCACAGTATTTGCACAGCATAGCTTGTGTTGCTGTGATAAACAGAGCGGTGCTGAGCCCAGGAAAGAGGCTTTCTGTGCCACTCGGGGGAAAAACTGGGATGGTGGAGGATCCAAGAAGATTCCCCCAAAAGGCGATGCGGTTTTTTTCCTCGCTCCAAAAGTCACAGGAAATCTCCACATTACTCATTCTTTCCCAGGAACCCTGGCTGGAAAAAAACTCCAGGGGCCTTACTATTTTCCGACACACACACACAAAAGGAGCCCTGCAAAGGCCTTAACACCAGCAGTGCCTGCCCTTGCCAGAACTTCCTGAATCCACTCCCATTTACCCTAGCTTGCCAAGCAGTGCAAATATTCGAGAGGCCACCTCATTTCTGCAGTGTCTGGTGTAACAATCTGCATCAAACCAAAGCAGCAAAGGCTGTGACTCACAGCTACTCAGCAGCCAGAAGTCCTGTCAGGCAGGCCAAGCTTTTATATAGCAGGAGGTCACTGGAACACACTCTGGCTCACCTCTCTCATCGATCAAAAGAGTGAAACCACTTAGAAACACCTCCTGCTTGCCTCCCTTTTCAAAGTCTAATGCTAAGAAGCTGCATCCTAGTGGGCAGAGAACAGGATGACACAGATACAATATCTCAGGGAAAGAAAATTAAGTTTTGTCTCAGCAACTGCTGAAACTTACAGCACAAATGAATTCTGCTGTGTAACCCAGAAGCTATAGCCAAGAGAAACTTGAGTCAGAAGACCCGATTTCAGTTCCTGCCTCTGCTACTGACCCCACCGTTTGATCTTGAGTTAGTCATTTAACTGCTGTGGAAATAAAGACTTCCTTTGATGACTAGTGTTTGGGAACAGCCTGGACATCGGCAAGGATGTGGAAGAGCTTGGTGATATTTGCAGCTGAGTCACAGACTGACCTGTTGCTGTAAGGTCTACGTGGAAGATGGGTATTTAGGAAGAAGTAAGGTAGAAATCAGGGCCTTGATAGCTTTTGAGACTGGAAAATATAGTACTTGACACCTATATTTTCATAACATAACGTTTCAAATTGGTTTCTCCACCATTGAAAAGCACCCCTTGCTTACTTGCATGCAGCACACAGCTCCAGGTTTAAGTTTCAAGCTTGACTTCCCTCTCCACACATCCAAATGAACTACACAGATCTAACTCACTGAGTCAACGCGCTGCAACTTTCCAAGTGGTCTTCCAGCAGCTTTGCTGAATTCTGACCCAGCCACACTTCTCCATGCCTTCACATCTGTCTTTCCAAACATCCCATCACACCTGCAGGAAGGGGTGGTGTTCCCATCCAAAGGCATACAGAGGCTGAAGCCAAGGAACCTAAGAGAAACACAAGGTGAGGCTGCCACACCCCTGTGGCTATCAGGAGCAAATAACCCTTTGAGATGTCCTTAAGTAGTGAAAAAAGGAACATAAACGCTCCTTGACCAGACCTTGTTTCTACAACCTCTCCTATAGTCAAAACAATCCCCCGAGGAGGAGCAGGGAAAATCTGACAACATTATGTTTATTTATGAAGACTTACCCTTGTGTTGATGTTCCCCTGCAAGGCCCCAAGCTGAGCTGTGGTGGTTTTCTATCCAGCAAAAAGTAGTAGCTGAAAGCAGCCAGGTGTGTCCCCTCTACCCTGTGCACTGCATGTAAAATTTAGGTTTATACTGTTTGGATGGTCAAGGCTTCCACATGTGACAAAAATCTCAAGGGCAAACCATGGACTTAACAGATCCATTTCCATGGAGGAAGTCTAAAGTGTAGCTGTGGTCATCCCTGGAATAGAAATTAGTTTCTTGGTCAATAGTTTCTGACTTCAGCATTAGAAGATGATAGGTTTGGCTGTATTGAGGTTATTAAACTAAGAGGCTGAAATGAGTAAGCAGCTGAGTTATACTTGACAGTACATGAAGACCTTTTGAACTTGTCGAAGGAAGGTGAAGATAGTGTTATGGGGGAACACACAGAGCTAGCTATTTTTTAAGAAAACGTCTTGCAGAGAAGACTCAAAATTAAGAGTTTACACTTTCAGAGATTCTGAGAAATTTAATTTTTCACAATACTCTCTATAAAGAGCAACATTAGTGGCATTTTTTCTTTTAAATCCAGATTCTTCTTCATTGCTGCAGACTATGCTTTGCAGCAAGTCCATTCTTACCACTGTGCATGTATCTATTCAACTAGTAATTTGTAGAGCCCTGTAGGCTGTGACCTAAGCAGACAAAAATGTGCTGAAATGAAAACTACCATATTTGGTAGGGACTGGTGCATGTTTCTTAGGAGAACAGGCTGAGAGAGTTAGGCCTGTTCAACCTTGAGAAGAGATGACTGAGAGGGGCCCTCATCAATGTCTACCAGTCCCTGAAGGGAGGTGTCAGGGGACCAGGCCCTTCTTGGTCATGCCAAGCAATAGGACAAGAGGCAACAGGCAGAAACTGATACCCAGGGAGTTCTACCTGAACCTGAAGAAGAATCTCTTGACTGGGCAGTGACCGAGCACTGGAAAAGATTGCCCAGAGAAGGCGTGGAGTCTCCCACACTGGAGATACTCCACAACTGTCTGGATACAATCCTGTGCCATATGCTCTAGGATGATGCTGCTGAAGCAGGAATGCTGGGCCAGATGACCCACTGTGGTACCTTCCAACCTTATCCATCCTGTGAATCTGTGTAACGTGAAAGAGTTACAGAGATTATTACAGTTTTGCAGATATGGAGACAACAGAGAAGCAGGTCCTTCCCTGGTATTCCAAACCCTTGAGGCTTACACATTATGAACTGGCTCCAAAAGCTAAGACACAAAAATAATTTCCATAATATTTCTTTTTATATTTGCTTTCTACAATCTACATTTTGAAGATTTCCTCTTTAAGCACAAGGGCTATGAGTTCACATTAAAAATAAAGTGGTGATTTAATCATGTGATTCCAGGAACAAAGGTTTAATGGGGGGAAAAAAAAAATCTGCATTTTCCCAGTATGTAGCTCATACAAGACAACCACCAATATTTTAAAAGTAGTGTTACTTGGAAGCAAATCCTGAGATAACCTAGAGACAGAAGCCAGTAACACACTGCAAGAGATGGGCAGAGACAAAAAGGAGGTAAATTGGGGAAAACTGGCAGTTTGGGAAAAGGAGGGGTACTGGGCAAAACTGGCAGGGTTTCAGTGTCAAGAGCTGTAGGGGTTGCCTCTGTGGGTAGAGCCCATAGAGTGAGCTTGAGCCAGTGTGCCTTGAGCCAGTCACAGCCACCTCCTGTGGCTTTGAAACAGATGGGACCAGCTCACAGCGAGTCAAAACTCCAACCAAAGAAGCATGTGCCACCTCCACTCATATTTAAGCACGAATAGCAGCCATTAGGAGAGAAATTAAATGGCACAGAACTGTATACAGATAAAAAGATGGAGGAAAAACATGGAGAAGACTTGTGAGAAGATACGTGAAGATGAGTATTAGGAGACCATGGAGAAAATGCCGAGGGCATGGCCAAGGACACTGTCTTCAAGAAGGCAATATTCACTGAGCCAGAGATACCCCTGAGTGACTGCAGCCTGTGCAGGTCCCACACTACGACAGCAATGCTGGAAAGCCCAGAGGAACACTTCCCAGGATGCAAAAAGCAGCAGATAAAACCATTAAGCACACAACTCCAATGCCGTGTGCCACCCGTCACCTCACCGAAAGGAGTGGGAAGGACTGTGTGTAACCTGTGATGAAAACTGGAGGGGCTGAGCCTTGGGAGCAGGAAGGAAAAGTGTTTGACAGAAGATCAGCCTGGGGAAGTGGGAGGAAAAGTGAATGCTGCCATCCTGCTAGCGAATGACAACAGGGAAAGACTTCTCTATTCCTAAAAATAACAATAGCAAATGTTTTAACCACCTCATGGCTTATTACAAGAGTTACAAAACTGTTTCGTTCTGCTCCCTGACTCAAGCTAGTGTAAAATGCAATCATCTAGTACGCCTTTCTAGGTCTAGTCCTCTAAACTTGGTGATGCCAAGCATCTCTTCCCTTTTAAGGTTCATTTTGCAACTACCCACTTCTTGCAGTACCTCCCTGCCTTCCAGCTGTTTTATTTTACCAAACTTTCCTTACTTCTTTCCAGCAAATAGCATCATCTCCCAAGTAGCTTTGCTTCTCTAAGTTCATCACTCATTCCCTCACAGACCTGAAATTATAAACAGCTGCATACAAAAACACAATTGCTGCTAGAGTAACCAATGTTAACGACTCCCAGAGAGGGCTGTGACTTCAGCCTGCGTACAGGGAGAGACAGACAGGGGTGCCGGAAACAAAGATCCTCTTTCAGTGCAGTTTCTCCCAGCATGAACAACAGAGGGACAAATGTGATGTACAGCCAATTCCTTATAAAGAAAACGCTTCTTGGTTTATTCAGAAAGCTCCAGAAAACCAAAAGGAAGGAAAAAACACCAGCAAAGCAGGTCCCTCGCTGAGCCCCGAGGTACCTGGCCACATGACAGAAAGTAGATCCACCTATGTAGATGTCCACAGAGCCTGCCAAGGAGCAGATGCCTTGGGCAGTGGATTAGCTTCTACAGTGTGACCTCTGGGGCCACAGGACTGCCATCCAAAAATGCCGAGATGAGGGGAAAAGGGTCACTGCCATCAAGCACCATCAGAGTAGCACCCAGCCACTGTCAGCTGTTTCAGCAAGATTATTGCATTAATCCATGTTACTTGCTTAGGAATCAAGATCTTCAGACTTACACATAAGCAAGGAAAAGCACAAAGGTTATTATTGTTAGCAGAAATTAGCTCTAAATAAAAGCCAAAGCTATTTCCCTGCAAACTTTCAGGAACATCCTGTGGAGAAACACAACTGCTAAATGAGAAAGGAGACTGACTGTTAATGTGAATGCTTTCAAGGTTTAACTCTGTGTAACTGTTTACACAAGTATATTGATTTGGACTTGAATTTTTCCTGCCAGGGCACTGGTGACTCTGGCCAAGCAACACTCACTGTTTCCAACGTGCCAATAGCCATGTGTCCTCGGCATTCCTATTCACAAAACCAGTGTCTGCTCTGGTACTCTTGTGCCCAACAAGAACTCTCTCTCTGTAGACAGAGGATCCCAGCTTACAAATAATTGTGACAAAATCTCAGCAGCAAACCCTACCTAGGTTAAAAAGCAAAGTCTATTGTCTGCTTTCACTCTTTAAAAACTTCAAAGAGTTTTCACTCATT
The DNA here is from genome assembly GCA_035584735.1 of Pseudotriccus pelzelni. Taxonomy (NCBI): domain Eukaryota; kingdom Metazoa; phylum Chordata; class Aves; order Passeriformes; family Tyrannidae; genus Pseudotriccus; species Pseudotriccus pelzelni. The sequence goes on from JAWMRA010000041.1 coordinate 63,927,218, forward strand.
AGAAAAAGCACTTAATCTCCTGCAGAAGGTATTCCCTACATGTGAACCACTGTCTGGTAGATGGATACCAGCAAACAATTTTTCTGAAACAAGTGAGCATGCATGTATTTTGCATGAAGGAAAGACTGGCAGGCAGATGAACATGTGTGTGTGTCGCCTCCCCCCTTTGTACTCATTCATTTAATAATTTTAGAGAATCTTGGAAATTATAAGCTTTTAATGGAAACAGAAGCCAAGTAAGTTCTGAACTGTGATGTTGCAGGAGTCTGGATGCAGATTTCATTCAAGTATCTACTACAGTGCAACAGCCTCATGATAAAGGCGACTCCAGCCTTGGATGGAACTTAGCACTGTCTGGAGAAATGCTGTTTTCCTTATGTTTAGATAAGCCATACAGCATGTTGTAAAGAAAAGAAACATCTGTTTTCAATCCTATAATCTAGAAACAAAGAAAAAACAAAAGCAACATCTCCACAAGAATCAACAGGGCATCTTCACCTCTTCTCCTCCCCCACCCCCGGTTAAGATCCATCTGTATTTTGCCACAGGAAGAGGAAAGGGGAAAGGGAAGTGGAAAAGACTTCTCCATTTAATGGTGCAGCACTAGAAAAACAACCCAGGAACATAATGGCCATATTTTAAAACCTGAGAATTTTAGTTTATGATGTTTCTCCTTCCTTCCTTCCTTCCTCCCTTCCTCCCTCCCTCTTTTATTTCAAGAAAACAAAATCTTTGTGAAGGTGTGATGATACCACCACTACCAGCTCCTCTACTTCCAGCTTACCAGGTAAGTTCAGAAGCATCTAGGTGTGGAAGATTATGTCTCAACAACTTTCACATCAAGAGCCCTCAGGGTATCTTTTGACATACAAGATACCAGTACCAGTTTTAGCTGATGTGGACACTGTGTTCCCTCTGTGCCCACGCTGTTTGTTCTTGTGCCCAGGCCAAGTCTTCTGTTTCGCTTATGCAAGTGTTTGGAGCAAGGAACTGATCCCACTGAAAACTAACTTTCCCCCCGCCCCCTGCACTCTTTTTTTCCCTGGCTCTCGGACGGATCAGGTCACTGTACAGTCACACAAAGGACAGCGCCAACAAGTAGAGGGCTGCTCCTCTTGGTGGAAGTGACATCAGCTGGACTGACAGTGACACCACACCCACAGGCAGACATGAACCACCACTCAGAGTATGAAAAAAACCATCACTCATTGCTCACCTCATGCTGAGGGATATCCAGCTCCAGGCAAACACCCATCAGGTGTGGCAGAGGAAACTGCATCGCATAAACACTTTAGAGCACACTGTTTTGAAATGGACTGGCATAGGACACTTCACATCCCTGTGGCATCCACGAGGCTCTGACAAATACGAGGGAAGCCCACGCACAGCTGTGGTTTGTGAAGGAACTGCACAAACCCCTCTGGGCCTGCTCTTTGCTATGGCTTCTCCGCTGCACCATCCTACGAGGCAGGTCCTTAATGTTTTGGTGACGGATCAACTGCTCCAGCTTAGTGGAAACTGCGCCCTGGGAGGCGTGAGGGAAGCGGAATTTGATCCTAGGAAATCTGTGAAGTCAGGCTTATAACAGCAACTGGTAAGAGACCAGCAAAGCCCAAAGGCCTGAACAGACAGCAGGAAATGGCAGCCACAACCACGGTGTGGGAGGGCAGGAGCCCGGCGGGCTGGAAAAGCTGCCTGTGTGGTAGACACGCACACGCGAAACAAGATCTTTCTAACGCAGAATAATTAAAACACCTATTCTTCCTTTTCTCTCCCTTCTCCCAGAAGTGAAGTCTGCCTTCGTAAAACAGACCCACCACGCGTTTTCCTCCGCGGGCTCTCCACCGGTTTTGGGCTGCCGCAGCCCAGCCTGAGGGACAAACGCCGCGGTCTTCAGGGGTCCCCTCAGGCCAACCCTGCGGCCTCAGGTGCACCTCACAAGCACTTCAGCTTCTCCGAGCCAGCAGCCCTCGCCCCGGCGGTGTCCCAGGGGTGCCCCGGCGGCGTTCCGGCATTGTCCCGGGATTCCTTGTGGCGAGATCCCTCGGGGCTCGGCCGAGGCTCCCGCGGCCCTGCCCGCCACAGCGGTGCGCGCCGCCATGGCGCCACCTGGCGTCCCCGGGAGGAAGGACGGGCCTACCCCGGGGGCCTCGCCCGAAGTCAAACAAAATTAATTTAAAAAAAAAAAAAATTAAAACAGTATTTTAAATTGTAACTTTAAAAAAAAAAAAAAAAAAAGGCGAATCGTTGGCCCGAGTCACAGCTTTAACTGAATTCTCCCGACGGCAGTCCAAGTCAGCCGTCAAAACAGCCGTGTAACCTTGGCAAACGGTGGATTAAAGCACTCTAAAGTGATGTTGGTCCTTCTAAGAGTTTTCCCGATAGCGCGACATTATTAAGAAACACAGCGCTGTCAGACGAAGCTAACTGGGGGGATAACACCCACGCTCCACAGAGGAGAGCCCCAACGAAAGGTTCTTCCCCACCGCCCGGACCACGAGGGAGCCTGGCGCAGGGAGCTCGGATGCCCGATCAGGAGATGGCCCTACAAGGTGGTGCCCAGTTCCTGCCCTGCCGAGCTCCTGTCAGGAGCAGGGACACGAGGTTGTGTCGCTCTGGTGCCGGTGGTGCAGGCAAAGATCCTGATGGTTTAAGTCTTAAAATGTGCACTTTTTAACGTGACTAAATTCCGGGATAATTATGTCTACCTTTCAGCTTTTCCTACTTTTCAACAGCAGCAACAGCCTTACCTCCCATCCTAAAGCATTGACTTACAGTGGTGGCTCCACTATTACCATCTGTTTCAGATCATCTCTTCCTCAGGCACTGAGCCTTACCTGTTAAGCTGTGTTTGCAACAATGAAATACTGTTCACATTATTATTCAGCTAAGAATTTAATTTTTCTAAATCATGATTTTAAAGCCATGGTGCCTAAAGCTTGGTATGTCTTTGGACCCATTGGTACCCAGTGAGGGGGTTTCCTGAGCTGAGGTCTAGACTGTAGATGAGACTTCAGCAGAGGAAAGACAGCATGAATTTCTGCCCATAGTGGCACATAAATAAACACTTAAGATCTGGGGATGATGAGGACACTTGCAACTCCCATGTAAATAATTCAGGGAGTTGCTGCAGGTCTGATAGAGCAACAGCTTAGGCCTTGGGTGCAACTGAGGTTGCAAAGGCAGTGCTTCTGCAGAAGACATTGATCTATCACGCTGCCACCTGCACAGGCTGGCCTTTACTATGCCATGATGCTAGTTGCTATGAAAAACAGGGGAAATAGAGCTTATAAAACAAGATTGATGAAGAGAAAGGAATATTGTGTTGCTGTTCTGGGCTCTGTCTGTGAAAGAAATCAGTTTTAAAGATACAGTACAGCGTATATATAAATAGATAGATAGATAGATAGATAATGCCAGGACAAATATATCTTACCATTTTCTGGAGGAGTGATTATTTCTTCATATTTCTCTGTGCTGCTCTCTTCCGGCTTTCCAAGACACACATGAAAGAAAAGAGAGGTGACTGAATTTGCTCAGGCATCAGTGCTTCATGACACCAAAATGATAATTCATTCAGCAGAGGTTGATTCTACTTTGGAAATTTGCAGATTTCCTCTGCTTTCAAACAACTTTGATCAGCAGCCAAATGGTTAGTATTGCATTTAACCAATTGGTGGGCATCCAAATTCACTCTCATCAAGCAATAAGGACTGTTTGCAATGCTCAAATCAATTGCTGCAGCAGCTACTGAGTAAGATTTTGTGTGTGTGTTTTTTTAACTATAAGATGAACTATAGCATGAAGTGGCAAAATTCAAAACAAACAGAAATCATTCTGCAATAAATATAATTCAAAATACAAAGTATTCTGTACTATAGTAAATGACTAACTTAAAGTCTTAAAACTTCTAAATAAAAATCCAACATGATTTGAGCCTCACCTTCTATTTAACCAAGGGAAATACCTGAATTGAAGAAATCCTCAGAAGCATTTAGATACAGTCAGTCAATGAAAGGCTATTAGTGTCCAAGGTTCAACCAGATAAAGGCAAACCTTTATCTTCCTTTCCCCGAAGAGAAAGTCTGAGTATATCGTACAATTGGCCAATTCTGGCCTTAAAAACAGAGGTCCATGAAACATCAAGAATCAGCAATGAGTATGGGAAGAAACTACTCACCAAGGAAGGACAAACCAGGGACTGAGGATCACCACAGTGCAAGAAGTGCCTCCATGCTTCCACCCCTCTGGCACAGTCCCACAGGACCTGAACAGTGTCCACTAACAGCCTTTAACCAGGTGACATGATGAACCAGCTTCAGGGTCCATCCAGACGGCTTGGTGAGGAGATAGGGTCAGAAGCAAGGTTATAACATAGGCTGGAGGTCTTTCCAGGAGACAGGATGGCACAGATAGCTACAGCATAAGTGCAGACAGGTCCTCACTATTTGGTGCAGTCACTACTGAAAAGAGTTTGGCTCTGTCCTTCAAGTACTTTGTGGGTAGCTGTTGGCCTCCTTGTCTCTAAACTCTGGCCTTTGTGATCGCATCCCACGCCTCCTTTTTGCCTCATCTCCTAACGTTTAGTGTCAAGGACTGATGGTTGCCATCAATACGTGGATACAAGGTGGACTTGGATGCTGGGTAAGCACTGGCTGACACTGTATCACCGCAATAGTGGCCAAACAGCTCCGTGATCAAAATAACCCCGCCAAGCCTAAATAAAACAATGCTGCATGGTGGACACTTTTTGTCCAGCTATTAAACAGGCAACAATTTGGGTTCTTGCTTACTTCCCCCACCACCCCAGGTCCTCCATGCAGTTCTTCCTTCTGTCAAAAATGGGCTGACGGCAGAACATACCGGGCACTGGGGCAAATGCTGTCATTAGAAAACCATCACTGCCAGTCCTACTGGCATAGAAATGGCAAGTGACACCGCAGGAAAAGCAGCACCTGGGACATTGCTTGTGTCATAGTTATGGAAGGTTTTTCTGTATTTTATTCCTTTTTTTCGTTCCCACCGTTGTTTCAGCGGACTGTGTCTTTAAGAACGAACCCACCCCCGTTCCTCTCCCCGCCCCGCTCCCGCCTTCCATTCTGAGCTGGAAAGGGGAGAAATAAGAAAAAGCTGGAGGGAGAACAAAACCGTTTCTCTTCCCCGGACCACGCTTGGCTGGTGCCTCGGAAAGCCCACGGAGCGCCCTCGTTTGCTGGGGCCGCGGCCGCCGCTCCCAGCGCTCCTGGGCCCCGCTGGTCCCGCAATTCCCACCGAGCCTGGATCCGCTGCCAAGGCACCCGGAGCCGCCGGGAGAGCCTCTCTTCTTCTTTCGCTCTCTCTTGTTGATTTGAACGGTTTTGTTGGTATTGTTTTTGCTGCTATTTCCTTGTCCGTAAGCTGCTGTTCTGTCCGCCTACACTTCCTCGCATTTTGTCTCCCTGTATTTGATGGGAATTAAAAGGGGAGGGAGTTCGTTTTACTGGATTTCCGGCTCAGTATTTATTTCTTTAAAGCAAGGGGCTTGGAGAACGAGGTGTTCCTCTGACTCCCGAGATGAAGAAATGCAATAGAAGGCCTCAGTCACGCTGTAGTGACTGCTGTCCAAATAAGAGCTACTTGCAAGCTGCTCCTTTTTCTCTTCTGTGATACAAGTACAAAAATAAGTCCTTTCCTAACTCCAGACTGGGGAGGTTGATCTGTAAAAACAAAAGGCTCAGTGACTGTGGAGAAGGGATTTTCTGGATTGTTTAACAGCGTGCAGATGTTTGAAGGGCCTGTTCAGCCTTCAGCAAATAAAATGCTTTTTTCTTTGCAAATGACTAAGATATTCAGGAAAGGACAAGCATCCTCCCATGTGTGTATGACATTCAGCACGTGACAAATATAACTGAAATATAAATGATTGGTATGAAAACTGGTAGTAGCCTGACTTGGTTAATAGTATTGTTCTTACTGACACATTCTAGATGCATAAAAGCAATGCTTACTTAAAATCTGGATTTATTTTTTTTTAATCTAAAGTATCCATTATAAAGCTAATCTTAGACAGCTTTCAGAAAATCCCTTCAATATTTTCAGCATCTCTATTCAGTGAACAGAACATATTATATTTATATATATACATATATATTTTTTTTTTATCATCTCTTCAGAAAACAAAACAATACCCGTCCAAAATTATACAGTCCAACCAGAAACAGTGACACCTGGGAATCCTAAGAGCTGTCAGATACAGAAAAAAAAAATTAAAATGTAATATTCTTATATATAGACACAAATTTCTGTTTAAAATAAGTTGAAAGTTACTTTGAAATTCATATAGTTCTTACCATATCTATCAAGAGATTTAAGACTTCAGCACAGAACTGACTTAGACCTCATAGTCTACTAATTAGGACAATTAGAAAGTCTCCTGATAACTAATTAGGCCCCTAATTTCTGTTTTCAGTTCATTGGGCACTGCCGACTAGAAGCTGCTTCTGAAAGTGAGACTTGTGCCCTGAACACTTATGAATGTAAACACCCAGAATAATTTCTTTAAAAAAACCCAAAAATAAAAACAAATTAAAACCACAAACAAACAAAAACCAAACCAAAACCTAACAACCTTGATCTCCAAGCACGCATCCCTCTTCACCCTGAAGATGAATGTAACTATTTTTGTACAATAAAAAAAAAGCAGCAACAAGGCACATCACTTTTGGGCATAGAACAGGAATTGGGACAAATGAAAAACAGAGTTTCTGTGTTGTGGGAAACTCTTTATTTCAGTATCTTGGTCTCTCCCAGTTTTGGAGGGATTGCTGAAGACAAAGAGAGAAAATGCAGCAATTGGGTCTGGGAGGAAAAAGACATTTCTTTTCAGTTTTGCATTCCACTTCAAGGATTTTATCAGGTATTCAGCAAAGCTGAAATAATACCAGTGGGCAACCCCTTGCCAATTTTACGGAGAACACGGTACTGCAAGTGTTTTGCGTCTCTATCTGAGTAAACAGTGTCATTAAATAATCCTCACAAAGAGCCTCAGATCTAGTTTGAAAGGACAGTAAAGCAAGTTATAATGCTCAAAAAGACTTCCCCTCCTGAGCAACCAGGGCTTCCAAACGTTGTCATTTGGAACAACATTGACTCTTCTTTGCCATCACCTACATCTCAGAGCTTCCAGCTGGAAAAACACGTAAAGAACAACACTGTTACCGGGAGGTCCTGTACCTCGGGCCTCAGACCCACTTACGTTCCCGGGAAGTTCTGCTATTTTCCACAGGGGCTCTGCCAAGCCCAGCGATCCACCCACTTAAATTCACTTGCAGAATGAGGCCCCTCATGGCAGCAGGGAGTTCTGGAGATTTGCAGCACTGCAGAAGTGCCGAAAGAGCACGGTTTATTTGTGCAAGGACAGCTCTCCCAAGCCAGGGAGGCGTTTGTCCCACCGGGTGTCGCTGCCTGACACCTTTTCCCCCGTCGGGGCAGGAGGTGCGGGGGGGTTCCGCCGTCCCCACCTTCCCCACTAATTAAATACTGAATTTGCTTCGCAGCAATTTCAGCTCAGAATGGACAAATGCTTAAGTTGTTTCAGGTTATTATTATTTTTTTTTCTCCTGGAAACAACTATTTCCTCTCAACAGAGATCACAATCTCTTCCCCCTTTTGGCTCAATACCTATCATAAAACCCAATCCTCACAGGCTCTCTGAAAGTCAGTGGAAACAATGGTTTTATTTTTAAGTGTTCTTTTTACAGACTATGCATATGAAAGTGAGTAGAAACAAAACTGAACCTACTTTATGACTGACCTAAATTTGCCCAAGATGAGAAATGGAAAAAACCACTTAAAGCAGCTTATCTCCTCTGGAGAACTGCATGAGTCAATATCAAGTGTTTGGCTGTGTTAGCCGGTTAGTAACTGAGACAATTAGAATAGGGCTAGAGGATTTAGATAAGATAGATGGCAACAACAAAGGTAAGAAACCTAGGAAGATAATATAACGGTTTTCCAGGAAATTAAAATCCATTATACAAGCAAGAGAGAACCTAGTTTTAGTCTTAATGTCAGAAACATCATGAAGGGCCTGAGAAGCTAAAGAGAAACCAGCAAAAGTGAACATCCTGTGCAGTGGGGAATTATACTGACATTATTCAGAACATTTTCTCTTCTATCCTCTTTCAGGAAAGTCTGTTGAAATAAATTTTCCTTGGGAGACAAAGCAGTGGGAGAAAAACAGAGAAAAATAATGAAGCCAAAATAATTAAAGCACAGTTAAAAAATATTCTCACTATGAGAATTTCCCCTTTACATCCATCTTGCCTCCTCTGGGATGGTTTCCAACTCTGTTTGTTTGAAAAAGCTACTGCCAAAATGAAAGAAGGAATCCTGGTCACAGCACACCTTCCTTTATACCCACATCTTCTCAGGCTGGCTGTAACATGTTCAGAAATATCTCTGTTCCTAATATTGCTCCATAATGGAGAAAGTCAGGTCCCTCTACCCAGAGATTTTAGGAACCCAGAGCTCCGGCCAAGGAAGAAAGCTGGCTATGGCTTTTCCTGTATGCAGCCAGGGCTGACAATTTGCAGGAATGGACTGTTATACTGTTTCCTAAATGCTACCAGGAATTTAAAAGAGCCCAGGTATTTTGATTTGATTTGAAGTTTAAAATTATGGCCAGAATGGCTATTCTCCATGATACATTCTGAAGTGGAAAACGTCAGAAACCCAGGGAAACAAGAGATTGAGTATGTCAGAGGAGGTCATTGCACCAGGGGTAGTGACATTGCCTCAATCAAATCAAGTCAAATCAAAGTTTGGCTTTGCCAGTGTATTTCAAAAGTTATGCAGGGCTGTAAATATAGCTCTGGTTATAAGATCAACACAAGTGCTGAGTGGAAAATGGTCAATTTTTGACAGTTTTGTCATGATATAATACAGAACAACAAGGCAATCATTTCTGTAGAAACAGAATAGATAAAATGGAGCAGAGTTGATGTTAGTTTGTTTTTGCTCAGTCCTCTCTGTTTCTGACTGGTACTGTAAAATGTAAAATTTCACTTTTAAAGCTGTGGTTGTTTAGGTCTTTTGTTCCTGTTCCCATAAGGCTACCCTTCCCTTTACTGGGCCTCAAATACCTCCTCCCCCATGCCATTTACTACTGGAGAAAATACATTCTGCATGAGGATATGGGGTATGCTTGAAAAGGAAATGGAAATTGAAGTTTTTGCAGTCCAGGGCTTGATGAATCATTAATAATCCTTAATATGCAAGGTTTCCATCTGCTATTATTGCACCCAGGTCAGCTGGCCGTAGGAAAGCAGGAAGGGAATAGGAAGGTTCAGTGAACACGAACAAAAAGCCTTCTATAAGCCTACTATGTTTATGTGAACTCCAGACCGCTATTCCCTGGAAAATCAAAAGCTGGCTCTGCTTATATTTCTGTTTCTACTAGTAGAATTCCTCCCTGTGCAGGCAAGGCCTTATCCATGAAACAGCTTTGGACGAAGGTGAAGCCTCAAGTGCTTTTGTTCCTGAGAAGGTATCTCCTCCCAGTCAGAAACCCCTCTGTATCTCCCCAATCAGTCTTTCTCTTGTTGCCTTTTTTTGTTCTGTGAGGATTAAACCAGCAGCTGACAAATGCGTGCATTTTGGGAGCGTACAAAAGCTGGAAGGGGTGTTGTTATGGAGAGTGACTGGCCGTGCCTTCATTTTACATTAATCTCTCACAAGACATCTTTGTGTTTTGTTGTAGAACCCTTGGTGCCAATTTGGGGTGTTACTTGTAAAAGGTTGAGAGGTTTACTGTTAGAGTAAGAATTGTCACTTGATATTTTTCTTGTCGTATATCCACCCAGATCAGCATCACACTATTTGTTATATCAACAAGTTTAAGTTTAAAAAGTGCTGGTTTCACTGTGTGTTAGGGTTGCAACAACAGAGTTTAGTCCTGTGCAGATGATGCTGAGACTTCTTATTTTTAAAGCGTGTTACCGCCACCACCTGCGTCTCTTAGAACGCTTCCATCAGCGCTGCCTCCGTACAATCCTAAACATCCACTGGACGG